>SNVD02005842.1:0-237831 GCA_013180625.2 Boswellia sacra
TTTCAATCATTTTTACCTCATCTTTTTATAAAGATATGATTAATAGTTATAGAAAATAAAGAACTGTAAGTTTTAATGACAACAATAATTAAATATGTAACAAAGAGGAGTATATATATAGCACATGCCAGAAAAAAATTTGCAGAAACTATTATGCATTCGGTCCAGGAGAAGTTGATAGAGATGAACATATAAATATATATATATATATATATATAGTCTTTTATTATTTGGTGTAGCGTATAATGCATCTATTAATGTGGTGGCTTATCCAGTGCAATTCAGAGTAATCAACAATGCAACAAATTAATATATAGTATAAATTAATATAGTAGGCTGTTTTTATAGTATAATGCTACATATCATGAGACGTGTAAGATTTATATCAATATGCAACTAATAAAATTAATAGAAAAACTTAATATTATCTCTTTAATTTTATCTTAGTAAAATTTATGATACAATGTAATTGGTGGGTAATAAAAGAAATTAGTAAATGAAATAATTAAATCTCAAAACCATACATGAATATCAATCACTACAAGAAATTTCTGTAATATTTGACGCATGGCTTTAATATATTTGAGGGTTTTCCTAAAAGGAGTCAAATATGATGAAGCTTAAAAAAGTCAACCCGCTTTTTCTATTTATTTGACACTTATCTTAACACATATAATTACAGAATTGACACTATTTGAATATATGAGTATTGCCTATTTGCCTTTCTCACTTTCCCTTTCGTGTTTCCCCCTTCTATTTTGCCCTAGCCGCCACATTTTTCTCATTCCCTCACTGAACTTCATTCATTCGCCTCCCTCTCTTCATCGATTCGTCACTTCCTTGGTCCCTTCCTCACTCCCTCATCAATTCCTCTCTCGTGCATGTGATAGATTTCTGATGCATCAACTTACTCACAAAATCAAAATAACTAAGTGATTTTGATTTCTCACGCTTCTAGTCTCTCCATCATTGTGTATGTTTCTCTCTTCTCCTCTTGTCTCTCGTGCTCTCTCTTCTCTTTCATTTTCGTGGTGAGCCGTTTTTTTTCTTGTTTGGGGCTGGGTTGAGTGGCTTATTTCAGATTTTGGGGCTGGTAAAATTATGTACTTTCTATAATGGTAACTCAATTTGTTGTTGAGATTCTTCTGATCTTGCTTATATGGACTTCTGATCTTCTGATCTTGCTTCTGATCTTGCTGCTTTGAAGGTCCACGGCTGCCTTAATTAATCTTCTGGAAACTGATATATTAGCTCCACTCAATTAATTAATTACTTCGAAACAATTGTTAGAGTATTTTTTTAATTTTACTTTTGTTTAATCTACCTAATGTTTTTTTCCTAGCCCTTTAATTCTCAGTTTTCATTTGTTATTCTTTTCATAAGTGATAAGACATGTCGCAAGAATCTGAGGGTCATGCCGATTTGCATTTCCAAACGGTACATATGCGTGGTTGTGTTCTATCAACTTAAACATTTAATTTTGCCGCTGCTCATTTTTCGATTTTCTATTTTTAAGAAAATACGGAAAATAATAGAAGATGATAAACTAACTGAGATTTTGTGGTTATGTTTTGATTTGCTATTTTTTTTTTAATTTCTTACTCTTTCTTGTAGTGCTTACCTTACATCGCATAGAGAAGTGTCATTTTCATTTCATTTCATTTTTCTAGGAGGAATTATGAAGTGTAGTTCTCATTAACAGTTCATCAGGGGGTTTTATAATCTTCAATTGAAGGTCGAAAACTAATTTTATGTCTAAACATAATATAGCCTAACAAATGCTGAATAACCAATTCTTCAACTATGTTCAGTTGAATTTTCTTAATCAAAGATAATTATATACATTTGAAATAGAAAAAGAAAAGATAAATGAAGAAAGCTTTATCCCAAAAATATTGATCAATAATCAATGATAGGATCCAAAGGACTTCTTATAACCACTAAAGCCAACCTTTGGGATTTATTTTTTAGATTGTATATAAATATAGTTTTCTTGATTAGCCTTGTGCTGGGTTATCATAATCGAGTATTTTAATTATTGAAATTACACGTGAGATGGAGATTGGATTTTACAGTTTAGCCCTTGGTAATATTTTATTATTAGCTATATATTGCAGTCTCTTAAGTAGTGTGGTTCTTTGCATGCAGGTTCATAAATATTTGTAAGGACTAGATTGTCAAGAAGCTCTCTGTGGTGACTTTAGGATATATATCTCTTTTAATTAGGTATGAGACCTTAACTTTAATACTCAAAGCATGAAATCTTGTATGAATATTGCAAATTATCATTGACAGTAATTGTCTTGTGACATTGATGATCTTAACGACTTATATTACAATTTTGATTATTTAGTTAAGAACTGAAGAACTAGCACTGTACATTTTTGCACTACCATAACGGAACTAGTTAAGGCTGCCATGAAGAGTTCTGCTAAAAGCTGCTTTGCTCCTAACCGTCACTATTTAATTGATACAACCATAAGGTCCAAATCGATAATTAATTTATTAATTTCTTTTGGTTTGGATTCCTAATTGAATTGTTTAAAAATAGTTTACTAGATCAGTAATTATTTCAAATTTTTATTTAGATTTTTCAATCATTAATATATGTGGTGAACGATAAAAATAATTGATATGTTGCATAAAAATTTGCAGTAAATTCATTTCCTTTTTCAATTTTCTCTAATTGCTTGATAATTACCTTTCACAACGTCATAACTCTAGCGCAATTAATCCAATTTTTATTCTTGTAGTATTTTAATCTAGGATTGTGGTCATATTTAAAGTAATAGTTTAAAGAAAAAAAAAACCACACATTTACTCATTCCGTCAATTTTGGTTCCATTCCTACCGTATAAGTTTTAATTGTATTATGAGTACTGATTTTAACCAAAAAAAATAAATCACTCAGATATTAAGTTAATTAGATAGTTTGACTTTTTAAATACTTCCTCTCTCTAAATTGTACCATAGATCTTTGAGTTGATTAGGATTTCTTACAGCAATTTTAATGTCATTATATTTTATCTCTTTAATTTACAAAATCTTAAGATAAAATTAGAACCTTGGGGTTGTAAAGATTTGAACTTCATTAAATTGTTTCTTATTTTGTAATTAAAAGCACTGGTTAAATTAAAAGTACTGGTTAATCTTTTTAATTTTGTAAAATTATGTTTATAATTCTATTATTTGATGAATTATTATTATATTTATTTTCTGTTTAGAATGTGATGACACATACCATTGATTCATTTGGTTTGCCAAGATCGAATAAGGCTAAAAGTAAATTTTTAAAAATTTTCATTTGATTTAAAGAAAATCTATCAGCAATTAATAGGTTTTATATTTTATAAAATAATTATTTTTTAACATATTGTTAAAATTTGTTTCTATTATAAATAATTAATCAGTAGAGTTATAAGTGCTAGCGACATGCACGGTCCTGCAATTGAAGTAAATTAACTTATACAACTTGAAAAAATCACAGATATTCGCTAGCATTATATTTCCAACTTTGCGTCGTCTTCTCTTGAGTGATTTTGATTTATTGACATTGATTTGCAATAAAATAATGGAAATTGTTCAATACTTTATGTGAAAAAAGTAGTAAAACCAACATATTTACTATTATTGGATCTGAACAAATTAAAGTTAAAAAGGTTGCAACTTGTTCTCTCTCCACCCTATAACTAGTATTAATTTTCCATTAAGGTTGACCTGGAAATTAAAATGCTTGTATGATCTATATATAATATGTAATTGGATTAAAAGAAAAGAGATTATATGTGTATATACGTGTGTGTGTGTGTTATGAGATTTTATTTAACGAATATATATATATATATATATATATATATATATATATAAAATATTACTAACATAATATGAGTAAGTGATCTCTATCTTTTATCTAGACTCCCCTCCTAACTTGAAGCAAACACCGCTGCTCCGCTGCCGCGAACTTGCCTACTCTCCATATATCGGAAGAACGACCACCGTTAGGTACTTCAATACCTATTTCACAAAGTTTTAACATCTTTATTAACTTGTAGTTGCTCTTTAATGCTTTGTTTTCACTTTACTCTCACTTGAATGCGATTGCTTTTATGTGGGTAAACGGGGGTTTGGCGCTTCTGGGTGTGCGGTTGTGTTGAAAGAGGGTTGAGGAGATTCTAGTTGTGTGCTGGGTTGCACGCCTTTGATTGTGCAATTGCAGTGCTCGATTGTGGGGGTCAAATTTGTTGGTTTTGATTTGTAGGGGCTTTGAATTTTCTGGGTTTATGATTGGTGATTGAATCTGTCCTTGTGTTTCAAGGGCGTCGGCTTTTTAGTGTTTTCGACAAGTAATTGAATTTCTGGTGTTGTATGTTTTTGGCTTTGAGTTTTCTTGATTTATGATAGGAAATTGGAAGTTTTTTTTTTTTTAATCGTGGATTTGATATGTCCAAAACTTCACATGTTAGAAGACTTTTTTATCTTTCCCTTCCGCTTCATCAACTACTCTGTCCATTTAAAGAGCTAACAATTAATAATTTTTGTTTCTTTCATAAAAATGTGTCTAAGAAATCTGTTGACTTAAAGAATCATGATATTATGCTGAAAAATCACTTGCTCTTAAGCTTTCAGGTAAAGATTAAAATTAATATTTAAACTTCTAAAAATAAATTTTTGTAGTTGTTGTTGGGTAGAGTCACAGTTACATAAGTAAAAAGAAATTGTATCTTTGTACCATATATTCTTGGATTCTAATCATTAGTGTTTTCAAATTTCACTATTAATTGTAAGAGTTTACTACATAAATTTAAAGAAAGAAAGAAATTATAAATTAAGAGAATTATTAGTTCAATAAACAACATTTTCGATAATTGTAAGAGACCAATCGTCTGTCACATTAAGATCAACAAAAATCCCATCGAAGGCAAATCGATCTTTGTTGTATGCTTATGTAAATTTCATGGCAGTTTTTTCAAACAATGTGGCTATTGAAGAGAGTTTGTAGAAATTAATTAGAATTTGTTCAATAAACGGGGGGCTTTTTGATCTTAAGATCATGAAATTAGCTAAGCTAGTGAAAATACAAACTGCAATAAAATTATATGCTATGTCTTCCGGGCATTTCCGGTATGTACTTCAATACCTATTTCACAAAGTTTTAACATCTTTATTAACTTGTAGTTGATCTTTATTAACTTGTAGTTGATCTTTATTGCCTTGTTTTCACTTTCTTCTCACTTGAATGTGATTGCTTTCATGTGCGTAAACGGTGATTTAGGGCTTCTGGCTGTGCGGTTGCGTTGAAAGAGGGTTGAGGAGATTCTAGTTGTGTGCTGGGTTACACGGCTGTGATTGTGCAATTGCAGTGCGTGGGGTTTAAATTTGTTGGTTTTGATTTGTAGGGGCTTTGAATTTTCTGGGTTTATGAAGATATGATTGAATCTGTACGCTTTTTAGTGTTTTTGACAAGTAATTGAATTGAATTTCTGGTGTTGTATGTTTTCAGCTTTGAGTTTTCTTGATTTATGATAGGAAATTGGAAGTTTTTTTTTTAATCGTGGTTTTGATATGTCCAAAACTTTATATGTTAGAAGTCTTTTTTATCTTTCCCTTCCACTTCATCAACTACTTTGTCGATTTAAAGAACTAACAATTAATAATTCTTGCTTGTTTTATTTCCTTGCTTGCTTGTTTTGTTCAGTTGCGTTGATTATGTATTTCTTAGTAGTTTTGTGCGTGGAATTGTATTGTTGATAGTTCTAATTTTGTGTTAAGGATGGAACTGCAGTATTCTTGTTTAATTGATTTTGATATGTGATATATATACTGTCACTAGTATTCTTGTATGTTATTGATCTCCTGTCATGCATCATTCGGAGTTGTGAATATGGCCTATTTCTTTATGGCTTTTGGTGAAATGTTGAGGGCAAGCTGATAGATTGAATAAAATAAAGAGAGAGTGTGTGTGTGTGTGTTTTTTTCCCCCTTTTTTGCAAGTGAATACTAAGGAAAATTGTGGCTATTTTCTTATGTTAAATTTGGTCACTCAGTTGAAAATTTCTTTGTCAGATGTATTTGTACTTTGAAATAAAGAATTGCAAGGAGAAGTAGGCTTCAGTACCTGAGCAAATAGATGATGTGATTTTGTTTGTTCATAGCCTTTATAGCCCAGTAGGAAGGGAATTAGAGTGATATTGTATGAGATGCGTGTAGACTTATAAAAAAGGAACTTAAAAAAAATGCCCCCTAAAAGAATCTAGTATAAACATTTCAAGCCCCCCTACGACATCATATTGGTCACATTACAGGAACAGTATCAGCAAGTACCACACTATTTCACATCACATTCACACGGCATCGACAAGAAGTGAACGTAATACGCAAAGAGAGTTAAAGTTATGCTATGTTAATTTTAATCAGGGTAATTTAAAAACTTATGCTATGTTGGTGTTTGTTGACTGCATGACTCTGGTTTGCAACTATTTTTCTGTCTTTTGTTTGCTTCATGAATATTGTGTCAGATTCTTTGAAGGGAATCCAACTTTTTTTGTGTCATATGCTGTCAAAGTTGTGCTGAGGAATCTCTGTGAAGTGATATCATGTGTATGATTTATATGGTGGATCTTGGAATGGCTGTACGAGCTTGATCTGATGAAATATTTAAGTAGATGCCTATGTGATGGTAGCTTTCTTGACGACAAATAAACCATATGGACTGGAGGAGATTTCCTAACCTTTAAAAAATTTACTTAGAACGTTTAGAAAACTGTAGTATGCTTTTAGCTTTAGATTTGATTTTTAAAGTTTTAACTTTGAATTTTAACTTGATAACAAATCAATTGGAGACTGGACTGTTCATCTATGTTATTTATTGCTTGCTAAGCATTTCTTGCATTCTATTATGTATACTTTTTGATATCAATCTAATCTTGGTTTGACATGAAGAGTTTAGAAATGCCTCTGTTTAACTATTTTTGCATTGTTGTTGCTTGGGCATGGGTTTTAATTCATGACTTCCCTTAATATTCTTTCTTTCTTGTTTGTGGATTCTTTTACCATGTAGTCCTGTCATACACTAGTGCATTTGTCCAATCCATTGTCTGTACTGAATTTCTTGCTTCTTGTGATGGTAGAATGGACTGGATACTAGGGTGGAAAAGTCAAGGAAGCAGTTGAAGGAAAGGAAAAATAGGGCAAAGAAAATTCGAGGTGTAAAGAAGGTAATAAAGCTTGTTCATTCTGCAATTTGAATTCAATTTTTATTGTTAGATCTCTGCCCCTTTTTTATCTTTCCCTTTACATGTTAGAAGACTTTTTGTGATTTCCCTTCCGCTTCGTCAACTACTTTGTCTATTTAAAGAACTAACAATTAATAATTTTTGTTTCTTTCATAAACATGTGTCTAAGAAATCTGTTGACTTAAAGAAGCTTGATATTATGCTGAAAAATCGCTTGATATTATGCTGAAAAATCACTTGCTCTTAAGCTTTTAGGTAAAGATTAAAATTAATATTTTAACTTCTAAAATAATATTTTTGTAGTCTCAGTCGCAAACCAGCCTGTGGCCGCTCAGTCGCTCGCTCATCTCACCGGTCGTCGGTTAGTTGCTGTGTGCCGTCTCTCTGCTCAGTAAGTGATTTTGTCTAGATTTATAAATTAAAACTCCAAATAACTTAAAACTCCAACAAACAAGAAATAAGAAAAGTAAAATAAGATAGATTTATAAATTACTTAATATTTTTAGTAAGGGTGAGACTATTTGCACTAAGGGTGTTCGTCGATTTGAAACTAACATCTTAGTGAATGGCCAAAAAATGGAAATTAAAAAAAGAGAGACTCATGCAAGACTTTCTTCGTCGACTTTTAAATCTGAGTTAAAAAACTGCAAATGGTGGCCAGAGTATTAATTAAATATGAGTTTTAGCCTCGCTAGGAATTAAATATTCTTGCATCCCCTTAAACATGACTGGGGAGTCATAATAATTTTAAATAGGCATATATTTTTGAATAATTTAATTCATTTTTAACAATAAAAGTTATTGATGGACATCAATTCTTGCTTGTTTTATTTCGTTGCTTGCTTGTTTTGTTCAGTTGCGTTGATTATGTATTTCTTAGTAGTTTTATGCGTGAAATTGTATTGTTGATAGTTCTAATTTTGTGTCAAGTATGGAACTGTAGTATTCTTGTTTGTAATTGATTTTGATATGTGATATACAGATATGTGATATACTGTCACTAGTATTCTTGTATGTTATTGATCTCCTGTCATGCATCATTCGGAGTTGTGAATGTGGCCTATTTCTTTATGGCTTTTGGTGAAATGTTGAGGGCAAGCCGATAGATTGAATAAAATAAAGAGAGAGAGTGTGTGTGTTTTTTTTCCCCCTTTTTTGCAAGTGAATACTAAGAACAATTGTGGCTATTTTCTTATGTTAAATTTGGTCACTCAGTTGAAAATTTCTTTGTCAGATGTATTTGTACTTTGAAATAAAGAATTGCAAGGAGAAGTAGGCTTCATTACCTGAGCAAATAGATGATGTGATTTTGTTTGTTCATAGCCTTTATAGCCCAGTAGGAAGGGAATTAGAGTGATATTGTATGAGATGCGTGTAGCCTTTATAGCCTTTAGATTTGATTTTCTTTTTATTTGATTTTTAAAGTTTTAACTTTGAATTTTAACTTGATAACAAATCAATTGGAGACTGGACTGTTCATCTATGTTATTTATTGCTTGCTATGCATTTCTTGCATTCTATTATGTATACTTTTAGATATCAATCTAATCTTGGTTTGACATGAAGAGTTTAGAAAGGCCTCTGTTTAACTTTTTTTGCATTGTTGTTACTTGGGCATGGGTCTTAATTCATGACTTCCCTTAATATTCTTTCTTTCTTATTTGTGGATTCTTTTATCACGCAATCCTGTCATACACTAGTGCATTTGTCCAATCCATTGTCAGTACTGAATTTCTTGCTTCTTGTGATGGTTGAATGGACTGGATACTAAGGTGGAAAAGTCAAGGAAGCAGTTGAAGGAAAGGAAAAACAGGGCAAAGAAAATTCGAGGTGTACAGGAGGTAATAAAGCCTTTTCATTCTGCAATTTGAATTCAATTTTTATTGTTAGATCTCTGCCCCTTTTTTATCTTTCCCTTTACATGTTAGAAGACTTTTTTATCTTTCCCTTCCGCTTCATCAACTACTTTGTCGATTTAAAGAACTAACAATTAATAATTTTTGTTTCTTTCATAGACATGTGTCTAAGAAATCTGTTGACTTAAAGAAGCTTGATATTATGCTGAAAAATCACTTGCTCTTAAGCTTTTAGGTAAAGATTAAAATTAATATTTTAACTTCTAAAATAATATTTTTGTAGTCTAAGTCGTGAACCAGCCTTTCGCCGCTCAGTCGCTCGCTCATCACACCGATCGTCGGTCAGTTGCTGCGTGCCGTCTCTCTGCTCAGTAAGTGATTTTGTCTAGATTTATAAATTAAAACTCCAAATAATACTTCAATTTGTGTTTTTATGTAAAAAGATTCTGATCAGTTCTTGTCTAGCGCTTTATTTTGTTTTCCCCGTTTTTACATGGCTATGCTATCGCTAATACTTGCATTCTATTCCCAAAATTTTCAGTGGACTGATGCAGAATCTCTTATTAAAGAATTGCAAAAGGTTGAAGGAATTGAGTCTGTAACAAAAGGCCGTTTCTTTGTGAGCCCAGGCTTAGCGCCAACATTTCAGGTATGGAGATCATACTACCTAGCTTCAAGTGGTGGACTAATGTAAAAGTTGTTTAAATAATATGTAGAATTATTTTCTTTGTAGAATACCAACTTATTTGTTGCTTCAAGTTATGTGAGTACTTGTCAAACCATTGAATGATGATTCTTTTTCCAATTAAGCTCTTGAGCGATCTCCTTTTATTGTGTAGTAGTCATTTACAGGAATGTTAGGAGTGATTGACAGTTCCATTTAATGCTTTCTTATTTTGAATAGAGGTTGCAGCATCCTAGCTTTGAGTATGAGCAAAAATAAGCGGGCTTTAATGTGCAGCATATTCTTTACGGTTCCTTTCTAAAAAATTGCTTCTTGTCACTGAATGGCTATTGAAATTTGCAATAACCGTGAACAGATCCAACAACCCAATTTAATCCTGTTTGGTTCCTGGTCTTAAATGTCAAATGTTCATGTAAATTTGTTTGTATTTAGATTACCAAGAATGAATTGTTTATTTTCACTAAAGAATGTACCCTTCAATAAACTGTCTTATAACAGTTTCTTTACTCTCAAAACTGGCTCAGATTTGTTTTAAAAGCCATGGATAAGTTAGTACTTGGATTTATTGTCAAATATTTAACTAAAGACACACATTTTGGTGTAGGCCTTCCCACAGTCCAATTATTAGGTTTATAATGATATATGAAATAGAGTATGCCATCCATCATTTAGACATCTATACTTGTTTCTCTAGTCAAGAGTGGAGTTCATAAACTTTAAGTTTACCATTTACCTTGTGGTGCAGGTTTATATGGCATCCATGATTGAGAATCAGTACAAATTACTTGCTCGATCAGGAAACAAAGTGCAAGAGGTAAAAATCTTCAGACCTCAATCTGACCACATTATTTTAATTGTTAGCTTAACTTTTGTGCGAAGATCATTCTAGAAATTGCACTCTGTTTGCTGTTATTTCTTCCTGGCCACCCCAAATCTAAAAATAAAATAAAATAAAACACTCTGCGTTGGCGTCTTTTTAACGGTTGAGACTTTTTAGTCTACCAGTATATCAAATTGTTGTCTTGATATCTAAATCTGTTAGCATGTGATCCCTTGGTTTTGATCTTTTGTCACAATTTTTTTTTTTAACTTAAGTATAAAAATGGCCAACGATATTAAGTGTTTGTTGAGCACAAGATTGAGTTGTTAAATTTTACCTGTGAAGTTGAGAAATACAGATATATTTTGCCACTTGAAATTGAATAAAAAAAATTTAAGATTTTAATTTTTTTTTTTTAAGAAAGTACATTCAATTTGAGTGTCTTTTATATTTCACTTATGAATGAAAGGGTTATCCATATTAAAAAAAAAAAATACTTTTCATGCCGTTTACAGATATTACTTTTATATTAGAATAATTAAACTTTTATCTAAAAATATAAAAAATTTGAAAAGTAAAACTATAGCCAAAAAAATTTTAATAACTTAATATTGTATTTAATAATATATATATACACACACACACAAAATATTTAATAATATTGTATATAATAATATTTAATAGAAAAATATTATAAAAATAATATATATACTGGTATGTGATATTGGTTTGCAAACATCTTTGCAAAATTCCTGTTATTAGCAAATGAGAAGAATTAATATTGCCATGTAAAACTGAATCACATAATTGATTTGAAAATTTAAGTTCCATCTCTGAATTACAAAATTGAATTTTGGAACTGCATTACAAAATTGAACTATAGAACTAAATTAATTTCCTTCAAGTGCAAAGATGGAATAGAAAATAGAACTGATTTTATTGGCCAATGAATAGAGGTTCCCATTTGGTTTGTAAAATGCCCTTGAGATTTCATAGCTTCTAGAAGGAATTGGTGAACTTGTGCATTTGGTAGGGATGTCAATAGGTGGAGCAGGTTGGGTGATGAAATTCCCATCCCCATACTCTCTCGGATTCTCACCCCTACCCTATTCCCTACTACTAAGAATTGGAGTAGGACTAGGAGTCCCCATTTGTAAATGAGGGTTCCCCGCCCTATCTCATTTGCTCTACTTAATTTTAAAGTTTATTTTATTATATTTTCTAATTGATATTTAAGAAATCTTCATGATCTTTAACTATATTCAAAGTAAAATAATTCCATTGTAAGATTTATTAAAATAAAAAAGAACAATTACTAAGTGAATTAGAAAAGGAAAATAATACAACTTGGGCTTTCAGTGGAAAAAATAAAAAAAATAAATTTTAACATTAATTTAAAATGTATTAATACTATACATTTATTTAATACATTAATTTTGCTGGGTAAGGCGAGATAAAAGTTGCGAATCTCACTACGTATTCGTCTCTTGATTTGATCTCTCTTCGTCTCCATTTTTATTTGTTTGTTTTTCTACTTTGTTGTTAGATACTAGGTTGTGTTTGCTTCATTTGGTAGTTTTTGCCACGTTTTTGTTGTTCTTTATTTTATTTTATTATTTCTTCACTTGAGGCTAGACGTGAGAGTAAGAAAAAATCAATTGTTATATTAAAGAGTCAAATCAATTGTTATGAGCTTCCAAGTAGCTAGCTTATAAACTAAGTGCCGCATGAGACATGTCAATAATTGTTATATTAAAGAGTCAAATATGGTAAACTAATTAAATTGTGACAACATTTTTTAACAATAATTTAAAAAATTGGACTAGTGATTTTCCTCTCCTTTTTTCTCACTTCAACTCTCTTGTCTGTTGGTGTTCCCTTTCAATATTTTCCTTATTTTGAGATGAAGGATAGTAAATGATGATGAACAAGGGTTCGTGGTAGTGATGGTTGATGCTGATGCGTGGCAATGAAGATATCAAATTATTTTGCAACCAGCTCACTTTTAGTAAATCTTAAATTTGTTTAGATAAGTATTTTTATTATAGATGGAGAACTATTTACACAAAAGTTTTTGGCATGAGAGTTGTTCATATAGGAAGTTTACACTATTCTGACAAGTTTTAGTTCTTGTTCTCTTATTATTCAATTAATGTAGTAGCTGACAAATCGATAAGGTCTTTTATGCTTGGCTGACATTTTAAATTGTGCGTGAAATTATGAGTTTTGCTTTGTGGTATATTTACATGGTTTTAAAAGTTTGTTGCAGATTGGGAACTCCCACTTATGGTTTCTGATCTTTTCAGATTTGCTTTTTTTAGGTGAATGGGTTGCGTGCTCCGTTGGGGCTAATTTTACACCACATATCATTACTATTAATACTGGCGAGGTATGCTTAGACCAAGCATGTGTCTTTGAGAAATTATTTCTTTCCATTTTCGCTGGCTTCATGGCTTTAATGCAAAATCGCCTAAATATGAGCTTATGGGTGGAGATAACAGTGAATATCAGTCAGGCTTTAGGCCCTTCCTCGCTTTGTCTTTCCTTGAAATCACATTTAACTTGTATATATGTTTGAGTATGCTTGAAAATCTAAGTCAGAATTTTCTTTTCCAAAAATTGAATATATATAGGTCTAAAATTTATAATATATAGGTCTTGATAATTTTAATGCCAGTCAGGATGAAAGATTATTTTTCTGACAAGTTTTGGTTCTTGTTCTCCTATTATTCAATTAATGTATCAATCAATTCTATTTGTATTATGTAGAAAGACTATAATTTTTTTGAAAAAAATTTATAAAATATATATATATATATATATATATACATACTTGACGGTTCAGGTTCAAATGATTAGGCCATTTTCCTAAAATAAAAAACGTCAAATATGGGCGGAATATGTCATATTTGACGGTTACCTATTAATAAACAGTCAAATATGAGCTAAAAATTGGGATATATTCGACACAATCAGTCAAATATGAACAAATCGACAACAGTCAAATATGAGAAGAGTCAAATACGATAATAATACGGATATACTTGACGGTTATAAGGAATTAAATATGAAAAAATTAGGTTTTCATACTTGACAGTATTGAAAATGTCAAGTAAATAGCTAACATATTTGACGGTCAAAAGCAATCAAATATGAAAAATTCATTACTCGTACTTGACCGTACTAAAACAGTCAAATATTAATACGTCAAAAGGACATATTTGACGCTCAAAGGCAAAATATTTGTCATACTTGACGGTTAAAAGAAATCAAATATGGAGAATTCGTTTTTGTCATAGTCATACTTGACAGTGCTGAAACAGTCAAGTATTAAAGTATTAATACTTGACTGTCAAAAGGAGTCAAATATTATATATATTTTCACATATTTGACGGTCAGATCAATTACCACACAATACTTGACGGTTTAAAGCAGTCAAATTTTAAAAAATCCGACCGTTAGGTTTATAATATTTGACGGTTACTGTCAAATATTATAAACAAAATTTAAAAACTTAGACCGTTATTTTGTCATATTTGACGGTTAATGTCAAATATTTCTTCAATAAACCGTCAAATATGGCCTACCAAGGATATAAACTTGACTGTTTTGTAAGAGTCAAATAATGGTATAGTGAATATTTGACTGTTTGACCAACGGTCAACTATTATCATACTTGACGGTGACATATATGACACGTAAAAACCGTCAAGTATTATCATATTTGACGGCTAAAAACAGTCAAATATTTGCTTTTTTCTTGTAGTGAATATTCACATTCCACATGCACAAGATACTATAAAAGCTAAGGAGAAATAACATCAAGAGAGAATATCAGTTGACTAATTAATAGAATTCTTATTAGCAATAAACAATTCAATACAATAGTCTACACATTACATAAACTTGCTACTACCAACTTCAAGCACTGGTTACCATAATTCTCATACGTTAAGTAGCATTCTCCCAATTATTATATGCAACTGAGAAATTTTCATTTCTGATACATAAATATAATATAGGGAAAATATCATAAATATACCATAATTATAAGTATACATAACACTCCCACAATATATAGACACATTTTCTCACCATAAATTATATATTAATAACCTTTGTAACTAACATTTAGCTAGATCTGGAAACTAACAAGCCAATACCATCTGTTAAGCCATGATACACTCCTTAATTGATTATTGGCAACATACGTATATATGAAAATAATCATCTCTTTATTATGTAATTATTGTGTAATATTCTGCATTCAAATTAATGTATATATTTTTGTCAATCTCTTGGATTAACTTCCTTTTTCAGTTTAGACAGTTTGCCTATATAAAGCTTTGTACTTCTCAGAATAATACATAATTCCATTCATTTTCATTATCTCTTTAGAAACTGGCTCAAACTTTTGTAGAAGATTGCAATGTCGGTTCTCATGAATAAAGCCCCAATTTTGCCTTTGTATCTCCAGCCTGCAATTCTGCCTTAGTATGCTGAGATAGTCGTTCTCAACTCTAGCTTCAATCTTTTCACGTGCAGGGCTTGATGCTGGGTACTTCTGTCATATATATATATTGTCGTCAACGCAGTAGCTGATGCCCCTTCTTTGAGTATAAAAAAGATGCTGATATGGGTAACTTTCAGAAAGAGAATATAAATGCACTAGATCTTGATTGAAATTATTAGGGAGGACATAAATATGCAAAGGTGAGGGAAATGATACCAAGTACAATAATAAAATTGCACTAGTAATTACGTACAGGTGTAACAAAATCTTGAGCATGAGCTTCATATCCGATACCACCACCAGGGGCCAGCTACTTTTCGGACATTCTTGGACAATGCATGGTCGACCTTATCGTTGTTTCTTCCACCATGTAACTTTTGTAATTTTTTTTTTTTTTTTTGGTTTTGTTCAGTTCTGAAATTCCTAAAAGGTTTGGTATATATGGAGACAGTATCTAGGCCAGCTCGTTGGACATATCTAATTCTTTTGATTTTAAATCCGACGCGGTTTACATTTCAATGGCTAAGCAAAATCATTTCGTTTTCTTTTCCTTTCTTTTAAATGTTCTTATTAACATTCTTTAATCTGTGGGCAATTTTAAGTACTTGATATACCCTATAGAAGATTACATAATCCGATTTACAGGTATAAGTGCGCGCTCTTGCCACGGATTAAGTATATATAGTGCCAAAACATCAATTGCTATACCACACATTTGGATTGATCATATTATTCAATAATGTTGTCTAAACTTCCTGGACTTCTACAATATGACAATTAATATATTGAATGGTTAGGATTCCTATTGTATATATAGGTATATTTAATTTGAAATTTAATCTTGTAGTTATCAAATTAAATAAAAATAATATTATGTTTAAGAATAAAATATACAATAAAATAAACAAAATAAACGTACAAAGATTATAGAAAAAACAATTGGTATTTAAGCCGATGCTGAAGTCAACTTTGTTATAAGATTCTTAAACTAAGCCAACAGAATATCAAATTTAAAAAAAAATTAATTTATTAATAGAACTTTTAGCAATAAAAAGTTTAAACAAATATACACAACACATGAACTACTAGATAGCAAGTACAAGCACTGTATCTTTCTAGCAATTCTCTTACACGAATTAAAGCAGAGAAATTTTCATTTCTAGTACACATTAGCTCCCACAATAGAAACGCGATACATATAACAAGTAACTCGCTCATGGCATGGCTAGATGTTGAAGCTGGCTAAATTATTTTTTTGAGAATAGTGCAGTGTGGTGTGTCATCGGTAAATCCCCACCATTTCCTTTGTGTCTGTGTCTCACATTTCTGCCTTGCTCTCTTTCGAGATAGTGTTTCTCAACCCTTCCTTCCATCTTTAGACGCACCATGATAGGGTACTTGTGTTCATGTTCTTCCTCTTCAACGTAGTACCTGATTCCCCTTCTTTAACTATAAATAGGATACTCATATGGGTAACGTTTACAAAAAGATCGTATCCCGAAGGCATTAGCGTTTGATTTTTGGAACCAAAAGAAATATGCAATGAAGTGGATGTTAGCAGAAGCCACAGCAAATATGTTACATACAGGCGTAAAGTAATGATCACGATGGTCTTCATAGCCGATCTGATTGCCGACCTCATCTCAACACATAGCTTGCTGGCCGGCCTCAAGCGATGAACTTTTAATCAGGGTTTCGTGGAGATTATTAGTGACAAATGATCGACTTTATGGTTGTTTATTCCGCAATGATATTTGTCTCATTTCTTTTTAATTTGTCTCTTTTTAAGGGTCAATGCATGACTTCGTAGTCTGCGTTCGAAAGCAATTTCCAAAGAGCCCCAGAGTACTATATCAGCATAGTAATTTGATACTCATACGTGGATTAATAACAAGATTGTTACAAGTATCATATTATTTTTTTTTTTCATATGTGATATTTAAATATTAAATATTAATATGATAAATAAAATTAAATATAATATATAGTAATTTTTTATTCGTCGGAAGACGAAATATTTTATCATGCAATGTTATATCCGAATATTTTAGACTCCTGATCTAATTGGTAACGTACGCAATATGCATATGGGCTCTTCGAAATATATTATTTGGTTTTACATTATATATAATATAATTAATAGAAAGGTCATTTTCTCTACCATATAATATTAATGCTACCATACTAAGTACCCTAGGATCCAACCTAAGTGTACATCCAAGCCTGTTTAAACTTTAAATATCAGTCCAAAACTAAGTATTGAAAATCAATCAAATACTTCCGATTATTGAAAACCCCCTATTAATAGAATCCGTCAAACTATTGCTAACACGGGGGGATAAATCATTAACAAATTAATAGAAATTTTTGTCAGTTAAAAGATTAAAGTTGGGTAATGCAATTATCTTTATTTACTTATTTTTGGTGCATTAAGCTTTATACGTTGAGTAATAAATTATACGAAATGGTGAATATCGAATTCGAAAAACAATAACACAAATCTAAATGTTGAACTGCAGCATTTTCCTGCTATAACCCAGGACCAAGCCGCCCTCTCTCGTCAAAAAACTCCACGTGGGTCTTCTCCATCGGTGAAGGTAAGCCCCTCTCAGCCTTTCTTTTGTTTTTACTAACTGAATTGACATAAACTCGAGTTACCGTTGGTCGGTTATATTTCTCCGCATGTGGGGTGAGCAGATAGTCTCTGCGAAGAATATGCCCATTATGAGGTGTTCGATGAAATGCCTGAATGAAATATTTAACAAAAATTAAGATGATCTTGGCGTCCATGTAATGTTATGGTTTGGTCGCTTGAACCTTTGTGACTTGTGCTATCATTATGCAGAAATGAAGGGTCTAATATGGGCTACGGCAGAGGACTTGGCAAAGAACCGGGGACGAGTGCTATCTTTGTATAGGCAGATACTACGGAGCCTCAACTCTCCCAAACTTGAGCTAAGTTTAGCAGCAAGGCTTTCAAAGAAGGCAGAGGCTCGTGCCATCTTCATGTTGGGGTCTGAAGAGCGATCAATTCACAACATTGAAGACCTCATTGACACTGCTGAATATGCTCTGTCTCAATTAAAAGCGGGTAAAATCCCCAAGCATATCCAATGAGTAGTGCTATGTTTGACTAAGATTAGAAATGTACACTTTATCCTCTCCCAATGTATGTAATGCTCTGCAGTAACGTTAGAGTTATGATTACGACTGGAATTCTGAAGCTTTTCTTCTTGTTATTAATTTGTTGTAGGAGATTTTATCTTCTTATTTTTCTTTTCTTTAGCCGATCTGACATTAGTGGGTGCTATTCTGATCTTCTTTTTTATTATTTCCCTAATTCATTCCCAAATGAATTCTTGATCCATTGGCCACGTCAAATATTCTCATGCCAGTTGCTAAAATTGCGTAGATTATTGTTTGTTAGAGTATCACTCTTGACTGCATTCTTGAATTATGAATAAGAGTTACGAGAGAGTTATAACTAGAGTTTGGGATATAGCAAGGTATGATGAGAATTGATGAGTTGTTGCATACAATATTCACACTTTTATTACAAAATTGAGATTTCTGTGTTAATAATTTCAAGCGTGGATGATTTCTTTAAAAATATATAGGACAATGTCAAGTAATTTACGTAAATGAAAATTTTTCCTCTTCGAAATTTTTTATGGGAATTCATCGTCTAGTTAATTCAAAGTAAGATCTTAGTCCAATTTCGTGTTTTAAGCTTACATGTACTACTTTCACGTCTCATAATTTTTTTTACTTTTCATCTATTAATTTCGTTTATGTAGTTTAAACCCACCAAAACATATCAAGGTTTTTGTCGATTAAAATTTTAGCATTTGCTTTAATGCAAATTCTGAGATTCGTTTAAAAAGAAGTGTATCACGCTACAAACACTAACATCCAGCAGTTTAGAAGACAATTTTGTGTTTAGTAATTCTTCTCTCTCTATGTTTGTTATATATCCTCAAATCAGAAGACAATTATATCCGTTAGTTTTGCGAAATTTAAATAAGTTGAAAATAGAAAAGGGGTTCAACTTGGATCTTAACATGAATTTATGGTCATGATACATCGATGTTCTCGTAGATGTATGATAAACAGTCTAACGTAGGAGGCTATGAAGCTTTGCGCAGAGATCAATAATATGAAAACCCTATTTTCGGCTATCACCACGACACCGTATATATAATTCGAAGATTTAATTAACTGGGGAACAGAATCAATGTATGACATATCATTATCGTTAGATAGGATCAAAGAGCTCAAGCATAGAAGTCTATTGGAAGATATGCCAAAGAATAGTTTAACATTAGGTTTAACAATAGAAGCCTTATCATATGTGAACATCGAAATTCAACTTAAACATCATTGAAATTTCCCCATGATAGCGGCAGGCAAACTAACACTCAGGGACTGACCTACACTATGGCCTAGGGGTCTGCTGGCCCCCTCAAGGCTTTCAAACATTCCTAATTACCCCTTTTATGTAAAGGTGAAGGCTTTTTAAATGATGAATTATTTGGACCATCTTTAATATATTTATTATGCTCATAATAACCTTTCGAGTATTTTGTGATAAAATTTATTTTAGTTCCTTCCATTTTCATAATGTTTTCAATAATAACACAATTACTATATCATGTGCATGACTCAACAATTATTTCAATCAATTAACCACTGAAATATATCTTTTAAAACTCTATTAAATAGAGATATAAGACAAGATTGATTTATTTACATCTTGTCAACTCTAATTATATTTTTTTAATAAAATAGACTATTATATTAAATTTTTAAGTTTATGTATTCATATAATATACTTATTTTTTAATTATCTTATTTAAACTTTATAATTACAATTCATTTTTCATAGTTTATTTGAGAATCGGTAATATTTTTAAAAAGTGGAAAGTTTTTTTTAACTTTTTAAAAATTTACATGAATATATTTTATTGAAAAATATTTATTTATATTATTTGATTTACATCTACTTACAAGATTTACAGCATAGATTCTTAATTTGATGATTAACTAATCTTAAAATCATGATAATTTATTTTCTTTTATATATTACAAATATTTAATAAATACCCGACCGAGTCAGCCCTCTCAAACTCTAAATCCTTAATTCACCACTGCTAACACTAATACGTATTAGTTATGCTGCGGAACCTCATCATTTAAATCAAATTAAAAATCAAACTAAACATCATTCAGTTGCTGCGTGAAAAGGCAAGCCATATTCTCTTACTATAGTACGAAAATTTACGGACTCGTCTTTTCATGTGACTATGTGATCTCCATCAACCCCGTGCATGCAATCACATTCAGGAATCACATGTGCTCCACACTTTGATCTCCTGTACATAATAGACATACAGCAGCATACGTATCATCTACTAGTTATTACGTATATGTATAGAATGTTGTTTGAGCTAAAAATGGGTTGAAACATCATAGTAAGAAACTTATCAACTTATACAACTTTGAGGTTAAATAATTTCTCAACATAATATTAGACCCATAATCATCTAACTGTCAAGTACTTTGAATCCCTTTATCATAGTATTTGGGTCATACATAAATACATGCATGTAACATCTTGAGCCAGCTATGAAATAAAAAAGCATAATATCAGTGGTGGTTTCTTAACAAATGCTTAATTAGTAGTGCTATCCCAAAGTTTTACGAACTTTTTGTAATATTATCATACGAGGACCAGTCTTATAGAATTTTAATTTTTATCTTACCTTTAAATGGTAGGAGAGGAAAATGGTAATATATATATATATATAGGGATATAATATTTTAACACAAATTTTTAATACAATTTATTGGCACACATATATATATAGTCATTGATTTTACAAAATTTAATGGATAAGATTCAAAATTAACAAGATATATTTAATGCTTCCAACTCATTAATCATCTTAACCATTAGATTTTATAGATCAATGACTAAAAAATTGTGCTTAATTTTATGTTAAGAATCT
Source organism: Boswellia sacra (assembly GCA_013180625.2). NCBI lineage: Eukaryota > Viridiplantae > Streptophyta > Magnoliopsida > Sapindales > Burseraceae > Boswellia > Boswellia sacra. The sequence continues at coordinate 21,116 of SNVD02005842.1, forward strand.
TGTATCAAAATATCATCTTTCATATATATATATAAAATAAATAATTTAGGTAAAGGTATTATGTTTATCTAGTTCAAGCATGAGTTGATTTCTTTAGTGCGGTTAGGGGCATAGGACATTAAATATTAACCATCTGCACCGAGAAATGAATAATCTTGAACTCTTGACTCGTTTTGTATTTTTCCTCTATGTAATTTGATAGTGGATCCTAGCTGCACGCCTGCGCCACTTCTCTACCTGCACTACACAAGTTGAGCCACAAAATTCATAGATACAAACTAAGTCATTTAAGAAAGGCTTTTTCATTATTATTATTATTTTATCATTGTTATTATTATTATCATTTCTTTAGGCAGCAGGCTGTAAAGCTCTGTTAAAGTTTAACGATCAATAAAACAAATAGGGTCAATCCTTAATATGGGGCTTCGTTATTAATACGTGGAATGTAAGCAAAGCCAAGCTAGTCTCAAGTAAACTTATGGAAATGGAATCAATTAAGACTCCACTTATATGGGCAACTTATAATTTGTAATTAAGTATTCTTTACATAGACAAATATATAGATAAATAAATAAACATAATGGTATCTCAAATCATCTCCATTTCGACTCATTGTAAAGAAATCCATAAAGATCACTCAGAAAATGAAGAGTGGTTTATTGCGTCAAGCAAGACACGCTAGTTCAAACTCAAGCAAACTTTGAAAGCAATCCTTACACTCATTGATCACCCACAAAGCCCAACTAAGGAAAAATAATATGAAATCCAAGTTTAAATAAGCTGCCGATGGTGACATTTGGTTAGAATATAGTGGGACAAATTTTAACCATAATTTGCTTTACCTACTTAAACCAAAACCAATGCCGACAGCCTATTAGCCACCAAAAACCAATTTGATCATTGCTGGCAACGGTAAGGAATAGTTACATATCTAATTAATTCATAAAAAAGATTCAAACTTCTTCATAGGTATACATAAAAGACCAATTTTATCTTTAATATATAGAAAGGCAAATCCGAATACATTGTTTCCACTTAATGGATATTTAATGATAGATATGACAAGAACAAAATGTATTTTTAACAATTATGTTCTTAAACATAGAATTGATATCATATAGGTAAAAAGAAGATCTCTAACTAGTACAATAAAGTAAATAACTTAATGAAAAACTACCACATTGCCATGGGAAAACTTCTACTTATCGAGGCAAAACTTCTCCATTTGCACATAATCATCTGCATCCAATTGATAATCAGACAATGATAGCTACCATTAAAATAGGACTGGAACACAAATAGAAACATTACTGACAAGGAGCCCATAAAGGAAAGGCTTGGTGGATTAAAAATAGGTGACATGGAAGTGCCGAGGCACTGGAAGAATATTAACATATATAACAATCTGAAATCGTCAGGCACATCTGAAAAACTTCTGCCCAACACTCCAGAGAAAGCTATTAGTTGTTGCCATGCCTAGATACATTTAGAACATTTAAATGTATGTTGTTTCTTTAAATAATGAAAGCTATTAGTTGTTTCTTGGATTCTGTTCTTAGAACGTTTAGAGAATAAAGCTCATATTCGCATTTTCCCTTTTTTTCTTTTGTATTCATGAGATGTTCCATTGAGTTTCTTTCCTATGATTTTGTTTTTCTTAAGCATGTAGAGAATTTTATTTCCTTAAGGCCACTGCCAAGAGTTAAGATCACGTCGGACTTCAATTTTGTATGGATATGCACTAAAATAGATATTAATGAAAAGCTAATATGAGAAGTGCCAAAAATATCGATATTCTTTTTTGATATGTTGAGTTGCAATAGGTTTAGTTAGGTATTGTATGGGTATACATCTCTAACTATGTAGTCCTTGACATGTGCATGCATTCATGACTTTTGGGATGATTTACTTTAGGAGAAGATTTTTTGAAGTATTTTGGCTTTAAGTTGCCAGACATAAAGCATTCTTGCTATGTTGTCCTACACATGTCAAATGGGCCTTAATAGTATAATATATTTTATTTTTTAAATACAATATTGGTGATTATACAGCATTTATCATATATCGTGCTACTATTGTACATGTTTTGTATTTTATTTTTTATATACATTTTTATTTCATGCTTTATATATATTATTATAATTTTGTAACATTCCAATTACATGAATCGTTTGACACCTCTAATTATAAGACCATGAACCTTGAAGAATGCAAGATTATGTTTTTGAAGAACTATTCATGTTCTACATATGCCAACATGGATATCAATGGAGGAGAAAATGGGTGCATACTGTGGTTCAATGGTCTGATTGATATTAAACAGTATATTTTGTTAGATTTTGTTTTTCTTAAGCTTGTTCTTGGATTTTCTAAAAGCATCATGGGGTCATAGGAATTTCTTGGATGCTACAAGTGAAAATGAGAATGCTAGAACTTTAAATGTTTGTTTCTTGGATTTTGTTCTTAGTGGATAAAGCTCATAATCAACTAGAAGTTATTTTCTTTCACAAGTTCCCAATTTTTTTCCTTTGTTTTAATGAGAGCCAAACACTGTTTCATTGAGTTTGCCTCTTCTGATTTTCTTTTGTCTTAATCTTTATTCTCAGTGATTAAACCTTCGAAAAATGGCACTACAAGCACAATGGGGTGTTAGGAACCAGCGTACAAAAGGAACACGCTCGATGTGACTTTTCCATAGCTTTTCTCGAAAAGATGAGACGAATAAAATCCAAGACTGTCCTGTCTATTATCCGACAGTAGAGGAGTTTTAAGAGCCTATAAGGTATATCCGCATAATTGTGCCTTAAGTTAGCCCAATTGATACGGATTATATTTTATTTTCAATGTTTAATTCTTTATTTTTGAGTTAGATTCATTAAATTCTCATTAATATGATTTGTAAATTTCAGGAACATGCAAGGTTGTGTCCCCTTTTAAGGCTTTTGCGTTATTTGTGGAATTCAAATTTCCTACCAATAATCAACGTGTTATAAAGCATGAGATTTCCTACACAGACTGGGATAGGTAAGCTATGGTCAAACTTCAGCTAGCTTTTTATTTGTTTAGCTATATATATATAATTATTCTATTTATTTATAGGATACATACTTATGTTGATTTTGAGAAAGCTGCCAAAGAAAGGTTCAGGATGAACAAAGATGAGTTAGGAAAAGCCGAATCTACAAGCAATGTCAAGGGCACCGATTTTCCCTCGTTAGGACAAAGCAATTGAGCTTTGGAGGTTTAAAATTCTTTCCTTTATAGGCTTATTTATGCTTTTGTGGCTTTAGTTTGCATCTTAACTTTTTTTTTTTTTTTTTTTGCATGTTCTTTCTTTGAATTCAGGAGCTGCAATTCCAGAGATTTTCTCTAGTATCCATTGCTGGTTGATGCGAGTATACTAGTAAGGATAAATATATTGTTCTAAGTTCATTTTCCCCTTTTTATTCTTGGAATATTTTTCTGACTTCATATTATCTAAATTTAGGGATAATGAACCCCTTACTCTAGATTAGTATGTTGTACACTATCGATCCTTGGCATGTAGAAGATCACTTCTTATATAGGTAGCATCACTATCTCTTTGGTTTCCGATGTATATTTTTCTTCTTTGCTTCTATGATTTTCACTATTTGTATATCAACCTACATATGCTAACTTTTTCTTATTCCCAGGATGAACTTTCTGCACCATGGTGCACCCAAGACGTGACATGGCGTCCCTGGCCACAGTTCTCTTCAGTTTGAGGAGGTAGCCCTGACACATGTGCTCAAGAAGATTGCCAAGAGCACTACCATTTTTTCTCCTAATATTTTGCTAAAAGCAGGCATACCAGTTCACAAAGTTGTGCAAAAGGAATGGGAGTTTGCTATTACATTTCCTAGGGTCTTGTTGGAAGTTTAAACATAGCTTAAGAGTTTATTTAAAATTTAAAGTCCAAATTAAAATAAGATTAGAATCCTAATAAGATTAGAAGACATGTTATGGGAGGATTAATAATCCTAGTTAATTATGAATAAGGATTAATTATTTAGTTATTTTAGAATTATTAGTATTCATGGTTTGAGTAGTATTAGGATTGATTCTACTATATAAGTATTTGTAATTTATCAATTTCATCAAGAAGAAAAAATAAGAAGATTAAGAAGTAATAAAGAGTTGAGAAGAGTCGAAGAGTCAATATCTTCTTCTTTATTGTATTCTTGTGTTGCTTGAGCTTATTTTGTTGACTAATTATTCTCCAATAAAATGGAATCTGAGTTAGCCAAATTCTAACAAAGTGTTATTAGAGTTAGGTTGGAAGTGTCCAAGAGGAGCAATCTCAGAGTTAGGCACAACGTAAAGATCCAAGGAAGACCTGTGAGAGAAGTAGACACAAAGAAAGAGCTAGATAGAGTTGAGCCAGGAAGGTCTTAGAGTCTATCAGAGCAAAGTTAGTAGAGCTAGGAAGAGCATACCAGAGTTGGCAGATTCAGTTAGAGCCTGTCAGAGTTGCCAGGAAGGCAGAGTTAAGAAAATAAATCAAGATGGAAAAAGAACTTCCCATATTTGATGGAAACAAGCACAACTTTGACTAGTGGATAACTCAAATGCAAGCCGAGTTTAAGTATAGAGGCATGTGGGAAGTTGTAAATCAAGGTTTTGAAGTACTAGCAAATCAAGCAACGTTAACACAAGAACAAAAGGAAATTCTTGAACACAAGTAAAAAAAGGATAAAATAGCACGTGCCTTTTTGGGTAGATATTTAGGATTTTCTATTATAAATACAATATATGAGAAATTTGGTCTTATAATGGATACTAAAAGACCAGCTAAAGAGTTTTGAGATTATTTGATGGAAACTTGTAGTGATACTAAAGAAAAAAATATTGATAAAGAAAAAGATGAATTCCTTGTGGAAAAAGAAGAACAACAAGTGATTTTAAAGAAATGGTAGAGCGAATTGTCAAGACAAAGAAGAAAAGAAAAACTATGAAAATTTAGAAAACTTAACAAGAGATTCAGAGTTACAAGAGAGTGGAGGTGGAAGAAAATCCAACACTATCAACAGTGAAGATTTGTTGTTAGCAGTCAAGATTCATAAGAAAGTCACTGGAAAGGTTGTCAAAAAATTGTCAACCGGCAAGTGAATTCTCACCTCCACCACCATTGGATAGATTAATCGGGATGTGTTGAACAAACTTTTCTTCTTCATCGACATCAAATTCCGGCTGGAACATATAAAAAACCTGAAAATACGCTTCGAAAAATCATGTTTGCCATGATTCTCACCGGAAAATGGCAAGTGAATATACATCTCCACCATCAAACAACTCATAATCATCGGATCTATGAAGCCCAAGAAGAAAATCGGAGTTTACATGCTGGAAAAGTGGCTGTTCACGATCGTCTTAGAAAATTACTATATGCCCCCCATAATGGTAAATATCCGTCAGATCCCTCAGATGAAAAATATAAGTCTATCCAATTTTGCGGAGAATATTTTTTACCCCCACCAGGTTCAGTTTGTCATACATAGGTCCCTGCAGAATTTAAAGTTGGTTCTTTTGTTTTCAAATTGTCATTATAAACCCCCAACAGAAAAATACGTCAAAGAAGAGAAGAATTATGATGTTTTGTGGAAGCATTTAAAGGAAAAAGAGGAATTGCTTAGATTAGATAAGAAAACAAAAAAGTTTAAAGAGAAAGAGAAGGATTGGGAAGCAAAAGTAAAGAGTTTTAAAGATGTTGGTAAAGAAAAGCCTAGAGCATGGAGTTACATCACTAGAAAAGGCGATGTTAAATTCAAAATAAAAATTTTCTTTATGAAAGCTTATGGAGTCAAATTTTTGCATAAAGTTTGGGTATGATCATGGAGACATATGTAAAGAAAAGAAAGAAGACAAACAATTATGGTCATGGTTGATAAATTATGCAAGAAAACATATGCAGATGTATGGGAAAACATGATGGTAAGGTTGATTGAAAAGTTACTATATAGTCTTATTAAAGATCTTGTGTTTACTTGGTTAATTAGAGAGCATAATAATTATAAAGTTATTCAAGAAATATATGAAGATGCTTGTGAAGATAAGAAAGGTTCGTCAAGAGATCAACAATGTTCAAGAAAAAGTTTCAAATCATTGTTTGGTTAGTCCAAATTAAAATAGGATTAGAATCGTAATAAGATTAAAAGACATGTTATGGGAGGATTATTAATCCTAGTTAATTATGAATAAGAATTAATTATTTAGTTATTTTAGAATTATTAGTATTCATGGTTTGAGTAGTATTAGGATTGATTCTACTATATAAGTTTTTGTAATTTGTCAATTTCGTCAAGAAGAATAAATAAGAAAATTGAGAAGTAATAAAGAGTTGAGAAGAGCTCAAGAGTTAATATTTTCTTCTTCATTATATTCTTATGTTGCTTAAGCTTATTTTGTTGAGTAATTATTCTCCAACAAAATGGTATCTGAGTAAGCCAAATTCCAACGGGGCCTATAATGCAGCATTTAGTCATGGTGAGATAAATGACACTCCCTATCTGGTAACAACAATCTGCTGGTGTCTTTCTTTGGGCTTTCACCATGTGTCTAATTTCTTCTTCATTGTGCCATTGCAGGTTTAAACTGCTCTGAAGGAGTGAACTTTGCACTCGCGGAATGGTTTCAGTTTGGTAGAGAAGCTGGCTATCTTTATGCACGTCTCTCCATACAGGCTAAGCTTCCTTTTGAAGAGCTTCTCGTCAAATATTTAATGGCTATTCATGAGCTAACAGAAAAGACATCTAAACAATCCTCAGATTCAGACTCGGGCACACAATGTCAACGCGGTTATCAGATGCAGAGACGGACAAGGAACGTCCAGCAGTGGATGCTTTTCTAAGACACATGCAACTGCTTTACCCTTCACTTTTGAGCTTAAAAGAATTGGATGCACCAGTAAATGATCTATCAGACTCTCTTTCAGAGTATTTCTCGAGGTCTCCAAGGACAATCAACTGTCGCCTTTGTGGACGCGACTGCTACGTGGCCTTGATGAGGTATGAATTGCGGATGCATCTGCCTTTTCCACGCTATGTGACACTGCGACAGATATCCTGTTCTTGCTCTATTTAGCTCATTAAATCTTAAATTCTTCCACTTGATGTTGTAGATCTCTCGCTTAAATGTCCACCTCGGCACATTAGAAGAGTATATGTCAGAAAGAACGAAATGAAAATTTTGGTTGAGGCTGCTCAAAAGTTTCAGACTCGACAGCATTCAGCCATTAGTTCTTGGCTTTAAGGGAGTCTGCTCCATGAAGAGAAGTGAGGAATTACCAGATTAATACTCTTATCATATGTTTTTCTACTGTTATTTTGTTGGCAACAACTTATAGCACATTTACATTCATCTTTTTGCTTCAAGTCCATTTGGTTGAGTCATTGCCATATGCCTTAGCCAATTTTCACGACAATAGCTTGAAGTAATAGCAATCAGATTTTAACTTTCCATATACTGAACACCACTTATGCAATTAAACATGTAGTCCATCTATACTGGGATGTATATGTTCATACTTCCTCTTCCTAGAAATTATAAAGAACATGCTTCTTTCAGCAACTATGGCTTGAATTACTTTCACTAACCATTGGAACAACACAAATGCTTAAAGTTACCAAGTTTTGGAGGGGGAGAGAAACTTAAGGCTAACATTTTTGTGTCTCTCTTTTTCTTTTGTGTGTGTGTGTGTGTCTGTCTGTCTGTCACCTAGGCACAAGTGAAATTCCAAAGTACATGGCTCCAATACAAAATTAATTCAGTTCAATCTAATTTGAGTTCGTGTAATTGTGAAAATGTAACCTTACATGGTTTGAAAGGGAAAAACATTACACCAAGAATATATTTATACACAGTACCTATAAGTCATTGATGACGCATAGAACAAGCTCATACAACTACAGAAGGATTTAAATGAATGTGACACTGCGCACATTTCTTTTCATAATTCCTCTTAACTAAGAGGAAGAAAAGGAAACAAATTTCCCTGACATTTATCTCTTTTTATTTGGTCAAAGGAGTCCTCCCAATGTTGCGGTCTTCGATTATTGATCAGTCATATAACTTATGACAGATTTCTACACTTTTAAAGAGTTTTCCAATGCGAATTGCCCATAAGTTTAGCTATTAATCTTGATTGAGACCGGAGAAATTAGGACAAATATCATTTGCAGTCTCATACTGACAAAGTTAGACATGATAACATTGCCGAGTCAAACAAACAGATACATTGAGCTCAGAAAGAGAGTTACAAGATGGTTCTTTCCAGTGGCACTAAAAAGAATTGACATCATGATGTGTTTAGAAAATTGAAAACCTCGGTAGAAGTTAAAAGAGTCAAGATTACAAAAAGAAATGCAATTGAGGCAAAATTCTGATTATCCATGTAGAAGAGAAACACTAATATAAATGAACCTTTGTAAGAAATGATCCAATTTAAGAAAAAAAATGCCAGGAAAACCACTTGCCCGTCCTCAAATAAAACGGTTTTTTAAATTGTCAACTTCTTAGTTACGAGGGATATGATTCCAGAATATAGTAAGGACCGAGTTTTTGTCTTCCAAATCAAGCATGGCGATACGGGTTTGATCTAGTCCAATTTTTATAACCTTTGAAATGTTGTATTAAATAAACAAATAACGCTTACAAGAAGAAACAGATACCCAGGAGAACAAAATTGACATAACTCATCATCCATAACTCATTACAGACAGCCAAATAAAGTGAACACCTTGGAACCTATTCGATCAAACTCATATTTAATATGCGAAAAAGACTATGGTACAATGATCTTTCTTTCTTTTTAATTTTAATTTCTAAAAAAATAGCAGCTCTTGGAATCTAAGATCCAAATGCTGGTAAATGGCTCAATAACATTACCAGGCCAGTACATTAGCAGTACCCTTGGATATGTTACACCCTTTCTGAAAGAAGATACGCACTCGAGAGACAAAAAGAGATGCACTCGTAATGTTGGAACGTCTGCAATCACTAGTGCATATGCTTATAGACTCTTTAACCACACATTGTGATCTCCGGGCATGAAGCTTGATGTTTATCAACTTACCAGCCATCTGTTGCACAAGAAAACTGAAGATTAGATAATGATTATCAAATTTTGGTTTCTGGCAGCATTCCATTATGTTTTTAACAATTTCTACTGAGTTTATAGCAGCACAGAATAGAATCGGAAATTAAAATAAATAATTAAAAATAGAATATGACTAATAGCTATCCTCATCTCTAGGTGAACAGATCGGATCCTGGGACTGATTCCCCGAATCATCATCCCAAGTAATACAACCAAGTTTAACTTAAAAGAGTTAAGACTGGGGCATTATGTCCTCGCCCAACTTCGGGTATCAAAAAAGAATAACAATGTGCAAGTACTTATCTATCAAATTGGAGTCAACGGCCTTCATTAGTATCCTAGATTACCTCTGAAGTTCTTATAGTTTATTCAACATATTCTACTATAATCTATAAGAGAAGAAACTTCATTTTTCATTTGGGGGATCAAATTAGAGTTTTTTACTTAATTGCTCGGAATTTACAGCAAACTAATTCTATCACAGTAGAAAATATTGCCACTCAGAATGCAAACTTAAAACTACTTGAATGGCGTTACTGTAAGTCCCTAAAATGTGCACCATGACTTCTGGTGTAGTGAGAGAGTGTACAAATCATTCTCCAAACAAAGTTTTCTGGTCCCAAGGGTTAAGCTGGACTGGAATACAAGAAATGACAAATATAAACAGTAACTTAAGTCATCTCGGGAAAAAAAAAAAGTTAGCTGATTTACAAGTTTAATTTCACAATCACGAGAACATAAAAAATGGTAAAAAAATAGAAGGAAAAATAGAAATGCCAGCTTTTAACTTTCTTCAAGTTACCCAGAACATACAAAATTGACCTTCACCTGTTCCAAATGGATCTAAACTGTTAAAAACTTGTACCTCAGAAATGCATGTGAATACACCAACCATTTGACATAACATGCACAAACCGATACTACAAGATAACAGTAGCATCTATATCAAATTCACAGTCACAAACCTGTACAAGGTTTTTCCACATATCTTGAATTTGAGCAGGGCTAACACCTTTTAGAAATTTAAAAAGCCATCCTGCTTGAATGGCGTCACTAGAAGAAACAAATAAAGCTATCTGCATAACATGAAGTAAGAGAAACTTTAGCAACTGTCCAGTACAGGCAAGAATAAGTCAAATTTTCTACTCTTTGATTTTAAAAATTCCATGTTACATACAGCAAAAATGAAACAACTACGAATTTCCAGTCAATCTACAAAAATTTTGAATATGGACTTCAACAATAAAGTCCTGGGGAACCTTATGAAATTCAGAAACTGCATATCTCCTACACTTAAGAGAATGATATTAAACTGCATTGAAGTTTTATTATTTTTATTTGATAATATGCATGTCATCTACTTGTCATATCACTTGTAAGAGAGATCTTAGGTTTGAGACAGTAACAACTCAAGAGGGGCATCAAAGCAGATAACATCACAAGCTTCAGAAATCTGCATATACCTTCCCGCAATCAAGGATTCCTTCAAAAGGGAGCTCCAATTCATCACTGACAATAGTAGGGATACAATAACTGAGAATAGCATCAAACAATCTAGCAGATGATGGAGTGTCACCAGCTGGACTTACGCAGAAAATAGGCCTGACACCATCGACCAACTTTATTAATGTGACAAAGCACAACCTCCAAGCCACCAGGGAAAAAAATTTTGTAGAATGCCAATTTATTTTACCTACGCATGCCATTTTGAGCAGCTGCTTTCCCACCCTCTCCAGCTGTCCCCTCCTCTATAACCACGCCCTCAGCACCACTTAACTCTTCTACAAGTTTAGCACGTATCTTTCCTCCGTTAAAGTAGACAACCATAAACTTAGCAACCCCATGATAGGACACAGATGCAGCACCAAACAATTATACATGTTATTGGAAAGGAAACACCATGATAATAAACAGTGGGCCAAGCACAAAAGCTAAGCCAACAATTTATGCGTGAACCATTAGCTAAATAAGCCCTTATAGACATGGGACTAGTCTCCTCATTGTCACTTAGTTACAGGACACACAAAATACTAATCCAAATCCCCCATGGTCACCAATGAAATGGAGTGGGTAACATCTCACTAATCTAAAATCATATCTCAAATAGACATATATGAACTTAAGATGCGGACATAGGCTCAGAACAATCACAAAGTCCTACATATTGATAAGGATGCATGTTCCCCGAATAATTATAAAAGAAAGGAGGAAATTAGAGCAGAGGAACTTCTCCTACATCACATGTCCTCAGTTGTATGATGGATATGATTAAAAAAATAAATAAATAAATAAAAAATTGGTCCTACAAACAAGTTGGACATTACAATGATGGAGCTTAAAGTCTCCTCATATCACAAAGTGAGAAAGAAAGGCACAACTATGATTGCAGAAACAGACGTAATAGCCATCCAAAAGTAACACATGTACACAAAGGGCAAAATGAGACTTCACAAGACTTCCTCGCAGCCGCCTAGTATTCCTTCCTAGCCACGACTTAATATAAATGAATTTATGTTTTCATTACTTTTTTATTTTTTAGTTCAATGGAGAGGCTACACAACGATGGATAGCCCTTAGCATCCTTCAAACCTCCCAATCGAAAGTAAAGGCAGAATTTGATACCACATATTTTGGAAAAAGAGAAGAACCTTACCCAACTAAGTTAGCTTGGCACCTTCTTATTGCTTTAAATTATTACTATTCTATCTGTTTTAATTGAAATAGATGAAATTGCAGATTCAAGGTAGCTCTAGATCTAAGTTACCTGGAACACAAATAATTGAAAGGAGAGGAGCAAGAGCAGAAGTAAAGTAGACTGACATTATTACAACTTTAAGTAGTTGGTCAAAACTCTCGCAGCAGTTCTTTCACCAAAAACAGCATTATTGAATGATAATGTTTGGTTTTCACCTAAAGATGAAACGGCAGCTGGGAAATAAATTCTATTTCCGTTGACATTTCAAAACAGAAAAGCTTGCATACAACAAATACTTAAGCAATTAAAATTCATTAGGCCAAAACTCTCACTGCATTTCTTTTAAGCCGTCCACGGAAAAAAAGCAGGTTGCTTCTCTTGATTCACTTCCTGATACGCATTTGGCATCACAGAAATCAACATTTGAAGTTCTACATTGTTGCAGGAAAACTAGAAGGTGGATGAATTTTCAAGAGAAATAAACAGTGAAGTTAATCAACATTTAAAATATTGAAAGCAGACTCAAGAGATTACCGTTTGCTCCCCACTCATTACATAGATTATATCTGCATTCTTAATTTTCCCGATGTTGAATATTCTTCCTAAGAACCAAGAAAAAATATATTTGTACACATCAGAACCCACGGATAGCCATCTAAACTTTTATCAGACACGCTGAAAGGTCTACTGAGTAAATTAAGTTCTAAAATTTTTTGGATAATGTAACAAGTCCATTAAAGAGGCTATGAGTCACCTGAACATGTTAACAGCTCTGCAGTAATACTTAGAATTTCTCATACCGTGAACTTGGCTACAATAGAATAGATAGGAATGCCTACTAAGACAAAACTTTAAAGAATGGAGTGTTAACTTGCAATATGTTTTAGAGAAATGCTGGTAAAGCAAATGAAGTTTGCTTATTAGTTAAAAAACAGAATGCATTCCAAGGTGAGCTCTTCCCTACAAATTTTCAACAGTGATAATCATCAGTAGAGAGAACCAAATGTCTTGTCTAAAATCAATCCCTTCACACATTAAGCATCTAACAAAAGGTATTCTACTCAGATTTAATCAAGAAAGAGAGGGAAGAGGGAGATTACCAGCCAAGTCAACCCAGTGGATCTCAGAGTTCTGAAAAAATAAACCAGAAATTTGGAGGGCCAGTTCTTCATTGGGGAAAGTCATAAGAAGGCCAATATAAGGTCCTCCAATCTCATAGACTCTATCCACAATCCCATGCATAGGGTGACTGTTCCTCAGCTGCATCCTGCACCGTGCCATAAGAAGCAACCCAAGCACCAGCAAGCAGGGAGGGAGCCAAAAATTGTTTCTGGGGCAAAATTGGACAGTAATAAAAGAAAATAAATTAATATAAATAAAATAATATTATAAATTTAGAAAGTTTATAATATTTTTAGTCAACATTATTTAGAATATAAATTAATATTTATCATATCAATTTTAAATTTTAATTATAAGAGAAATGATTATATAAATTAATTAATAATATAATCAAATAAAAATTTAAACTTATTAATTCAAAAGAATCTTATCTTTTTAAAAATAAAAATAACAATAACAGAGACAAAACAAATTAATAAACGATGATAGAAAAAATATAAAAAAAAATTTGTCTGATAAATAAAATATAAACAAAAACATACATCTATATATGTATTTATAACAATATACATTTTTAATAATTAAAAGAATAATATATTAATTTTTTTTCTTTGGCCCAGCAGGGGCAATTGCCCCTCCTGGGCCTATGCTGGCTCCATCCCTGCCAGCAACTCCAAGTCCACTGCCCATGTTGGCCATTGCAGTCCAATTCCAAACATGGTCTTCAAACACCGTTTGACCATCTGGGTTACAGACAAATGACGCGGTTGATAAAGATACAGAGCATAAGAAGTAAACTCACGCTCCTGGGAGTTAGGAGAGGTTTAAGCAATATTTAGCTGCATGGGCGGAAGACTAGAATGTTTGATGCGTACTGCCTTCTAGTTTGGCGTTACCTAGCCGTTAAGTAACGGTGAGAAAGATTAGTAGATGGCCGGGCCCACGGCAAGTTTTCATCAACCACGTGATACACGACTCTAACCAATTGAATTCAGACTGTGCGACTCTAAATAATTGAATTCCACTGTGCAAATCACAAGCTTCAAGGGAATTAGGCTGATTTGTTATATACAGTAGGGTTTTCTCAATTTGTTTTTTATTTTTCAATTTTATTAAGTTAAGTGAAAATGATACAATGAAATTCCTTTTACTTGTTTATAGTGATTACCTTATCTTATCATGTAAATTAATGATGATAAGCCACAATGAATTTAAGAAATGAGAGGATAAAGGAAATTCTGCTCGGTCTAATGAAGTAAAAGCATATACTATTTTCTAAATCATAGGAAAATTTTAAAACTACCTTGTGATTCAAGTCCGTGCAGATCTTGTGTTCGAATCACACTGCTGGATTACACTCCATTATCTCTAAGAATCTAACATTGGGATGCCCCCACGGTTAATATTTTAAAAGCAAAAACCTAGAATATGTATAAAGCCTTGGAGTGGTACGGTAGAGGAATGAGTCTGTCGTGCAAATTGGTTTTTGAATGATGAAAAATCAAGAGTTCATCAACTTACCAAACCAACCTTTCTATCAATCAAGGTTCAATGCACCTGGCAACAAAATAGTTAGAGTTTTATCTAAGAAAACTGGAATCTGATTTCTAATAAAAGTATTAGAATTAACTGGCAGCGCATTCCAGGAATATTCATTTGCCCTCGTGAGTTTAAAATCACTTGCACCACAATGGCTCATTGCAGAATATTTTTCATCAGCATCATATATATTAGTTGAAAATTAGCAACAATGAATTTCACATCGGGCTATGCAGAGAGTCAACGCTGGATAAGTGGGTGTCCAAAGCTTCCTCGAGATTGTACATTGCTGTCTGCAGCCCTAAGTCACCGAGATTGCTTTAATACTCCCCAGCATTTGAAGTTATAAGCCAGAATCCACACCTAGATTTGTGAAGCACTCCACTACAAAAAGCTTCAGTCCCCCTGTTACATCATCCACCACTTCAACTGGTCCTGTACATACAAGTGCGGACATAAATCAATGAAACTGGAAGGCGAAAAATAGAAAGGTTTGATGGTACAACCAAAAAAAAAAAAAAAAAAACAGCACTCTTTGAAACTACATTTTGGGAGACAATTGAAATTTCATACACTGGATCACAACCAATGTACCTACCAAGAAGCAAAAATAGCAATCTAAGATGGAGGCGAGTTAAGAAACCTTAAAATATAAGCACAACTATATTTAACATTTGAATGCCTTTTAAACTTTCCTAAGAGGACCTGTGGGCTCCCTCAAATAAAAACTAAAGCTCACAATCCACCAAAATGAACTTACCAAGTGTAACCATCACTGTCCTTGAATCTGACAAAAATAGGAAGAAAAAGTTAATTTCATTAAATTGCTCCTTTAATAAGGAACTTCAAGTATAAGTTCACTAAACAAATGCAAAATTAGAATAACATCAACATTATGGGATTCTCAAGTCCATTTGGTAGAATCATTGCTATATGCGTCAGCTAATTCTCACAACAATAATTTGAAGTAACAGCAGTCAGATTTTAGGTTTCCATATACTCAGAACTTAACACCACTTATACAATTAACCATGTAGTCCGTCCATCCTGGGTTCTATATGTTTATACTTCCTAGAAATTATAAAGAACATGCTTCTTTCAGCAACTATGGCTTGAATTACTTTCACTAACCATTAGAAGAATACAAATGCTGAAAGTTCTCTAGTTATTTAAAGGGAGAAAAATATAAGGCTAACTTTTTTTTCCATTCTTTTCATTTGTGTGTGTTTGTGTCTGTCTGTCACCTAACCACGAGTGACATTCCAAATTACATGGTTCACATGGAAAATTATATATTTACCAAAACTCTATCTATAGTTCTTATAATGATTTTCACGTTATCATGTGCCCCCTGTGAATTCTCGTACCAAACATTCTCAGATTATGCGTTTCTTTAAACAACATTCTCATTATTCTGAAGTCAAATAGCTCATGCTCACTTCCTAACAGTAACAACCCAATCTCCCACCAGCTTTACCCCAGTGAACAAATTTGTAACTATTGTTGAATAACATCCGGTAAGTGTTCAGCAAACTATGTATAGAATTCTACATATTGTTTAATAAATTAACTACGGTCCAACCAGCGGCCCGAGGTAGGGTAAAAAAGAGTTTCTCTTTCCAAAAAATTTAATTTATATATATAAAAAAAAAAAAAAACTCAACTGAGTCTTTTTGCACCAAACTTGAGACCATAATGACCCCATTTTAAATTACATGAGTCACATAAATTAAAAAGGAGAAGAAATAAACTCTGCAACTGACTTCAGGTTCAGAATGCGTCGAAAGAAGACCTTCGCCTGGATAGCCTCTTCTCGGTGCAATCTGTGTTCTCCCGGCGTCAACAGTTATATGAGTTGGTAATTTAAGTGACTTTGCCCTCTCCTGTTGAAGTATTAAACATTAGCAAGTCCTGATTGATAAGATGTGTAGACATGGAACTACAACAAAATTAAAATGGAGAACATTAAAGAGACAAAGAGACCAAACTACAGATAATTACTAAATTATGAGCCACCACAGATGTTGCAGAATTCGGAAGCGATACCAACAAAACAACCAAATGCATAACCACAAACTATACTAGATAATTGAATATAATAGCAACTAAAGAAGCAATCAATCAACCAACAATGCAAAAATAGAAAGAACATCAAGATTTAACGAGATTCGGTATTGTCACCTACGTCCTCGGGCGCCGCTGAAGAAACTTCCACTATCTTCAAAGAAAATTACAAATTTTGGGTCACAATACAAATACCACAGCTATCGGGTCAAATTGCAATTACCTAAATAGTTGGGTCAAACTGTAATTACCCAAATATTTGGGTAATACTACAAATACCCAAAATCAAAGAGGGAAAAACAAATATTATAAACTTTAAGGTCCTTAATGAAAGGCCCTTAAACTATGAGATCTTATAAAGACCTTACACAATATGAGGGGGTGAAAGAGAATTTCAAATGGAACATCTAAGTGAGAAGACTTGGCTTTAATTTATAAGCTCAAGTCTCTCCAACACAATGATTCCCACCATATGTGGGATCCTTGCACACACAAACAATTGGCTACAGGAACTTTGAAAATACACTAACTTGCAAAACTAGCATATCTTCCTCACTCTCAATTTTCACCATGAGCACACGTCTCCCACCTGCATATTGAGAGAAACTTTTATAAGTAAAGAAAAACAGAGTGAGAGAACGAAATCTGTATGTTTACAAGGTGTGCCATGATATAACTCCACATCAACATACCTGTTTAAAGCTTTTGGTGCCTGACGTGGGAGCTCTTTATAGAGACCCAAAGTTGCATGGCTAAAAAAAATTGCAAACGATCGTTAATTAAAACAACTGCAGTATAATAGTAAACAGATAAAATAATCAATAATATGATTACCATAATGTCCCTACTGTTAATTTATCCTATATAGCACACATGACATCCACACACCCCACTCCCCCTTTCCCTTCTTTCCCCAACAAAGCGAAACTAAAAGAGGGCAAAAAAACTCCGCTTCTGTTGTCTGGTAGGTGAAAGAAAAGAAGTAGTTATTAACGTCAGCCACTCGATTGAAATTCAATAGTCAAATAGAACCACCTTAACATGTAATGAGTTGGCCAGACACATTTTATTTTTTTAATTATTTTTTATCATTAACCAAGGAAACTTGAAAAAAAAAACCTAAGCCCTAAAAAAGGCTGATAACAGAAGTCCAACCAAATCTTAAGCAGAGACTCTAGACCTAACTAGAGGTGTCAAATGGGTCACGTAATTAGAATGTTACCAAATTTTAATAATCTATTTAGAACGTGAAATAAAAATGTATATAAAAAATAAAATACAAAATATACACAATATAGGCACGAAACATGATAAATGTTACATAATATATCTTTATTGTGTTTAAAAATTAAAATTTATTATACTATTTAGACCCATTTAACATGTCTATTAATGTAACTAGTCTAACCATCTAATACACACCCTTATTAATGCCTCTTCTATTACACAACAATGATAATTTCTAAGCTAAACGAGAAAGATTTTATTTTGCTGACTAAGCAAATAATCTCCATGGGACCTCATGTACTCATGTCAAGAGTGGTGAGCAAGGCAGGCTGCAACCAATCTCAATATTAGTGTTTGAGATGGATAAAGGAACCACCAATCAGGTATTTAAGAGCCAGAGCCTCCCCGTGTAATGCTAGTCAACAAAAATCAACTATGGTACCACCAAGCAGCATAGCCCTGTGATTCCTACATATAACTGCAATCCCAGCTTCCTTGCTGGTACTTTTGAGTGTAAAACATAGCAATTAATATTGCGAGCTGACATTTTCTCAGCTTAAGAAGAAGTACAATGGTGTGGAAAATCTATTCTTAGTATTGAAACTCTGTACCTCTCCTAGATCACTGGTTCTAGACAGCAGCCTAAACATTGAATTTGATTTTATATATAAAAATAAGGGATATCCACTTGTTTCAGACATAATCTAGATTCTTGCAGAAAACTTCCATACATAATAGTCATACACCTACTCATGTAAAATTTCAATTTGTGCAAAAATTTTCCTTTTTTATTTGCAGTAGGTGTTAAAGCTTTCTTGGACAAGCAAATATTTGATTTCAAGAGAAGGAATGAAAGTAGACTGTTGAGGAGAATAGTTGCCAGTGAGAGATTTCCTTCTGTCAAAATGATGCAAAATAAAGCTTTTTAAGCACATTTACATGAAAACAAAAATCTACAAAGACATCTTTGATAACAAACCAATAATGGTAGTAAAGCAAACCTGGATAATAAATACCAGAGTTTTAAAGACTCTTAAAAAAAACCAACATTTCAGCGTCAATCAAATTTTCATCTTCTGACCATACCACGCTTCACATCTTTACTTCAATATTTTGTTCCTTTGTCTTTGGTTCACCATTGATGTGACACCCCAATCTAACATCTAATATGTAACCAACATACACCAAACCAGAATGAGACCTGGTCTATGTCATCAAACTCGAAGTGTAATTCATCCAAAACATGATTCACAAACATTTCTGCTTGTAACACAACTATTCAAATATATAGTTATTCAATCAACTTAAGCATCCAAAACAGCATCAAAAGTTCCATATTGAATCCTTAAAATAAAAATATCATGATTTTATAATCTAGGTGTAAAGTTTGAACAAAAAATTAAAAAAATAATAATTAAAAAAACAACAAAATATATAGCATTCTCAACACCAAAGTCCAACCTCTCCAATTGAGAAGCTCCAATAATTTACCACTAATTTAGACCTTCGTTGATAACTAGAAGCAAACCATCACTCTTAAAAATACAATCATGTTTAGTACGTAAAATAGTTGTGGAATATAATTATCAATTTAAAACCCTTCATCAATGCACTTCAAGAATGATAAATATTAATATGTTCATAAAAAACACAAAGGCACATATTTCAACAATTGATAAAAAGAATAGTATAAAGCATTATGAGCCTTTGTTTGAAATGAATGCATATTCAATAAATAAAACCCTATTAACGCTTTTCAACACAAGTTTCTTAAAGTATCATGTGATGTTCTTTCTTTTAATCTGTACATTGATGTTTATGAATATATTAATGTTTATTACAGTTAATCAATAAAGACTTGTAAATTTATAATTATATTCTACCAACTAGCCTATTTTTTATATATTATGCATGATTTTATATACAAGGTTGATAGTCTACTTCTAATCATCACTATTTTCTAGATTAAATATATTCTTATGGAAGGTCTAAATCGATCATTAGGCGTTTCTCAATCGGAGATTTTGGACTTTTCATTTAGAATGCAAGAAAAATGTCATTTTGTACTATAGTCTTTTGGTCTAAGCTCCTAGACTATAATCATTTCATGATATTTTTATTAAAAATTAACTAATGGAACTTTTGATGTATAATATATAAAAGCGTCATTTTGTATCATGATATTATATATATTTGATGTATGATATTTTTATATTTGTACTATCAGAAACATCTTTCCAACAAAAGTATTATACATACCATGTCCCTAGCTCTCCTTTAACTGTTAGTAAATCAGAGTATTTTAGCCATTTTGCTTAAGCTTGATTCTTGGATTTTATATAAAATAAAAACATATAGTATAAAAATAATACGAAACAATCACTAAAGTAGCACGATAAATATAAAATATAATTTTACATTTATATTAATAATAATTTCGCATCACTATTTTAATTATATGACTTATTTCACATACCTAAGAAATGTCCATTTTGATATTTTTGTCTTAAGCCACATCTATACCTAAGCCGACCATGGACTTATTGGCCCTATTTTAAAATAAATGGTTTAATTCAGCAAAGTAGAAACTGCAACACCATTGGCTTACAAAATGTTAGAAAGGTTCATGTATATATTTGCGTAATAGGTATAATCTGTCACACATGCCATCAAAACGAATATCAATATCCAATAAAACTAATATCAACATTCACATTATAGGTAGCAAAATGTTACTTTCATATTCATATATATGTCAAAATATCCTTTTTGATAATTAGTGTTGGTTTGTATTTATATAAATTGTTCATTCCAAAATTATTTAATTTTACCAGATCAAAATTATCAACATTAACATTATAGGTAGCAAAATGTTACTTTCATATTCATATATATGTCAAAATATCCCTTTTTGATAATTAGTGTTGGTTTATATTTATATAAATTGTTCATTCCAAAATTATTTAATTTTACCAGATCAAAATTATTTAATTCAATAAAAAATAGTAAATAGAGTATATTGGAGGAAATTGATGCATGGCCCCTCCTCTTATAAGAGAAACCCATGATTTGGACTCAGTGTCAACAGTGGGTTGGTGTTCAACAGACGGCGTCAATTGTTGATGCATAGATTTTAGGGCTTGCATCCTTGCGAGGTATTATCCGCTTTGGGCCAAAACCCGTACGGTTTTATCCTGAGAAGGGCCCTCGCTAGGAAAGGGGAGTAGCCCTTCCTCTTATAAGCCACAAGCTGATCCACTATACAAGAGATGTGGGACTTTGTCCGACCCTTGATTTGGACCCAACATCAACACTCATAAACAACAATGTTTTGTCTTGATGTTCAAATTAGCGATTATACCATCAACAGTGTAATGATTCTTCCCCTCAAAAGAGTTTAAGTAACTCTTTTCAAAGGTTAAGATTAATTTAATTTGCAATATATATCTTTTCAATTGAGAAAACAATGTCACGTTAAAACAAACAAGAATTGTTATTGCATTGAGTTCTATTTTTGAATTAATAATAAATGGGATGGGAAATTATCATGATTTTATTTTATGAAATGGCAGCAAATGTGCAATAGCAATTGTAGTTAATTGTTAACTAACCATAATTACTAACAATGATGCTATAATTGCATTACTCTCAAGAACAATGATACTCATCCCAAATTATATCTCAATTTTTTTTATCCAAATTATGTGTATTTAATTATTAATTGCCAAGTAGACGAGTTGATGATGTAATAGATGATTTGTTAATTTAAAATCATATCATGTTATTTGGGATGCATATATAATTTTGGGATAATTTTGGAAACTGTATCAATTCTTACTCTCAAACATATGTTCCTGATATTTGGCAACTCTTTCTTGATGGTTATCCTTAAATAATTTATAAATAACTACATAATTATATTAAGATTAATTTATATAATTAGATTAAGTATTTGACATGTAATTAATTATAAGCATTTTTATCATAATTTGCGTATTTTCAACTAAAATACCACGAAATGAGCTTTAAAATGTACATTTCACTATCAAATTTATTAAAATTCAATGATAAGAAATAATAAAATATTCTACAATAGTTTTAATATACATATAAAGATATCTGTCAATTTAAAAAATAAACTGGTTGAAAAAGCATCACCATTCGAGAAGGAGGAAAAGAATAAGAGTGATATATACAAAATAAACTCAACTAGATTATTACTGTGCAAAAAGCAGCAAAACTTATAAATAAATGAATTTATTTATAAAAAAGCGAAAGAAAAAAAAGAATACTAAAGGAAATTAATTTTATTAAGCAAAACATGACCATTAAAATAATTTAAACATGAGAAGTTTATAAAATTCTTAGAGAGATTCAAGATCTAATTCAATCATCTAAGGGGATCGATTCAATCCAATATTGATCAATTTCAACCATTAGAATGGATTTATGATTTTAGAATCCAGTTGGATAGATTAAGTAGAACCACTTAAAAGCCGATCCATTCCATAAAATACTAATAGAAAGAGTACATGAAAAATTTTATCAAACGTTAATTCATTTTTGCCACTAAAAGTTTAAAATATGAGTTTTTATACCTTATATTTATTCAAGCTGTTTTATAGGAGGTACGATATAATCAATATGTTACAATAAGGGAAGGATTTAAATTGGATATTAATATTTTGTTATTGGAATATTAAGTTTGGATTAGATTGACTTCTAGTGTAAGTTGGATTAAATAAGATTTTTAAAACTCTAATTAATAAATGATTTAAGATCCAATCTATGAATCGATCAAATTGGCTTGAAATAAAAATATATCGATTTCAAGCAAGGAACACCATTATAATTTTTTATTATTTCAAAAACTAGTAAAAGTCCACCTTCATAATTGATCAATTAATATTATCTTTCAT
The DNA here is from genome assembly GCA_013180625.2 of Boswellia sacra. Classification (NCBI taxonomy): domain Eukaryota; kingdom Viridiplantae; phylum Streptophyta; class Magnoliopsida; order Sapindales; family Burseraceae; genus Boswellia; species Boswellia sacra. Next base: position 43,797 of record SNVD02005842.1, read on the forward strand.
TAATACGCTGTTATCATTTTATGATTTTTTACATTTTTCAAAAAGGACTTTGTCAATCACCATTTTTTAAATTTTTTGAAAGGACTTTATCAATCTTGTTATAAAATTAAAAAAAAAAAACTAAGGTTCCAAGAGAGCTATTTTATAATAAACCAACTAATATATACATCTAAAATAATAAAAATTGTATTTGATGTTTATGTATTACCAGCTCTCAAGGTCATTCATCCACAATATATAAAACATGCATCAAACTGATCATCTATAATTTATTATCAAAAACTTAAAATTAACATAAGTACAAGAACAAATTTGTTATTACATGTTCAGGTATCTTCCAATTATATAGATTTAAAATATGTCTTATGGATGGTACGCACTCTTTGTATTCTTTTCAATCTATTTTTAATAAAGTTCTAACTAAAAATCTATTATATATTATTAGAATTTGCTTAAAAAATAATTCTCTTAGTAATAAATTTTTTACCATAGTCCGTAAACTCCATCCATATGTCTAAGGAATTTGATAAAAATCGGTATAGAATTCATCGTAGAATCATAAACTAATCATTCCAAGAAAATATATGAAATAAATGTTAGAATATGTGTGCAATATATAAGGATAACATATAAAATAATTTAATTTAACTTAAAAATAAAATTACTAACTGAAAGCTCTTTCTAGCAATAGAAATTATCCGTCAAAACTCGTATATCACACGATTTCTTTAAAATAGATCCGCCTTCTCCACTAGGTGCTTGAGAATTTTATTGACGTCTGTCTCCTAGGATACAATGACAACTAGTAGCAAGAGAAACACTACTCTTCTACTTAAGCGAACTGGAAACCTTTGAACTCCATCACGAACTTTAAAACTAGAAGCTAAGAACACAAAAAGTAAGAGATAAACAAGCTAGAGAGAAAGAGAGAGCTAACTTGTGGTGTGTCCAAAAAATGAGGTAGAACCTCTTTATACAGGCTAAGGATCTTGTAACATGTAGAATTTGAAACACCAACTTTATTAACTCAAAATTTACTTTTATTTAATACATGAAAATTCATGAACACATGAGTCATAAATTTGAAAAGACTTATAACATCTAAGAATTTGTAAAGACTTTAACATCAATTTCATTCACAAATTTTCCAACAATCCCCAACATGAATGAAATTGATTGAAAACAGATGAATATTTGACCTAGTGATAGAGTTCAACAATCGGATCCTACATAGGATAGCTAGGTGTTACCCTTTGAACCTTCCCTTGTAAAGGTATATTTACTTTACTAATAAATTAGTGGACACGATGTCCTTGAACTGTTCTATCATTTATGTAAACAATGATATACTCCACACAGGAATCTTTCCTAGAATTTTTAGTTCTCACTGTTATGTTCATTTGCCGTGAACATACCTTGGTTCTGTGAGAATTTTTCAAGAATTGAGCCCTAAAAAATTCTTTTAGAAGCGGCCCCACTTCACTCTCACATAGGTGATTTCTTATCAAAGAGTAACCCGTATTACTCCGCTTGGATTTCTGAAGCATAAGAATCATTAAAAGCAATGCTTAATCTTTTCCTTACGGGCATCACTACTTTCATCATAAGAATGGATAAGAGGTTACCCCTCATGGTGATCTATCTAAGTCTTTACAATGAGGTTGTTCCTTTGGACCAAGATCTTGGGATCTCTAGTCAACTAGGTTGGGTTTCCTTTGTATTGACTTATTCTTTCATGGGCTTCAGTCTCATTCCTCTAGATGACTTATTAACTAGCTCTCTATTTAACCATTTCGTTAGCGGATCCACAAGATTATCCTTAGACTTTATATAATCTATAGTGATAACTCCAGTTGAGAGTAGTTGCCTAATGGTATTATGCCTACGACGAATGTGTCTAGACTTACCATTATACATGTTATTTTGAGCTCCTGCGATAGCAAATTGACTATCGCAATGTATACATATAGGCGGCACAGGCTTAGGCTAATTTAGAATATCTCTAAGAAATGGCGTAGCCATTCAGCCTCTTCATCATATTTATCTAAAGCTATAAACTCAGATTCCATCATGGATCAAGCTATAACCGTTTGTTTAGAAGATTTCCATGATATAGCAGCTCCAACGAGTGTGCACATATACTCGCTAGTAGACTTTGAGTCTTTTATATCAGATATCCAGTTTGCATCGCTGTATCCCTCAAACACTGCAGGATATCTAGTATAATGTGGTCCATAGCTTTGAGTATATCGTAAGTACCTCAGTACTTTCACAATACCTTTCCAATGCTCGAAACTTGGATTACTCGTGTATCAACTTAATTTACTAATTATGTAGGCTATACCAAGTCTTGTACAACTCATCAAGTACATTAGACTGTCAATCACTCTAGAGTATTCTACTTGTGAAACACTCTTACCTTTATTCTTACACAGGTGTTGACTCAAGTCTATCGGTGTCCTAGACACTCCAAAATCACCTTTATTGAATTTTTCTAAAATCTTGTCTACATAATGTGACTGACTAAACATGAGCCCATCAAAAGTTGTAGTTTTAATTCCCAAAATTACATTAGCCAGACCCATATCTTTCATGTCAAATTTTGAATTCAACATATTTTTGGGAGATTTTATTATCTTCACATTACTACCAACAAGGAGCATGTCATCAACATAAAGACACAAAATAACAAAACCATTTTTCAGTATCTTTGACATAAACACATTTGTCACACTTATTGATTTTAAACCCATTTTTAAGCATCACACTATCAAACTTTTCATGCCATTGTTTTGGTGCTTGCTTTAAGCTGTACGAAGACTTCGTACTAATTTGCAAACTTTCTTTTCTTGTCCAGGCGCAAACCCCTTAGGTTTTTCTATATAGATCTCTTCACCTAAATCACCATTAAGAAAGGTTGTCTTCACATCCATTTGATGTACTTCAAGATTCTACAGAGCGCCAATCGCAAGTATTATCTCAATCGAATTTATTCTTATCATTAGAGAATATGTATCAAAGTAATCTAGACCTTCTTGTTGCTTATAACCGTTGATAACAAGTCTAGCCTTATACTTCTCAATTGATCCATCTGTTTTCATTTTCTTCTTGAAAATCCATTTAGAACCTAGTGGTTTGCGTCCTGGAGGAAGATCCATAAGTTCCCATGTATGGTTTTACATTATGGAATCAATTTCACTCTTAATGGCTTCTTTCTATTAAAGGTCCCTCTAAAGAGCTCACAACTTCTTTAAAGCTTTGAGTTTCACTTTCTAACATACAAACCAAAAAATCTAGACCAAAGGATTTTTCTATTCTTGCTCTTTTACTACGTCTAGGTTTATCTTTAATAACTCGTTATTGGTCCTGACTACCCTCAGTGATAGCCTCATAAGGTCATTTAGATGAACTTGTTTCTTCTTTGGATTTATACAGAAATTCATGTTTAAAGAACGATACATTTCTCGATTCTATTATTGTGTTTTTATGTATATCTGAAATTTGTGACTTATACACAAGAAACTGATAAGCACTACTATTATGAGCTTATCCTATGAAAATGCAATCAACTATTTTTGGACATATTTTCATCTTCTTAGGTATAAGTACCACTACTTTAGCAAGACACCCCCACACTTGTAAATATTTTTAGGAAGGTTTTCTTCCTTTCCACAATTCATAAGGTGTCTTTTCATCTTTCTTGCGAGGTACCTTATTTAAAAGGTAGTTAGTTGACAAAATAGCTTCCGTCTACATGTTCTGAGGCAACCCAGAACTCAACAGCATTGCATTCATCATTTCTTTTAAGGTACAATTTTTACGCTCAGCAACGCTGTTTGACTGAGGTGAATAAGGTGACGTGACCTCATGTATTATTCCATGTTGTGCACAAAACTCACCAAAAGGTGATTCATACTCTCCACCACGATCACTTATAATCGCCTTAATCTTCTTATTAAGTTGATTTTCAACCGCATTCTTATAAAGAATAAACTTCTCTATTGTTTCATCTTTACTTTTCAATAAATACACATAACAATATTTTGTGCTATCATCGACAAAAGTGATAAAATACTTATTGCCACCTCTTGTTTGAACAAATTTTAAATATCACTGTGAATTAAATCAAAAGGTTCAGTATTTTTTTCTATAGTTTGAAAAGATAATCTTGTCAATTTCGCCTCAACACAAGTTTCACATTTATGTTTTAAATCAATTTGGAAAGCAAGAATATGATTTAAGTTAATTAATCTACGTAATGTATTATAATTAACATGTCCTAGTCTACCATGCCACAAAAAGGAAGACTCAATCAAATAAGTAGAAGAACTAGCTTTATTGATTTTAGGCTTTAGAGTTATTACATTGAGTTTAAACATACCCTCACTCTCATATCCCTTTCCAACATACATACCACCCTTGGTAAGTACAAATTTATCTGACTCAAAAACCATACGAAATCCATGCTTATTCAGCAATGAACCAGACACTAAGTTCTTACGGATTTCTGGCACATATATTACGTTATTTAGAGTCAGCTCTTTCCTAGAGGTCATCTTCAGAACCACTTTGCCTAGACCTTTTACCTCAGATGTGGATGAGTTACCCATGAAGAGCTTCTTCCCATTCTCAATGGGTTCACAAGTTATGAATAGGCCTTTGTCAGAACAAACATGCCTTGTAGCTCCAGTGTCAATCCAACATTCTTTTGGGTTAGACTCAACTAGATTAACTTCAGAAACAACAGCAGACAGACTTAACTCTGATACATCTTGTGTGATGTTTTCCGTCACATTCGCTTCATCCTTTTTCTTTTTTGGAAATCGACAATCTGAAGCCTTGTGACCCATCTTGTCAGAGTTGAAGCACGTCCCTTGGAACTTCTTTTTCTTGGAAATTTCACCTTTAGGCCCTAGCTTGGACCATTTATTTGCTCTTCTTTGCCTTAGAGCCTTGACCATACTCTACTACATTAGCCTTTACCACTTCAAGAGTTGAACTTCTTTTCTCTGAGCCTTTGCTGTCTTCTTCAATACGAAGTCTAACTACAAGCTCTTCTATGTTCATCTCCTTTCTCTTGTGCTTGAGGTAATTCTTGAAATCCTTCCATCCAGGGGGTAGCTTTTCAATTACAGCAACTACTTGAAAGGTTTCACTAAGAACCATCCCTTCAGCATGTGTCTCATGAAGGATCACTTGGATCTCTTGCACTTAACTTATCACAATCTTGGTTTCCACCATCTTATAATCAAGAAAGCGTCCCACCACAAACTTTTTGGAGCCAGTAACCTTATTCTTATATTTCTTCTTTAAAGACTCCCATAATTCCTTACCTGATTTTTTCTCAATATAAACATTGTATAATAAGTCTGTCAAGCCATTCATGACATAATTACGACATGAGAAACCAGAATGCTTCCAAGCCTCAATAGCATTGATGACTTAGACATCTTGCTCTCCTTCAATGAGTTTGGGTGGATCTTCAGTTAAGAACCTTGCTAGACCCAGAGTTGTCAAGTAAAATAGCATCTTTTGCCGCCACCTCTTGAAATTCAATCCACCGAATTTCTCTGGTTTTTCACCATGGTTCATAGGAACTGAAACAGATACAGTTAAGGCAATAGCTACATTAAGTTGTTGAGGACCAGTTGTAATATCAACCATCTCAAAAAAAAACTGGAATAAAAAAAATCAAATGATTTTTAATTTCTTGAACAAACTATAGTTTGTGAGAACAACTGAATAACTTTCAACAGATAATTCTAAGGAAAGATCGGAGGGTTCACAAATAGGTTCCACTTAAAACTCAGTCTCCTTAGACAGAATTTCTTTATAAGAAATTCCCAAGAAAGACATGGAGGGGTCACAGTTGCTTCCACTTCAAACCCAATCTCCTTAGACAGAACTTCTCTATTTAGTTACTATCTAGTTGACACCAACAAACTATAAAAGGACTTCCACAAAATTATCACACCATATATACTTCAACAAATAAGGCAATAGCAATTTATATATTCAAACAATAAAATTATATATATATATATATATATATATATATAATTAGATTCTAACATGCCACTTTTAAAAACCTTATATAAAGCAAAAATCTGTTTTAAAGTTGTTAGAATATGTGTGCAATATATAAGGATAACATATAAAATAATTTAATTTAACTTTAAAATAAAATTATCAATTGGAAGCTCTTTCTAGGAATGAAATTATCTATCGAGGCTCGTGTATCACAGATTTCCGTAAAACATATTTGCCTTCTCCACGAGGTGCTTGAAAATTTTATTGACGTCTGTCTGCCGGGATACAATGACAACAAGTAGCAAGAAAAGCACTACTCTTCTACTTAAGCGAATTGGAAACCCTTGAACTCTATCACGAACTTTAGAACTAGAAGCTAAGAACACAAAAAGTAAGAGATAAACAAGCTAGAGAGAAGGAGAGAGCTAACTTGTGAGGTGTCCAATAAATGAGGTAGAGCCTCTTTATATAGACTAAGGATATTGTAACTTGTAGAATTTGAAACACCAACTTTATTAACTCAAAATTTACTTTTATTAAATACGTGAAAATTCATGAATATGTGAGTTATGAATTTGAAAAGACTTATAACATCTAGGAATTTGTAGACTTCTAACATCAATTTCATTCACTAATTTTTCAACAATAAATAATTAAAAAAATCAATGTATATATATGTGTGTGTCAATCAAATATAAAATTAAATATTACTTTAAAAGGTATTATCATTCATGAAAAAGAAAAAGATTAATATGAAAAGTAATCTTAGAATGATACAAGATTTAAGTTCAATTCCATGTTTCAAGCGTATTATATTACTCTACACTATCAAAAATTGTTTATCAACGGATAATTCTGAAATTAATTTCAAGACACCAAACATACTAAGGTTTTCTATTATTAATGTTAAGACTATAGAGCTCCCAAAACTCCACATTGGTATGATATTGTCCACTTTAGGCCCAAGCTCTCATGTATTTATTTTTGGATTCTACCCAAAATGCTTCATACGAATAGAGATTTTGTCCATACTTATATGCCCATGATCCTCTCCATGTCTAGCTAATATGGGACTTTGATCGCACTCCCAACAATCCTCCCCTCGAACAAAGGACCACATCATTGTGATATTTTTTTATACCTCCCCTCAAACGACCATCCGTCCGCTCCATCGAGTTCTACAACCTCGAGAGCTACTCTATCCAACTCAACTCCTCTTCATCGTGTTGGGATCAAGACACATCTATGAAGCATTCGGAGCACATAGCCTGGTCTAATAGAGCCTAACCACGGATCCAATCATGAGCTTTTAACTGAGGCCCAAGGCCCACCACCTTAGTTTGATATAACCAGAGCCTACCAACCTTTGTTCAATATTCCAAGAATTTTCTCCATATATTCTCCTGGCTAAGTTTGCGTCTGGGCTCTGATACCACTTGTTAAGACTATGGACCTCCCAAAACTACACATTGGTATGATATTGTCTACTTTAAGCCCAAGCCCTCATCGATTTGCTTTTGAATTCTACTCAAAAGGCTTCATACCAATTGAGATTTTGTCCATACTTATATGCTCATAATCCTCCCCATGTCTAGCCAATGTGGGACTTTGGTAGCGCTTCCAACAATTAAAATTGAGCATTTTTTTATTTTCTATTATTGGATTGATTGAGAGTTGTTAAGACGCATGCAATGCATATGCCTAGAAAATAGACCTTCCTGGCTATGTATAGATATTAATATTAAGAGCTAATGGATTATTGGATAGCCATGCACATCAAGGTTTTCTTTTTATTCTTAATACAAATATAGAATGTTAGGAGTAAGACCAAAGTCCTACATTAGCTAGACATGGGCATATAAGTATAGACAAGACCTCCATTGATATGAGACCTTTTGGGTAAAATCTAAAAAGTAAATCCATGAGAGCTTCGGTCTAAAGTGGACAATATCATACAAATGTCTAGTTTTGGGAGGTCTACTATCATAACCCTAACTTCGCCAGGAGAATACGTGGTAGAAATTCTCGAAATGTCGAATGAAGGTTGTGGGCCCTGATTATGCCAAACAAATATGGTGGGCCTTAGGCCTTAGTTAAAGTCACGATCGGATCTGTGATTGGGCTCTAATGGACCAGGCGATGTCCTACAGATGCTTCATGGATGTATCCTAACCCAACACGATGAAGAGGAGCTAACTTGGATAGAGTGGGCACTTGAGGTAGGTGGGTACTCTGGAACTTCACGAACGTGTCACAGGCCCATGGTGAAGATGAGTAGTTGACCTTGTGAGTGCGACCAAAGTCCCACATTGGCTAGACATGGAAAGGATCATGGATATATAAGTATGGACAAGATCTTTATAAGACATTTGGATAGAATCCAAAAGTAAGCCCATGAGGGCTTCAATCCAAAGTGGACAATATCATACGAATGTCGAGTTTTGGGAGTTCCATTGTCCGAACATAGACGTTGCAGAAAAAAAGCTAGAAGAACATAACCAAACACCACCGCTTTCGAGAGTTAACTTGGAATTTAACATTTTATTTTCGGATATAAATTTGAGAATTGTTAGTTTATATTTACCACAAAACATACATTTAGTACATTAGTTTGAAATTCAATTGGTTAATTAGCATCTACCTCCGCTTAGATTAATTAATATGACTTCTCCTATATATGGTCACCAATATCATAACTGAAAACTTTACTAAAAATCCTATGCATGACATGATCTCGTGGTCATAGTTTCTGTAAGAAGCATTCAAGCATATACATACCATCAAAACTACCACTAACATCTCATTAAAATGAAATCAAAACGATAATATTTTAGATGATCCAGTTGTCTTTCCATTTGAATGCACCTCAATTGATGACTTCTTTATATCCCAAAGCCATAAAAATCCTACAAAATAAAGTTATATTTGGAATTCTAAAAAACAAAAGCTATAAACATCCGCCACAATAAAGTTATATTTGAAGTTCTAAAAAACAATGGGATATTGGAGGAGATTAATCCACTTTAATAACAAAATCATCATTAAAGTTTAGACCTAAGAGAACAGTAAAATTTTCCTTTCTTTAAGTTGTTTTTGCTAAAGACCTTTATCAATCTGCTTAACAATAACGCTTTAACCAACAGAGCTATTTGATCTAGAAGTACCCACCCAACAAATTTGTATACCCATCAAAAATAGAAAGAATAACCACCATCTTATAAAGAATGGTATGAAATGTTAGGAATTGTTTGTCTCGGTAATAGTTTACATAATGTTCTTCTAAATAAATAATTAAATGACCTCAACATATCCCCATCTCTTCAAACAGATATATTTTTGTCTAAAAATTTTTGTGAATAATTCAAATAAATTAAATAATATTAGAGGAAAACAGCCTAATTTTTTGTGTAATTTTTTTTAGCATATACAGTTTTAAATATCAACTATTTTTGGGATATAATTTTGAATTTAGGGTGTGTTTTCTTTGTCATCTACTGCTCACACTTTTGGGTAATCAAAGTGATGCAAGAGAGTAATAATATAGACCCATTTGTTATGCGATCAAATAATTTTCGCTTGTCATGGCAGTTCGTCAGATCATAGAATATGAGATAATTAATATTTAAATATTGCAGAAACTAATTCTTTCTCTCACAAAAATGGATAGATTGGATAGTGTTTGATATATATGATAGCATGGGGTTATAGTTAGGTTGAGTCTAAAGGTTAATACTTGTAAAGTTGTTGGTAAGGTCTTCCTTATTTTGTAAAGAAAATCATTATTTGTTCATGAAGTTCATTAATTAACTTTATCACTGCTTTAAGTTGGTGCATTGACCATTTATGATTATGAATCCCATAATTGAGTGTACAGTAAGCGAGTTATTATTCATGAATAAGATGCTTAAATCCCAAAAATCACTTAAACGTACTCGATCATGGATAAGTCTCTAATGATTATATATATACAGTAGAGTGATAGACTATTTTAAAGTTTCTTATATCATAGAACTAATTTTTTTTAGATATGTAATTTAAAGCTAATTATTTTAGCAACGTTACATTCAGAATTTAAATTATATAGTTTTTTCTTCTAAACAATATCTGATTGTGGGAGGTTATTCTTTACTTATTTTTCATTTTTCTTTGAAATTTTTTTGTATGTACATCAACTTCTATCTTTAATTTTAATTTTGTCGTTGATTCATCGTATTATCTTAAACATTTTGTTAATAATTTCTTTGATCTCTTACCAACGGCATGAATTCAATTTAGCTGAACTAGTTCATAAGCTTATATTAAGAGCCTTACATCACTATTTAAGTTGACGCCTCACCAAGGCCAAGGGCGTGACACTTTATTTGAAGACTCCCAACATCTTAACTAAAGAGGCTCCTAAAACGCGACTAGGATGGCATGGTGTTATGGTCACATTTTCGGTAGGAGATAAAGATTAAGATAACATTCAAATGATGATTTAAAATTTTATATTATAGGGGATTGATTTTTATTAATGAGGTATATGAAAACTATATATCCAAAAAGTAATGAAGTCCTCAATGAAATTATGATGAAAAACCTAAAATATTGGAGGAAACTTATTTGTTTTATTGGGAAAGCCAATACAAATTAATAATGAATTAAAAATTTTCTCACTTTTCAGGTAATTGAGATTATCATCAAATTCAACCATACTACATAGAAGCCACACTAAAGATACCTTAGAAGTGAAATTAACAATAATATTACACAATCAAGATCACAAATTCTCGTACCTGGCCCGGTTTACAAAGAGTTCTCCTATGCCACTGCCACAATTCTTGGAGGTGGCCTGGTTTACAAGCGTACTGTCACTTAAACTTCTTTTGATACTATTTTTTCTTTTTCAATTGAATCCATTTGATTAAGTTAGACCCAGGATGGACCTAACAATTTTTATGTCTAAACAATGAATGAGATATCAATAAGATTTTAATTAAAGCTTGTAGCAGAAAAAATTCATAGAATTTTGTTTATTTGAAGAAGTGGATTTAGATTTTCTTGTGAGCGTTCACCATGAAGATGTAATATTAATATATTTTGGCGAATATTTATGCATCGTGGTATGTATTAGCTTTCCACATCTTGGCCTCTTTATAATCAATCATTTCTATTACATAATAAATAATTTATCACAAACGAAAGAGTAGTTTATACGTCAAATATTTTCATGCTTTTCATTGATCATTTAAATGATTAAAGATTTACAATAATTAAAAATTAAAATACTCCCTCAAAGGTAAAATATTAAAATTGTTCTTAAAAAATCATTTTTTAATAAGTAGCCCACAAATGTTTTTGAGGACAACAAAAATGACACAGTATAACCTTTTGCCGGTAGAGCAGATTATTACTAATAAAACAATTTTAGGTTTTTTTTTTTTCCTTCCTCCATTTTATATAAAAATGATAGAGAATATAAAACTGGTTTGTAATAAGGGGGAAAAAACGAATCAAAGATTTTTCAACTAATTAAACTATATTCTTTCAAATGTCTGGGGCTTTTATATACTTATAAAATTATTCCCATACTCATTATTTCAAAACTATCAAGACGTATTAATTAAAAGGTTAAAAAGAAAAATAAAATTACTCTTGATTGCTGCTCAACATTCCCTAATCATATAAAACCTAATTTTTTCTTCTTCTTCTTTCAAATATTAATTAATACCTTATCTATTCATAATTGACTCATATTGTGAAATTATAAGATTTTGAATGTGTTGAATATTCTCCGTCAAATGAAAGTCTCTCATTTTACCTTTATTTAAATATTAAGTTCGTGATTATAGTTAATAAAAAATGTAAATGTTATTTCAAGCAGTTTTGGGCATATATATATTGATATAATACGGACAGTCACATTTTTTTGTAAGACATGAACATGCGAATAGAATGTCCACCAAAATCCAAATACCAATGATTTCAAAATCTAAAATTGTAGACATCCATGAGTTATTTCTCTCATATTTAATACGCTAATGGTTATCCCTATGCTTGTTTCTCTGAGAAAGTAATATTTCTAGCAAATGGAATATTAGAGGAAACTAATTTTTGGTTATATAAACCTCATTAATTGAAGTTTAGGGCTTAACCGTTAAACTTTGGAACCAAATGGGCATCGTTTCAAATCCACATAAATAGAAGTTCAGAAGACCCCTCGTTTATATATCTACAATATATTGCTAAGCAAGTTTGGAATGAAATAGTTGGATGCATATCATGCTCCTTATTATATATATGTTTAATATATATGAGATGACAAATGGATACTATTTATATTTATGATTTTATGATCGAAGGTAACAAGTAAAAGTGGCTAGGATCATTGAATAGTTGGATAGAGGTTGTCATGTATAGTAGAAAATTCTATGTTAGAATTTAGTTGATTTTATGAAATTAATCAACGACTGCTAGTCTGGACAACATTTGCTCCACCTTTTAGGTCTTTATACTTTTGAGTTAAGATGAGGTTAAGCTTTGCCATGAATATGATATTGTTTCTGCAATAATGGTTGATATGTTAATAATATGAGATCGGTAAAATTGTACCCTCTGCAGGCTTCTGTTACTACTAACTGATGTACTAAGAATTTTATTAAGTTTGATCACCTTGTTTATAAGGATGTCAAATATATGGTATATTGAAATGATCATATAAAATTTGATAACTTAAACATAATATAATATAAAAGTGTATGACACATATATGAGACAAAATAATTAATATATTAGCATCATAAATACAAAGTATAATATAGATTCAAGCTTTAACAATAAGTTGTATTATTTTATTTTATACCCATTTGATATCTCTCTTCGTTGAGAAGTATATTATTTTATGTTAGTGGAAGTCACAAGGTAACTAGTTTATGGTGCAAGTTAGATATGTTTTTTCACGTCCCTCTAATGAAATTTTTGTAACATATGATTACATTGAGGGAATATGCATATGGTACGTATTGGCAAAGAACTTTTGGCTTGGAATGAGTCATGATAAGGGAGGCAAAGCAGTTAATTTTGGGGGCAGTGGTTTAGTGTAACTCCTATCTGTGTGGCAATAGTATGCATCAGTGGAACTTAGACTCTTTAAGTTCCTCCCAACTTGCTTATAATTTCCTCTGCCCGTTAATTGTTGTATTCAAGTAAGAATAAATATTAGATTCTGAGATCATGTTGTATCTCCATCCTTGCAACATTTTTCTTAAATTAAGATGATCTGAATTTAAGGGATAACGATGCAATGTGCCACATTGGTATGTTATACAGTATTTTTGCTAGGCATTCGCAAGATGACTATCTGTGTGGGTACTATTGCTCTTCAGCTTGTTGGCCAGTCAACATTCAATTAAAAATGTTTTTCTAATGCGCATGCAATCGTTGTACTGTTCTCTATTGCGCTTAAAAAACATTAGAAGCACCTTCAAGTCGTCTCCCAAAGACTCCAAGGACAATCGACTGCATGTGACCTTTATGGACGTGACTGTTTCTTGGCCTCCATGATGTGACTGTTGCTCTCAATGCATGTCTTTTACATGCTATGTGATCAACATTTTGTTCTTCTAGATATTTTGAATCTTACACCATTCCACTTGGTCTCACAGAATTTAGTTGTCCACATTGGCTCATTTGCACTATTTATGTTAGAAAGATTTGGATAAGTTAGCTCAAATGTTTGATAAGAAATAATATTTTAGATTAAAGACAGCCTTATCCCACAAAAAAATTAGAGATATCAAATGCTTGTACAATTAAAATGATATAAGTTTTAATAAACTAAATATAAATGCATAACACAAATGTCACAAGAAACAATAACTATAATAACATGATAATCATAACATATCAAACTTAAAAAATTAAATAAGGTATGTTAGACCTATTAACTCCTCAGCAATTCCGATTAATAGCTGACTACAGCGAGAGAAGCAGAGATTCTTTTGCCAAAAATTGATACAGTTATGAGATGTTCCTAATTTTCTACATCAATTTAATTGGAAAGTATTTATAGCACATTTACATTTTTACAGTTAAACCCTTGATTCTTTTTACATGCTTACTTAAATCTCATCAATTTTAATCGGAGAGCATTGCATAGCAACTTCTGAAACTATTGAACCGTTCAATTAACCTTGCTCAGATCCATCCATATCGATCCAAATTAAGCACACTGAAGCGCATGAAACAAAAGGACCTGTTTTATTAATTATTTGAGTGTACTTAAACAATCCTAATTTAAGCTTGAAGTGCTGAACAAAAATACATGTTTTCAAGGGTCGTGGACTTTGCTTTCTTGTGCAATAAACTGAGCTACCTTTAGAGTATTGACTGAAGCTAGTGAACTCTTATCTGAATGGCAACAGGTTTTCTGTTCCACCTGCCATATCTTAATCTTCCTCCCATCATACATAAAAAAAGAGTAATGTTAGACTTATAATATTTATACAATCTAAACTCTACAACATGATGTGGTATAACGTGACAGTCTACACGGTGAAAATTCACCAGAGGAGAGGAGGAAAAAACAAAAATAGATGAGGGAAGTTACATCTCTAATACGATTTTGTCACTTAGGTTGTTACGTAATTTTGTAGAGTTTATATTGTATGAATGTTATAGATATAACATTATTGTTAAAAAAAATTGCTTCTTGTGCAATTAATATTGTTGAGGGCAGTGGAATTTGAAGGTTTTAATTTCTTTTCTTTAGTAAAATCTGTTTGTGTGACTATAGTTTGTATCTCTCTAACTTGTTTACATGTACTCATTTGAACTCCGGCCTAAGTCGTTGTCGACTTCCTATTTCCTCTGCGTGTTGATTGTTGTATTGAAGGATAAATATTTGATTCTAAGTTCATTTTGTCTCTTCGTTCTTGAAACGTTTTACTAAATTAAGATGATCTAATTTTTTTTTACTAAATTAAGATGATATAAAATTTAGGGGATAACATATCTCATGTTCCACGTTCGTATTCTATATAATATCTTGTCATATAGAAGATAAATATTTATATAGGTACTATCACGATCTCTTCAGTTTGTTATGTTTTTCTTAATGCATGGAATTGTTGTACTCTTCTCTTGTTTTTTCCTAATACATGAAACTGTTGTACTCTTCTCTATATTGCTTAGAAACATTAGAAGCACCTTTAAGTCATCTCTCAACGACTTCAAGGACCATCCATTGTGTCCTCCGTGGAGGTGACTGTTACTTGTCCTTCATGAAGTGACTCTTGCTTCGAATGATAAAAGTAAAAATATATAGCACAGATATGGCACAAAACAATTACTACAGTAATATGATAAATGCAAAACATAATGTCATACATTCCTGAACAAAAAATCTTAATTAACGCCCTCCAAGTCCCAAACAAAAATAGATTTGTTTTCAATGGTCATGGACTTTGCTTTCCTTGTCAATTAATGCAATAAACTCAGCTGCTGCCTTTAGAGCATTGACTGAAGCTAGTGAAGTAAGGCTGAAAGACAACAGGTTTTCTGCTCCACCTGCCATATCCGAAACTCCCCGAAACACAATAGAAGGCACTCCATTTGACAGACATGTCTGCATAGCACCAATATCAAGAAACAAGTTAAAACAATAATTTCCAACTAGGTTGGTGGGAACTAGTTGTGTTGATTGTTTTTATCTCGTTACTAACCATTACAACTGCAGCACTCTCTTCATCCACAGTTGAGACATTAAACTCCTTGAAAAGAAACTCTCTATATGCTGCATTGTTGAGATATATATCAGCGGTGGAACCCTTTAGTCCAACAACAACTTTCGGTGTCTCAGGTAGGCAATATGTGTCATTTAGACATTGCTGTAACTTTAAATCCTAAAATAAAGTCAAAAAATATATCAGAGGCAAAAAGAAGTGTGTCAAATTTTTTCATTTCTATCAATAAACAGATCAACATCAGGTATATGAAAGCAAAGAGATAGCAAACCTGAAGTTCAGTGGATAAATTAAACCAGTTTGAATCTATTTGTAGCCAAAAGACCTCTTCCATTGGTTTACCAGGGGACAACAACTGACTTGGTGTAAACTGTGTCTTTGCCAACAAATTCTGCCCCCTTTCCGGAAAATTGAAGGCTCCAAATTTTAACTCTGGGTATTGCCCTTTCTCTGACTTGAATTCCTGAACAAAACAAATGTAGGACATCAACATCATGCCACAAGATTAACCCGAAAAATGACTCATTAATTGATTCATTTTTCTCAACAATAAGATTGTTTAACAACATACCTCCCATTTCCAAGAACTTGTGAAGGCAACATACTTCATCACACTAACATCACCAAGGGACAATGAGTCATTACTGCTTCCAGCAATCCCATAATGAACTACTCCTTGAATATCAAATGTATCAAGTAGAATTTGCACAGTTATACCTGCATTTAGCTAAGTACTATTCCAATTTAAGAGTCAAGCAATGAAGATATGTTCATGAATTGAAGTTCTACCTTGTTGCAAGAAAACTAGAAAGTGGCTGAATTTTCATAAGAAATAAACAGGGAGTTAATCAGCGTTCAAAATAAAGAAAGTGGACTCGAGAGATTACCGTTTGCTCCCCACTCATTACATAGATTACATCCGCATTCTTAATTTTCCCAATGTTAAATCTTCTTCCTAAGAACCAAGAAAAAATATATTTGTACACATCAGAACGCACGGATAGCCATCTAAACTTATATGAGACACGCTGAAAGGTCTACTAAGTAAATTAAGTTATAAAATTTTTCAGATAATGTAACGAGTCCATTAAAGAGACTATGAGTCACCTGAACTTGTTAATAGCTCTGCACTAATACTCAGAATTTCTCATACCATGAACTTGGCTACAATAGAATAGATAGTAATGCCTACTAAGACAAAACTTTAAAGAATGAAGTTGTAACTTGCAATATGTTTAAGAGAAATGCCGGTAAAGGAAATGAAGTTTGCTTATTAGTTAAAAAACAGAATGCATTCCAAGGTCTGATCTTACATATAAATTTTCAACAATGATAATCATCAATGGAGAGAACCAAATGTCTAGTCTAAGATCAACCCCTTTATAATTAAACATCTAACAAAAGGTATTCTACTCAGATTTTATCTAGAAAGAGAGGAACGAGGGAGATTACCAGCCAAGTCAACCCAGGGGATCTCAGAGTTCTGAACAAATAAACCAGAAGTTTGGAGGGCCAGTTCTTCAGTGGGGAAAGTCATAAGAAGGCCAATATAAGGTCCTCCAATCTCATTGACTCTATCCACAATCCCATGCATAGGGTGACTGTTCCTCAGCTGCATACTGCACCGTGTCATAAGAAGCAACCCAAGCACCAGCAACTCCAAGTTCACTGCCCATGTTGGCCATCGCAGTTCAATTCCAAACATGGTCTTCAAACACCGTTTGAACATCTGGGTCACAGACTAATGATGGAGGAAAGATAAAGAGCAAAGCAAGTAAACTCACTCTCCTGGGAAGTAGGAGAGTGTTAAGCAATGTAGTTGTATGGACGAAAGACTAGAATGTGCATACTAGTTTGGCGTTATCTACCTGTAAGTAATGGTGAGAAAGATTGGTAGATGGCCAGGCCGTTGGCAAGTGTGTATCAACCCCGTGATACACGATTCTAAATAATTGAATTCAGACTGTGCAACTTGTGCAACTTGTGCAACAGCTTGAACAAGTTCAGAGTCTTAATTGTGCAAATCACAAGCTTCAAGGTACTTAGGATAATTTATTATATAGTTGGGTTTTCTTTTTCTGTTTTTCAATTTTATTAAGTGAAGAATGATACAATGAAATTGCTTTTACTTGTTTAAAATGATTTTCTTGTCATGTAAAGTAGTGATGATTTTTCTTATCATGTCAATTAATGATGATAAGTTACCATCAATTTAAGAAATGAGGCATACGAAATTCTGCTTGGTCGACAAATGAAGTACAAGGCATATACTATTTTCTAAATCCTACCAAATTTTAAGATTGCTTTTTCATATTCTATTTTCTAAATCAAAAAAAAATAAATAAATAAAAGTCCTGTTTCATTCAAGACCATGCAGATGTTGAGTTCGAATTGTTCTGTTGGATTACCCTCTATTATCTCTCGGATTCTAACATTGGAGAGCGCCCACGGCTGACAAAAAAAAAAAACAAAACAAAAAAACCAAGAAGAATACGTTCATAAAGGAGAATATTTTAAAGTCTTGGAGTGGTGAGAGGCATGAGTCTGTTGTGCAAATTGGTTTTAAATGATAAAAAAATCAAGAGTTCATCAATCGTAATAAACCAATTACAAAGGACTGGCAGAACATTCCAGGAATATTCATTTGCCCTCTTTAGTTTAAAATCACTTGCACCAGAATGGCCCATTGCAGAATATTTTTCATCATCATCATAAATATTAGTTGAAAATTGGCAACGATGAATTTCATATCAGGCTATGCAGAGATTCATCGCTGGAAAAGTGGGTGTCCAAAGCTTCCCTCAAGATTGTACATTGCTGTCTGCAGCCCAAAGTAACTGAGATTGCTTTAATACTCCCCAGCATTTGAAGTTACAAGCCAGCATCCACACCTAGATTTAAGAAGCACTTCACCACTACAAAAGCTTCAGTCCCCCTGTTACATCATCCACCATTTCAATTGGTCCTGTACATAAAAGTGTGGACATAAATCAAAGAAACTGGAAGGTCAGAAGGAAAAATAGAAAGGTTTGATGGTACCCAAAAAAAAAAAAAAAGCACTCTTTTAAACTACATTTTGGGAGATAAATTGAAATTTTGTACACTGGATCACAACTAATGTACTACCAAAAAGGCAAAAATAGCAATCTAAGATGGAGGTGAGTTAAGAAACATTAAAAAACAGGTACAATTAGATTTAACATTTGAATGTCTTTTCAACTTTCCTAATAGGACCTGTGGGGTTCCCTCAAATAAAAATTAAAGCTCACAGAATCCACCAAAATGAACTTACCAAGTATAGCCATCACCGTCCTTGAATCTGACAAAAATAGGAAGCAAAAGTTAATTTCATTAAATGGCTACTTTAATAAGGAACTTCAAAGTATAAGTTCACCAAACAATGCAAAATTAGAATTACATCAACACTACGAAATTCTCAAGTCCATTTGGTAGAATCATTGCTATATGCCTAAGCTAATTCTCACAACAATAATTTGATGCAACAGCAATCAGATTTTAAGTTTCCATACACTCAGAACTTAACACCTCTTATACAATTAACCATGTAGTCCATCTATGCTGGGTTTTATACGTTTATACTTCATAGAAATTATAAAGAACATGCTTCTTTCAGCCACTATGGCTTGAATTACTTTCCCTAACCATTAGAAGAATACAAATTCTAGAAGTTCTCTAGTTATTTAAAGGAAGAAAAATATAAGGCTAACTTTTTTTTCCTTTTTTTTTTTTTTTCATTTGTGTGTGTTTGTGTCTGTCTGTCACTTAACCACGAGTGACATTCCAAATTACATGGTTCACATGGAAAACTAATTATTAACCAGAACTGTATTTATAGTTCTTCCAATGATTTTCACGTTATCATGTGCTCCTGTGAATTCTCATACCAAACATTCTCAGAATATGCTTTTTCTTTAAACAACATTCTCACTATTCTCATCGTGTTCGTGAAGTCCAATAACTCATGCTCACTTTCCTAACAGTCACAACCCAATATCCCACAAGCTTTACCGCAATGAACACAGCTGTAACTATTGTTGAATAACATCCGGTAAGCATTCAGCAAGCTATCTATAGAATTCTACCTTTGGTTTAATAAATTAATTATGGTCCAACCAACGGCCCAAGGAAGAGTATATAAGAGTTTTTCTTTTAAAAAACTAATTTATTTAATTTAAAAAAAAAAAATCTGCTAAGTCCTTTTGCACAAAACTTGAGACCATAATGATGCCCATTGTAAATTACACGAGTCACATAAATTAAAAAGGAGAGAAAGCTCTGAAACTTACTTGGTGCAATCTGTGTTCTCCCAGCGTCAATAGTAATATGAGTTGGTAATTTAAGTAACTTTGCCCTCTCCTGTTGAAGTATTAAACATTAGCAAGTCCTGATTAATAAGATGTGTAGACATGGAACTACAACAAAATTAAAATGAAGAACATTAAAGGGACAAAGAGAGCAAACTACAGATAATTACTAAATTATGAGAGACCACAAGAACTTTGAAAATACACTAACTTGCAAAACTAGCATATCTTCCTCACTTTCAATTTTCACCACAACCTTTGGTTGAGCACACATCTCCCACCTGCATATTGAGAGAAACTTTATGAGTTTTTTTTTTAAAAAGAAAAAAAAAAGAAAAAAAAAAAGCAGAGTGAGAGAATGAAATGTGTATTTTTACAAGGTCTGCCATGATATAACTCCAGATCAGTGTATGGCCATACCTGTTTAAAGCTTTTGGTGCCCGACGTAGGAGCTTTTTATAGAGACCCAAAGTTGCATGGCTAAAAAACGATGGCAAATGATCATTAATTAAAACAACTGCAGTATAATAGTAAACAACTAAAATAATCAATAATACAATTACCAAAATTATCATACATAGCACACATGACATCCACACACCCCACTCCCCCTTTTCCCTCTTTACCCAACATAGCGAAACTAAAAGAGTGCCAAAAACTCAGTCTCTGTTGTCTGGAAGGCGAAAGAAAAGAAATATATATTAACGTCGGCCACTTGACAGAAATTCAATAGTCAAATATGACCACCTTAACATGTAATGAGTTGGTGAGAGTTTTTTTTTTATAATTATTTTTTATCATTAACCAAGGAAACTTCCCCAAAAAAAACAAAAACCTAAGCCCCTGAAAAGGCATCTCATAACAGAAATCCAACCAAATCTTAAGTAGAGATCCCTAGAGTGAAAAGGGCAATGTAACTAGTCTAAACGCCCAATACACATCCTCATTAACACTTCCTCTATTACACAACAAAGACAATTTCTAAGCCAGACGAGAAAGATTTTATTTTGCTGACTAAGAAAATAATCTCCATGGGACCTCATGTACTCATGTCAAGAGTGGTGAGCAAGGCAGGCTGCAACCAATCACAGTGTTTGAGATGGGTAGGGGAACCACCAATCAAGTCTACAAGAGCCAGAGCTTCCCCATGTTATGCTGGTCAACAAAAATCGAATATGTTAACACCAAGTAGCATAGCCGTGTGATTCCTACGTACAACTGCAATCCCAGCTTCCGTGCTGGTACTTTTGAGTGTAAAACATTGCAATTAATATTGAGAGCTGATATTCTCTTTCAACTTAAAAACAAGTAAAATGGTGCGCAAAATCTAGTCTTAGTTTTGAATCTCTGTAACTCTCCTCTATTACCAGTTCCAAACAGCAGCCTAAACATTGAATCTGATTTTATATATAAAGATAAGGGATATCCACCTGTTTCAGACAGAATCTCGATTCTTGCAGAACCTGTATAAGGAACTTCCATGCATAATGGTCATACATATACTCATGTAAAATTTCAATTTGTTCAAAATTCTTCCTTTTTTATTTGCAGTAGGTGTAAAAGCTGTCATGGACAACCAAATCTTTTATTTCAAGAGAAGGAATGAAAGTAGACTGTTGAGGAGAATAATTCCCAATGAGAGGTTTCCTTCTATCAAAATGATGCAAAATATAGCTTTTTAAGCACATTTACATGAAAAACAAAAATCTACACAGACATCTTTTAGTAAAACAAACCTGGATAATTACTACCAGGGTTTTAAAGACTCTTATAAAAAAAAAGCCCCAAATTTTCAGTATCAATCAAATTTGCATCTTGTGACCATAGCAAGGTTCACATCTTTACTTCAATAACATGTTCCTTGGTATTTGGTTCACCATTGATATAACACCCCATTCTAATATCTAATATGTAAATAAAATACACCAAACCAGAATGAGATTCAATCTATGTCATCAAACTCTTAAGTGTCATTCATCCAAAACATGCTTCACAAGACATTTATGCTTGTAGCATAACTATTTCAATCTATTGTTATTCAATCAACTTAAACGTCCAAAATAGCACAAAAGTTCCATTATTGAATCCTTAAAATAAAAATATCACAACCTTATAATCTAGGTGTAAAGCTTGAATAAAAAATCTAAAGGATAATAATTATAAAAAAAAAAAAACCAACAACAACAACAAATAGCATGGCATATTATAGCATTCTCAACACCAAAGTCCAACCTCTCCAATTGAGAAGCTCCAATAATCTACCACCAGTCCAGACCTTCGTTGATAACTAGAAGCAAAACCATCACGCTTGTAGATACAACCATGTGTAGTGTGTAACGATAGTTAGCCAGTGGAATACAACTTTAAATTTAAGACCCTTCATCAATGAACTTCAAGAATGATAAACATTAATATATTCATAAAAACATCGATGCACATATTTAAACAATTGAGAAAAAGAATAATAAAGCCATTGATGAGCCACTGTTTGAAATGAATTCATATTCAATAAATAAAACCCTATTTAATGCTCTTCAACACGAGTTTCTTGAAGTATCATGTGATGTTTCTTTCTTTTAATCTGCACATTGATGTTTATGAATATATTAATCTTTGAAGCTAATCAATAAAGGCTTGCAAATTTATAATTATATTCTACCAACTAACCAATCTTTTATATATTAGGCATGATTTCATTTACAAGGTCGATGGTCTACTCCTAGTCATCACTATTTTCCAATTAAATTTATTCGTATAGAAGGTCTAAATTGATGGTTGGTCAATGGAGCTATTCTCAATTGGAGATTTTTGGACTTTTTCATTTAGGATGCAAGAAAAATGTCATTTTCTACTATAGTCCTTTGCATCTAGGCTCCTAGACTATAATCATTTCACAATATTTTTATTAAAAATTAACTCATGGAACTGTTGATGCTATCATAAACGCTTAATGGACTGAATAGAGGCAAACTTTAATAAATATATTTCAAGTATAGATGTCTTATCAATCTTGTTTTTTGGCCAATGAGATTTGAGGTTGAATCAATTATATAATCCAAAAGCTCAAGTCAGATCAGTAAGCATCCTTATAAAATTAATGTGCCACCTCATTGGCATGGAAGCAATGTCATGGATAAGGTACGAGACTCCAAAGTAAAACACCTCCGAATGAGCACTTTAAGTAGGAAGAATTAAAAATATCTCCAAATAAAGACAAACGTTGAAACTTTCACCACCAAGAGGAGACCATTACAATTGGGATAATGTGGGAAACAAGGACATATATCCCTATAGAAAAGAAGGAAACAACAAATAATAAGGGGTTGGCAACACCAACAACTAACCATTGTCTCCACTAAATAAAGAAAATAATAAGAATAAGGGAGAATCCTTTTAATGATTTTGCAACTCTCTCGCTCTTTTATTCTTTTATCATATAAGGTATTATGTAACTAAAAATACATTACAAACACATAAAACTGTGCCAAAGGGTTTTTGGACAGTTTATTAAGCATTATTCATTCTAACTTGAGCATCAAATAGTTTATGCCAGGCACTCTACCGATACACGCAGATATTTTCAATACTTTTGCATAGTTTCCCAACATGATTACTTTTTCTATGATATGGACCCAAAAGTTCCTATCTTCCTTGTATTGCTATCAAATATTTGAGATAATTGTTGGGATCCCACCATCATTCTTATTTGCATTTGCAAAATATAAAGTTTGCGAAAGTATATCAAAATTTCTTGTCTTATAAGTTTTGGCCTTCCCCTTTAGTTGGTTCATAATTGCTTACTTACCACACAAAACTCTTCCAACCATGGAGCTAAAATGCGCATCGACATAAATAAATTTGCCAATAGGATGTAAAAGTTACTCACATTATCAAAAACATTTATCCAACAAAAGCATTATACATACCATGTCACTAGCTCTCCTTTAACTGTTAGTAAATCAGAGTGATTTATCATGCTCTTTTCACATTTTCATTTACCAAAAGAAAAATAATAATAATAATAATATATGCATTCAGATAGATATGTCATCTTTTAGATAGACAAGTAGGGCTCGCTCAGTGAGCATAAAACCTAAAAAAATCACTTAACCAATTATTAAATATCCACTCAATTCAAAATGCGATACTAATCTATTTAAGACATCCATTGGTCACAAAACTTTTAAACGTATAGTCATCAGAGTAGACACAAAATGAATTGTATTAATATGAAAACAATGGATACCTGCACTGGGCGGCAATTTTTCCTTTACCCATCTTGAGATCATTTCTCACAACCAAAACCTGCAAAAGACAAAAAGAAAAGCATATATTTCTATTTTCTCTTTACATGTATATGTAGATCCACACACATAAGTACGTAAACATCAAACACAAGAGAAAAATGTTGATACCATTTTAAAATCATCTTGAATATCAGCCAACTTGTCAATCTCGAAGGGTTCCTTGGTTGTATTCTTTTTACTTTCTCTGGCAATTGCAGCAACAGCCTTTGCTTTTCTAGCTGAAACAAAGATAAACGCGGGAGAGTATTTACCAATGCAAAATCCCATGGCAAGACAGCCTGCTCCGACTATAATGGTGCTCAGCCATGTGAGATCCATTGTCTTCAAATACAAAGAACCCCGTCAGTCAAGTCACAGGTAAAACCAGAAGCAGAAAGCTAATCCTTATCATGTGCAATAACGGACCCACCTGGAACACGCAACACGAAAATCAGTATAGAAGGTATACATAATAAAACAATGAAGAACCTCCAGAAATCTTTACATCCATACGTACTACACTATGAGTGATGAAATTTCTTGCTCAAGAAAAAAGCATAATAACTTACAACTTTTAAATATATATATATATATATATATATAGTCAAATCACGATTTTTTCTCACAACCTTGAAGTTGATTAATCATTTGGACACAACTTTCTTAGCAGAAATCAAACAATTGATTGTTCTGGATTTTACACATCTAAATACAAATTTATTTAGTTTTGGGTTTCTATTCGTACTCTACATTGCTGTGCTTCTCAATGTAAGAATGAAGTGTATTCAGATTTTTGAGGGAAGCTGAGAATATAGATATACATTAGAGTAAGCAAAGCAAGAGAACAACAAAACTGGATTGTAACATGCAATTAACAGATAAAAGAAATTAAAATGAGAGAGTCGAGTAACTGTATCTGTTGATGGAGAGTTAGAAACCCTACATCGCAGACATGATCGTAGCCGTAGGTATGGTTTGTTCAGTGATAGCGGCTTCAGACTAGACGGCTACGGCTCGAAGCGTTGAAATAAGTCGGAGATGAAGAGCAGAGACTGACTGGGGCTCTTCAATTACAATTTTGTTTTATTTTTAATGGACTAATTATTTTTTTTATTAAAAATTAAAGTTGTGTATTACTTTTTGTTTTAATGATATTAATTTTCTAAATTGATATTTACTATAATATAACTTTTAGTATTATCATTAACCACTTACTTTTTGTTTAATGATATTAGTTTTCTCAATTGATATTTACTGTAATATAACTTTTGGTATTATTATTGCCTGGCATTAACTTAACTTTTTAATTTAAAAATAAAAATTGGTATAATTACATTATTTAAAAAATATATATGTTTGTTTCTATATTTAGAGTTTTTGTTTTAGAAATTTGAAAAGAATATGTAATTAGTTTTAAATTTTTTTAAATTTTAAAAATGACATATGGTTGAGATTGATTTAAATATATTGGAATATATATATTTTCATAAAATAGTTTTTAGAGTTTGTAAACAAACACAACCTTAAGTTTGTCGAATTCGTGACATGCACGTAAAATAGAAATAGAGATGTGAAATAAGTCATATAAGTGAAACATACAATTTCAATAAACTAAATACAATATAGAACAAATATGTATAACATAAACATAATGCGAAAAAAAGATCATTAAAGTAACACGATAAATACAAAACATAATTCACATTTATATTAATTTTACATTACTATTTTAATTTTACAAATCTTTTTTAATTACATAGATTACTTGTTATCTCTAAAAGAAATGACTCACTTTATTAATTAACATTTTTATTATTATACTTCGTACTATTATAAACAAAAAAATTTAAAATTCCTAAATAATAGACAATTGAGATTTTTGTTTATTTTTAACTAAATTTTATGTTTGTTTCTTTAACCAACTACAAGTAAAATAATTAATATATCCTAATTTCTCAAAATGCAAAATTATTACTTTAAAAGTTCAAACATTTTATCAAATAATATTTAAATGTTTGCTTAACAAGAATCTAATATTATTTTAGCTATCTAATAAAGTAATTCAATCCTTCAACATTTTTATTGACAGCTGAACATTTGGTAGACAATAGAAAAACAAAAGTTGGGTTGTCGCTATTAATTTAAAAAAAAAAAAGAAGAGAAAAACCTCCTCAACTTAAGCTAATTAGTTATTAGTATTCCAAAAACTTTTAACATATATAAATAGAGGAGAGTATCTCTCATTTGCTTTAAATAAAAAGTGCTCTCTGCCATTTTAAAGTAAATGTAAACTGTGTCGTGATTTTTTTATTTGATTTAAAATATTACTAACATCAGAATTTATAAAATAAAATACAGAACTATTAATTAGTTTTGTTCAACAATTTAATATATTTCATAAAAGGCTACACATGACTGTTAATATATTTCGTTATTTTTTCATGCTTTTTAATGACTATTAGTTTGAGGAAATGCGGTATCAAAACTATTTTTTAACAACTTTTTAAAATGTTAAATTTGGATTTAGCAAACAATTTGATAAAATTTGTTAGCAAAGATATTTGTACGAACTTTTGAAGGACTAAAGAAGAAATCTATGATTTTTAAAATATACTTTTTATATAAGATTAAAGGCTAAAACAAAATAAAATGACAGTGATATTGTACTGAACATGTTAACCATAGCCTTTTATATTAAAGAGAGAAAAATTATCACGTATACTATAAAAGCAAGGCCCTACCGATTAGGTAGCGCAACTACACTTTGTAACGTTTTTTATTCACACCATTAACCAATCTTCATTATTCATGTTAATAATAATTAACACTAGCCTTATCACCACCTAAACTTCTAAAAATTGGTAATATTACACTTATGTCAAAAGTCTTTATGTATTTATATGTGTATCTAGATTTTTCTATATTATTGAAAATTATCTTTTAACAACACCAAACCTTGCTGCACTTTTTTTCTTTTTTCAACTTCTCAATCTAATTTTAAACACTTTGAACATTTCTTTTTTCTTCTTTTTCTAATTTTTGAAATATCAAGAAGAATAAAATAGACAAAAAAAAAACAAAACAAAAAGAGAAAGCAAAATAAGGAGTGATTGCAATTTTGTTAATGTGTTACATTATTTTATTTTTAAAAAATAATTCATGTATATTTCTTTAAGATGTGTTCGTTATTGAATCTAAATCCTGTTTTTTGTGTTGCACATTTTCTAATATATTTTATATTCAATATCAATTACATATCATTTTTAAAATTTAAGACGATTCAAAACCAATCATATATTTTTAAATCTAATTAAAAATAAAAATACAAAATCAGAAAATTAATATATCCCTACTTCGGCAAAAGTTGAGGACAACAGCTCCCCTGCGGTTCTGCCCACCACGAAGGGAGGGAGTTTTGTTTGAGATATGTCAACGTTGACCCATAATTTCATCATGCAAATATTTCTTATAATTGAAGAGCTCATGATAATTTTGGTGTGACCGCTCTCATGTTAACAAAACTCATTTCCCGGTCCCACACCGTCCCTTACAATTTAAGGTTACACGTGCCATTCTACCACGGACAAGAGTCCGGCGCAGAGGGGGAAGTTAAAGGGTTAAACGTGTTGGAAACGCGCTTGCGCTTCGCGTAGAATGATAACGGATGTAGCTTGGAATGCAAGCTCATTCCGCTTTTTGTTAGCATTTATAGGCCATCACCCGTTGGAAGGACAAGGACAATGAAACGGCGACGAATAGAAGAATCCAGATTCCAGCACCGAACAACTCTTGACTTTGACAACTCCACAAACAAATATATTATTACATAATTTTAATTTTATTTACAAATTATTTGTAATTTAATATATTAATATTATTGTATGATTATTGCCGAGTCTGCGTGAAATACTCCCAAATTTTGTTAATCTTCTAAACATAATATTATTTGATGGTGTGCAGAGGGAAAATACTTATACACGAAAAATAAATTTTACTTGAAAAATATCTATGAGAAACTTTTATTAAACATCTTGAACTATTAACTTTATTCTAATTTTTATTTTCATATATTAAAATATTAATTTTTAATTTTATTTTATTCGTGGATTTATTATTGAAAATAAATTAGTTATTCCACCAGAAAACATGGTGAAAATTGCAAAAATAGACAAGTAGATATATCGGGGAGTGTACAATGTGACATCGATGGGAGCAATCAATCACAGCCCTCCATTTTCTTTCCGTCTCAGAGAAGGAAATTTGAACCGTTCATTTAACGAAACTGACTTATGTGATCGGCGATGACAGAGAAACATATCACGTTATCCTCGTGACAAATCACTTTAGCATGCTGGTGTCTTGGGGATCAAGCGAAGGTTTCTATTTCCATCGATATATTAATGAGGTTGGACCCATTCTAAATTCAATTAAATTAAATTAATATAATATAGTTTGTAATTTATAATTTTATAACTTAAAAGTATTTTATTTAATTTGACACAAAGTCCTTAAAATAATGTAAAATAATAATTAAATTATCTAGTCTTGATATGTACTCAAAGGAAAAAAGTAAACACATAAAGGTCCTTATAATTTAAAAAGATAACACAAAGGTCCCTTATTTTTTTAATCTTTAATCAGAAAATTTCATCTAATTCATGTAGAATTGTCAATTGTCTCTAATGTGCTTAATCCAGACGAAAACTCACGTTACACAACAGAATATAACAAATATTGATTGAAACAACTATCACAAAATAAACGATCAAGGACCTTAACAAAAATTATCCTAAATGGTTGACCTCGATAAGGAATGATGTTGTGGCGTCACACCATAATAAAACTGACAAATGCGCGTAATCCCCAAATATCTTAACAAAAATAAATGAAGTACAAAATTATTATTTTTTGTTTATCTATATTTTTTTAAGTACTTTTTCTAGCTAACGTATATGAGGGAGCCTGAACCCCCAAGGAAGACCAGAAGCTTTACTAACGAGTCTTTGCGCGTTGTCGTCTCAACTCAACTCGGCAACTCTGTTTCAATCTTAAAAGGTAAATTAATTTCCGATTTTATTTAATTTTATTTTTTTGTTTACAACTATCTCATAATTTCTTCTTTTTTATTTTTTATTTCTTTGATCTGATCCTTCCACTTCGGTGGTTAGAGGAGGCGAAAATTTGAAATTTACATTAAAAAAATTAGTTTATTTATTTCGCTTGTTTGGTTACTGAGAAAGCTGAGGAAAATTGGTGGCCAAATTGGTGTTTGGGTTCATGTATGCGAAAAATTCAACTGAAGTAAGACGTATATGAGAAACAGACATTGAATTTTTCATTAATTTACTCAGTGACTATGCAGATCGTTGGGGTTTATTGATCTGGATTTTATACGATATTTGGGAAATTGCTTCGGAGATTTGCAACTTAGGGTTTTGCTGGGTTTTGACTTTTTTTTTAATGTTAACAGTTTTGGAGTTTGATTAAGATTGTTTAGTTGTTTGATTGCTTAGAAGACTTGAAATCAATTGGTTGATTTAAATCAATTGAAGTTTTCAATGGAAATTACCACACTGGAAGGTTTCATATTGGGAAAGATGAGATCATCGAGTCAGGATTTTTTATTATATTTTAAAATTTTGATCCTTATATAATGGTCCCAGCTTCATCAATATGATATGTATCAAGTATGGTGGAATGATTTGTATTTAAACGAATAAAACGTGTGATCATGCTACTTAAAGACATATTTTGAGACATTTGGTAATGTATCTGTAGTGTACAGCATTAGTCTATTACATTAGCAACATTTAACATCAACTATTACGTTAGTAATATCAAATATCAACTTTTAACAGAATACTTTGTTACTAAATATGTTTAGTGTTAATGAATGTATGTTGTATACCTCGTGTTGAAGCTCTATGTACTGAAAAATGTTATTATAACATTATTATTGAGAGTAAATCCAGTAATAGCAATTTCATTGCAAACTTGATAATTGAATTGTAAATGAATAAGAAATGCTTTGCTAAGAAAACCATTTGACCAAACGTCTTTTTTTTTTTTTTTAATTATTACTAACAGCATTATTATATTTCTGCTAGCATCTGTAACTTCTTCTGCAACGGTTTAAAAATTTAGAACTTTGGTTTTAGGTTTTTATAGCTTTGCAAAGATGAGTGACAATTTGATGGAGAAAGTTAGTGCCTTTGGTGAACGCCTTAAAATTGGAGGGGCGGAGGTAAGCCGCAAGATGACTGAAGGCATGAGCCAAATGAGCTTCAAGATGAAGGAGCTTTTTCAGGGCCCAAACCCTGTTGATAAGCTTGTTGAGGATGCTACCTCAGAGGCCCTCGAGGAACCTGATTGGGCCATGAATCTTGATCTCTGTGACATGATCAATACTGAGAAAATTAACAGTGTTGAATTGATCCGTGGCATAAAGAAGAGGATCATGCTGAAAAACCCTAGGGTTCAATACTTGGCTTTGGTGTTGCTTGAAACATGTGTAAAGAATTGTGAGAAGGCTTTTTCTGAGGTGGCAGCTGAGAGGGTTCTTGATGAAATGGTCAAGCTAATTGATGATCCTCAAACTGTTGTTGATAATAGGAACAAGGCTTTGATGCTAATTGAGGCTTGGGGGGAGTCAACAGGTGAACTCCGCTACTTGCCTGTTTATGAAGAAACATACAAGGTACTTATGCATTTCTTTAAATTCTTGGTTTTGTTTGCTAGAACTGGGAAAGGAAGACAAATATTTCAAGTGTTATTTAAAATTGCCCTCTGGTTTTTTTTGAAAAGGATGATGTAACAGTGATATACTAGGGTCAGTTTATTGGAGAATTTTATCACCCTGAATCATGCAGTCAATTTTACGCTACATATATATATATTGTTTGACCTTTTAATTTGTGTCCTTGTCACATTATCGGGGTTGAAATTTAGTAGTTTCAGTTAATGAAATTATGACGTGAACTCAGAAGGATGGAATGTTAATATTTACTATTTGTATTCTTTTCAATAATCTGGTTGAAAATATTGAAGGAAGATCATCAGAAACAATTGCTAGCTGGGAAAATTTTGCTATGAACTTTTCCAGGAGATATAATTGAGGTCTCTTAATATTCACTTTTTATATGTTTGAATAAATTGCCTTGTATTGGAAGTTAAATATATGTTTTAGCATGGACAACAGTATGAGTTAGTGTGTGTATATTTATATGGAAATATTTTATTTTTGACTGTGAGCTTTTTCTCTTATGCCCTCCTATCTTAGAGTTTAAGATCAAGGGGCATCCGGTTTCCGGGACGTGACAATGAAAGCTTGGCACCTATTTTTACGCCTCCTCGTTCAGTTTCGACTCCAGAAGTGGATGCTAGTCTTGCACATCATCTGCAGCATGATATTCCTGTGCAGAGCTTTACCGCTGAACAAACAAAGGAAGCATTTGATGTGGCAAGAAACAGTATTGAGCTTCTTACAACAGTTTTATCCTCTTCACCCCAACAAGATGCTTTACAGGTATTTTCAAATATCATACTGGCTGTTTTATATTAATATTTATCCTGATTTAATTTTATTGGAATTTGGGTACTATCGATACTCTTCTTAAGTTATTATAAAAAATACTCTTATCTAGTAGTTTATTTGAACTTTTCTTTTTTTTAAAAATAAATTTTTAGGATGTTGGTGGTAGAACCCAGCCAACACACGCACACACACACTACCTATGCATCAGTAATAGAAAAGTAGCTTAGTGAATAAGAAATAGCATTCAGAATGAAAGATGGCTTCTCAAAAAAAAAAAAAAAACGATGGTAAGCAGACAGTTCGAGTGGTCTTCTAGCCCTCCCTAAGAGATAAGATCTAAAAGTTTTTCAGAAAATGATAGAATTCCTTTTTCCTCCTCGATTCTCTCTCTTATTCTCCCTAACTAACTATGCACTCCATCCAAGGCATGTTAACAAACTTCCAGCCTTGCAACCAAACAGAAATAAAGAAAATACATAAAGAAAGGACCTACTAATCCCCCATATTCACAACCCTGCCCCTGTTAGTCTAGACCTGTTTGTTATGCTGGAGTATTGAAACCGAAATGTGGTCTATCAGGTGGTTATCTAAGTAAATCATTTATGTTCCATTTGATATTTGGGTCTATCAGGTGGTTATCTAAGTAAATCATTTATGTTGCTCCATTTGATTTGGTCTACAAGTATGTTCTTAGTAATGGATTATGTGCTTGGCTTTTATGGCTTGAAAAATAATTAAAAACAAAAGAAAATAAAGAAAACAAAAAAATGGGTGTTAAACCCCCTGAGCTCAGATGGGCTGAACTTTATGAAATTCGAAGCTGGTCTCAAGCAACTTCCTCAAATGTTCTTTTGTGGTGTGATTTTGTATCTTTTATGAATGTAATAGTGTGCTAACTAAACCGAAGGGTTGGGTTTAGTGTTAAGAAAACCTTGGTCTCAATATTGAGTTCATCATTCCTTTGGTCTCCTCCTTGACATGTATAAGTAGATAAATAAATCACTCACCTTTATAACAAGAGGTCTAAGATTTGGGTGTTTAATAACTCTTATTAATAAGATACCAAAAAGCGCTAAGTTGTAGTCAAAAGGGAAAGCAAGTTCAGGAGGACAGGTCATTGTTTTCTGAGAAGCTCTCCGCCATGGCTTGGTCCTTTGATTTAATGCTTTTTATTTAAGAGAGAGGAAGTGATTAAGAAGAGCTCCTTCAACAAGGATCATAATGTAATTTTTGTTCTTTTTTAAATTATTATATTGATCTTTACGAGTTAGCTCACTATCATATGAGTAGGCCTTGTTTAAAATTTTCATTAGAGGAAATATTGACTATTAAATTCTTAGGGTTCTTTTAATTGTAAGACTCTAATAAAATTCTTGATGGTGAGATTTATTGTAAACCTTAGTGAGATTCTGAGGTTTTCTTTACTTTTATTCTCTTCTTTTCTCTTTTTTCATTATATGCTTTCATTTAGTACAATTTCATATTAATTATTTTCTCTACATTTTCATTTCAATCGTTTGTCAATATAACTTAAAAGCATAAAAAATAGACTGTACTTTCGGCTGCCTGTTCGGTAGTCTTTGGTTTCAAAAAAAAGTCAACGGTGAATCCCCTTGGGGTTTTGAGATGTGTGTATTCAGAATTTCCCGGTTACCAAGGTTGTAAAGTCTGAAAGTAACTCCAATTTAGGACTTGCTGAATAGGGGAAAGGTCCAGGAGGTTCTTGGTATGTTTGTAGCATTCTTTATTGTTGAGGAAAAACTCAACTCCTTGCCAGTTAAGCTTGTAAGACGTCATCAAGACAGAAAACGTATTATTTTGTCCTGTTACGAGTTACCAAATTTTTAACCATTCAACCATGCAGAGAAGAACGTTTTAAAACATGAACTAGGACCTACCAAATTATTTTGCAACATCCAGATATTGACAAAATGCTCAACTATGCAAAGTGGGAAGAACCTGGCAGTTAGGACTTATGAAGGACCTGAAGATAGAAAAATAGAAACAACTGGTGGTTCTCTGCAAGGAAACAAGTTTGACTCAAAAGATATTGAACTTAAATTTCCTAGTTAGATGTAAGCATGCAACTGATTTTGTTTTGATGAAATCTTATAAGCTTAACTTACCTGGGATCAAGTTTTTGAGGAGAATGCTACCGATTAATATCATAGGATTTGAATTGTTTCAGTGGAATGTTTATGAATTTTAGGGGTTTGATAATTAATTGAGAGATTATTTAATTTTGATATTGATTGATACATTGATTGATTTTTTATTATTATGATTATTTTTGTAGGAAACTAGATTTGCTCTTCCCTTATTCCTTCCGCATTCGCATCCCTCTATTTTTTATCTTTTCCATTCTCCTTCCCTGTCCTACATCTGTTATGGGTTGCCCTTTAATCATTCTTGCTTTGGACTTGCAAGCTCTCTTCATTACCGCCCATCCCTAAGTTCCAGCCAAAGTAATCACTTTTATGCTGGAGTTCTTGCAGATGCCCCTTTCAATGGGAGTAATGCTGTCTTTGTACTGCTATATTATTCGTGTATTGATCAAGATCTCACTGATTTTGAATCAGATATGAAGTGTACACCGCTTGGACAGAGCACTGTGAATTGTAGTTTATGCCTTGCAGTTGTCCTGTGATGCTATAATGCTTGTACTTGTTGTATCTAAAGATATAGAAGCAATAATAGTGCTTTGCAGTTTTTTCCCAAAAAAAAAAAAAAAAAAAAAAAAGCTAATATCTAACATTTTCATAAGATCACTTGGAACCTAAAGGCCATAATCCAACATCATTTTACCTTGTATGAATCTTTTTGGTTGTATAATATGGTTGATAAGATTGTTCTATTTCTTTTGAGTTTTGAGTTTTCAAGTGAAACCGTGATAAGGTCTAAATAATCTCTTTGCTACAAGAGAGAAAACTTATTTATGGAATTAACTTATATTTATAATTTGGCTTAGGAAGTGTTACATGTGTTAGTTCTAATCTTAATGTTGTCGTTGTAGATGAAGAGACTGTAATGCTGTCTAACAATATCCAGTTATCGTAATTATATATATGGTTCTGATCATTTTTACATAAATTGTTGCATTACTTGTAGACCATTATATATCTCTGTGTGTGTGAATATATATATATATATATATATATATATATATATCCCAAAGGATTTCAATCCATCCCTATGGATTGGAGGTTAAGACAAATGTTAGGGTGGACATTGATTGTCAATTACTATCTGATGATTTAAACGCTCTCTAAGGATCTCATTTTATAGCGGATTCAGATTGTCAGATTTTCTGAGTACTTCCTTGTGGCAGGATGACTTGACAAGCACGCTCGTCCAGCAATGTCGTCAGTCCCAAACTACTGTCCAGAGAATCATTGAGACTGCAGGAGATAATGAGGCGCTGCTTTTTGAAGCTTTGAATGTGAATGATGAGATCCAGAAAGTTCTCTCCAAGTATGAGGAGTTGAATAAACCGTCAGCACCTACTCGTGAACCAGAACCTGCTATGATACCTGTGGCCGTTGAGCCAGAAGATTCACCTCGTCATCCAAAAGAAGACTCTCTTATCAGAAAACCAGCCGGTTCTCGAGCTGGATCACAGGGGGGAGCAAGCAATGATGACATGATGGATGATCTTGACGAAATGATCTTTGGTAAGAAAGGTGGGGGTACGTCGGAAGGGGGACACGATTCAAAGAAGACACAACCAGCCAAAGATGATCTAATCAGCTTTTGAGATGCTATACACAAAAAATTTCACATTTTAGGACAGGAGGCCTTGTATGTTGCTGCTGATACCAGGCCATTTAGGTGTTAAAGACATTTATGTTTGATTTCACAAGACTATAACCTTTATAAACACGGTTGGGGATTTCTCTTTGAAGTGTAACTTCCGTTGTTTCTGCATTTCGTGTAAGTAATGGTTGGATTTGTTTACTTGATTGCTTAATGAGGTATATATTGAAGGATTATCATTGTATCATAAACATGTTCTAGCACTGTGGCTTTCCTTTTCTTCAATGATATGTATTGAAGGATTTATTTTCTAACTATTTATTTTTTCTATTTCTAGTAATATTTTTCTTAAGAATTAGTTATTAGAAAGAACTTTTAAAATTATTCAACTGAATAAATTATTGATTTAATTTTTTTTTAATTGACAGATGAAGAGAACATTAGAAGGTACATGAGAAAAAATTATCTAGCGAAAACGGTATATTTCCCATTAATGTTAGGGCTCTTGCTTGTGATTTTTAAATGTAATTAAATTAGTGGGTGTGCCGTGTGCGATGTACAGTTTATTGTATTTTTAAAAAAAATTATAAAAAATAACATAAATTTGCATAATTGTACTCATAGATCTTTTTATTTTTTATAAGAATAAGCTAAGTTCTTTCAAAGGCTCATTTTTCTATTATTAACAACCCAAAAATTCTTTATTTATATAATTAAGTCTAATATGATCGGACGAGGAAATGTGCATGTATATATTATTTTCCGATCCATTTTTTGACACACAAATCATTGAATAGCACAATATTCTACTCATTGCTTATACTCAGACAAATTATATCGTTATAGCAAAGTATGGAAGTAATTTATGCATTCGAGCCTTTTTGGTTCGATTTCTTTAAGTGAATTTTATTAAAATAGATCGTTGTGAAATAGAGTTTTTAAAAGTAGAGGCTTTAACAAAAAGTTATTCATTGTTTGATGAGATAAATACAGAGATACTTTTATAATTAAATTATTAAAATAGAATTTTGTTGTAAAGAAAAAATAAAATTGAATGAGGATATATTTAATATTTTAAAACTTAAAAAAAGTTTTTCTCAAAAATCTTAAAATTAGATTCCTCCTAGAAGATATAAAATAATTTTTTCAGTGTTTCATAAGCTCATCTTTAATAACAAACAAATAAAGTAAAATAAAATTAAAAAGGATTTTAACGTTAAATTTTTTTTTGATAAATAGAGAAGTTCAAACA
This sequence comes from Boswellia sacra, assembly GCA_013180625.2. NCBI lineage: Eukaryota > Viridiplantae > Streptophyta > Magnoliopsida > Sapindales > Burseraceae > Boswellia > Boswellia sacra. The sequence continues at coordinate 80,699 of SNVD02005842.1, forward strand.
AATTGACTCTTCAGCTATCATTTTGTAGAAGCTTATTAACATATGTTACCTAAAACTTTTATTCATGGTATCAAATTTATTAGAAACGAGTGAATTAGACACAAATTAAATTAAAAAGTATTTGAAAAATAATTGTGTATAAATATTATAAACCTTTTTTTTAGAAAGCTAGTGATGAATAGGTTAATGGCTACAGTGTGTTAGCAAATATTAAAATATTAAGGGTGTGTTCTTTTATGAATTTAATATTTTTGTTTTTAATTGAATTTAGGAATATGTGATTGATTTTAAATTATTTTAAATTTTAAAAAGAATATGTAGTTGAGATCGAATGTAAATTGTATTGAAAATAGGATATTAATAAATTGTGTTAATTCAATTTGCCCCCTGAGATTAGGCCAAAAGAAAATCGAGGACTTCAATTTTCTGAAACTCAAATTACCCCCTGATATTACTGTAATACCGTTAGATTTAACGGAAAATGTATTAAATAATAACTTAACGCTTTAGAAACCATTTAAAAAAGGGTATTATAGTCTATTTTACTGCTTATTAGCGTTAAGTTATTATTTAATATATTTTTTGTTAAATCTAATATTAGCATTAAGTTATCATTCAATATATTTTTTGTTAAATCTAACGATTTAATATATTTTTTATTAAATCTAATGACGTTACAATAGTAATCTCAAGAGGTATTCTTAGATTTAAAAAAATTGAGATCCTCGGTTTCTCTGGTCGTAACCTCAGGGTAAATTTAGTTATCCCTAATAAATTTTTAAAACACGGTGTCTGTGTAGCAACTCCAATTAATTATTTTATTCGGCTTTTGTTAGTTAACGCAGATCCTTTTCTGCTTCGCTTCCCTTCCTTCTCTCAGCCATACTCTCCTCTCTTTCTCCAAAGCCAAACCAAAAACAAAAACACAAAACAGAAAACACACATCCAAAAACAAAAACAAAATGCGAGTAAAGCATTCACCACTAGGAAGATCCAGTGGCAGATCACCCATCTTCCTCTTCATTCTCTCTCTCCTCCTCCTCTGCGTCCTGTTCATCCTCTTCTCCCTTCTCTCCCGCAACCCATACTCCGACCCCTCATCCTTCTCAAACCCGACCACCCGACCCGAGACCTCATTCGTCAACTCCCTCGAACATTTCCTCACCATCAAATCGCCCCGCCTCCCTCCCCCTAAAGACGACACCGTTTCTGAGGCCACTGACGGGGATGTCAGCCGCTTCGACGATGTCGTTTTCAAGAAAGAGCGGGAGACTCTGTACGGCGATCCCTACTACCCGTTGAAGCTCCCCATCAGGGTTTACGTGTACGAGATGCCGAGGAAATTCACCTACGATTTGCTCTGGTTGTTTCGGAATACTTACAAAGAGACTTCGAATCTCACCTCGAATGGCAGCCCCGTGCATCGTTTGATTGAGCAGGTATTGTTTTTGAATTAGTGTTGCTGTTGTTTTGAGTATGCCAAGTTCAAGTTCTTAGCTTGTCCAAGTGTGCTATATTAGTTGTTTGGTTGCTGAGAAAGTGTGACAAGAGATTGGGAATTTTAAGATAGGCTTAGATTTTTTTATTATTTCTTTACTTATTTAAATTGTGGCTGAAAGTAGTGTGTTTTCTGCAGCATTCAGTTGACTATTGGCTGTGGGCCGATTTGATTGCTCCCGAGTCAGAAAGGCTTTTGAAAAATGTAGTGAGAGTTGATCGGCAGGAGGAGGCAGATCTGTTTTACATCCCATTCTTTACAACAATCAGCTTTTTCTTGTTGGAGAAGCAACAGTGCAAGGCTCTTTATAGGGTGTGAGTGCATTTCCAGGCTTTACATATTTTTGCTCTCTCTCTCTCTCTATACATGTTTTGTTTGAAAGGCCATTGCAGTTAAATTTTCTATTCATTTTCCATGATCATAAATGACTCTCGAAGATGGCAAGCTAATGTGTTATATTAATCTGACTCGTCTGATGGTAGATGATGTTTATTTAGTATGTAACATCTTGAAGGGAAAATTGTATGAGTGGCAAGATTTTTGCATCACCTTCTCTTTAGCAATAGATTACTACTATACTTCAAAACTTGGTGGTCTTGGCACCAGCAGTAGCAATGACTTGATGAAAATAAATGCTTCTTGCTTTGTTGACTTCTTGGTGTCTCTGATGTACATGACTTTGATGTAATTGTTTGACTTGAAGAATGCCACTTGTGTTGCATAACATGTATCTGTTTGTATATAAGCATTCAAGGTCTGAATTGGAGTCAAACTTTGGAGGCTCTTTTGTGTCTCATAAAAAATAAATATAGAAATAAAAAAGGTTGAATTTAAGAGACTTGAGTTGTCTTAAGAAACTGAAGTGATTGCAGGAATCATTTTGTGGCCTGAGTTTCTGAAATTAATAAGCATGGTGCTGATAATATGTGTTTTTAGTGTATTTTGTTTTTGGATATGTGGATTGTGCACACAACTTTGATTCTTCTATAGCTTTTTGTTTTATTGAATGAATGTGGTATGGAGCCAAGAATCAGCTTACTGTCCTGGAGAAGTAATTTACTGTTGCATATGAATGTAGGAAGCTCTAAAGTGGGTGACAGATCAACCTGCATGGAAAAGATCTGAAGGGAGGGATCACATACTTCCTGTTCATCATCCCTGGTCGTTCAAGTCTGTTCGCAGATATATGAAAAAGGCAATTTGGTTGTTACCAGATATGGACTCTACTGGAAACTGGTAATCATATATCTTGATTTGGAAAGAAATTAATTAATTAATTGAAAAAAAAAAAAAGCTGCAAATGCTTTTGTTTGACTAGTTGATTGCTCATTGCGCTAGCAAGTGATTAATTGTTAAACTTTTAGGTACAAGCCAGGACAAGTTTCACTGGAGAAAGACCTAATTCTTCCTTATGCACCCAATGTTGATTTCTGTGATGCCAAATGTGTATCAGAAATTAAATCGAAGAGAAACAACCTGCTTTTTTTCCGTGGGCGGCTTAAAAGAAATGCGGTAAGAGTTTTGGCCTGATGATTTTAATTGCTTAAGTATTTGTTTATATGCAAGCTTTTCTTTTGGAATGTCAATGAAAATAAAATTTATTTCCCAGCTGCCATTTCATCTGTTGGTGAAAACCAAACACTATCATTCAATAATGCTGTTTTTGGTGAAAGAACTGCTGCGAGAGTTTTTGACCAACTACTTAAAGTTGTAATAATGTCAGTCAACTAATTGTTTCTGTTCTTGTTCCTCTCTTTTCAATTATTTTGTATTCCGGGTAACTTAGACCTAGAATTTCCTTGAATCTGCAATCTCATCTTTTTCAATAAAACAGATAAACAGTAATCATTTAAATCAATACAAGGTGCTAAACTAACTTAGTTAGATAAGGTTCTTCTCTTTTTCCAAAATTTATGGTATCAAATTCTGCCCTTAGTTTGGATTGGGAGGCTCGAAGGATGCTAAGGGGCTATCCATCATTGCGTAGCCTGGCCATTGGACCAAAAAATAGAAAAGTAATGAAAAAAGTAAATTCATTTATAACAAGTCATGTCTAGGAAGGAATACTAGCGGGTGCAAGGAAGTCTTGTGAAGTCTCATTTTGTGCTTTATGCATATGTGTTACTTTTGTATGGTTAGTACATCTATTTCTGAATCATAGTTTTGCCTTTCTTAATCACTTGTGATATGATGAGACTTTGAACTCCCTCTTTGTAATGTCCAACTTGTTTGTAGAACCAAATTGAATTTTTTTTTAATAATATCCACCAAATACCTGAGGATATGTGATGTAGGAGAAGTTCATCTGCTTTAATTTCCTTTTTTCTTTTATTAGTATTTGGGGAACGTCATTACTCATAAATATGTAGGACTTCTTGTGATTTTTCGGAGCCAACGTCCTCATCTTAAGTTCATATGTTTCTATTTGAGATATGATTTTAGATTTGTAAGATGTTATCCACTCCATTTCATTAGTGATCATTGGAGATTTGGATTTAGTATTTTGTGTGTCCTGTAACTGAGTGACAATAAGGAGACTAGTCACATGTCTATAAGGGCTTGTTAAGCTAATGATTAATACATAAATTGTTGCATAGCTTATGTACCTGGCCGCTTTTTATTATCACGGTGTTTTTTTCAATGACATTGTATAATTGTTTGGTGCTGTATCTGTGTCCTTTCATGTGGTTGCTAAGTTTATGGTTTTCTACTTACAGGGAGGAAAGATACGTGCTAAACTTGTAGAAGAGTTAAGTGGTGCTGAGGGTGTGGTTATAGAGGAGGGGACAGCTGGAGAGGGTGGGAAAGCAGCTGCTCAATATGGCATGCATAGGTAAAATAAATTGGCATTATACAAAATTTTTTCCCTGGTGGCATGGAATTTGTACTTTGTCATATTAATGAAGTTGGTTGATGGTTTCAGGTCTGTTTTCTGCTTAAGTCCAGCTGGTGATACTCCATCATCTGCTAGATTGTTTGATGCTATTGTCAGTGGGTGTATCCCTGTTATTGTCAGTGATGAATTGGAGCTCCCTTTTGAAGGAATCCTTGATTATAGGAAGGTATATGCAGATTTCTAAAGCTTGTGATGTTATCTGCTTTGGTGCATCTCTTGAGTTGTTGCGGTCTCAAACTTAAGATCTCTCTTATAAGTGATACAACAAGTGTATGGGTTGCAAAACATGTTTCGACATGCATATTGTCAAATAAAAATAATAAAAGTTCGATGCAATTCAACAACAAGTGTAGGAGATATGCAATTTCTGAATTTGAAAAAGGTTCCCCAGGACATTATATTTGAAGTCCATATTCAAAATTTTTGTAGATTGACTGGGTGTTCATACTTGAATTTGGTTCATTTTTGCTGCATGTAACATGGAATTTTTAAAATCAAAGAGTTGGAGATTTGACTTTTGTCTGTAGTGGGCGGTTGCTGAAGTTTCTATTACTTCATTTTATGCAGATAGCTTTATTTGTTTCTTCTAGTGACGCTATTCAACCAGGATGGCTTTTGAAATTTCTAAAAGATGTTAGCCCTGCTCAAATTCAAGATATGCAGAGAAACCTTGTACAGGTTTGTGACTGTGAATTTGACATAGATGCTACTGTTATCTTGTAGTATCAGCTTGTGCATATTTTGGCAAATGGTTGGTGTGTGAACAAACATTTCTGAGGTCCAAGTTTTTAACAGTTAAGATCCATTTGGAACAGGTGAAGGCCAATTGTTTGTGTCTGGGTAAATTGAAGAAAGCTAAATTTGATTTCATTAGCTGGCACTTCTACTTTTCTTTTTCTTTTATTTCCTTTTTTTTAACCATTTTTTATGTTCTCATGATTGTGAAATTAAAGAGTTGGAGATTTGACTTTTGTCTGTAGTGGGCGGTTGCTGAAGTTTCTATTACTTCATTTTATGCAGATAGCTTTATTTGTTTCTTCTAGTGACAACCCTTGGGACCAGAAGACTTGGTTTGGAGAATGGTTTGTACTCTCTCTCTCTTTTCTCCAGAAGTCATGCTGCACATTTTAGGGATTTAGTTTTGGTCCAACCCTGAGCCGTGGGACATGGGAGTCCGGGTTCCGCCCAGTTGGGTTCCTCCCTGCGCCATCTCTTTAAACCAACATATATAGGAGAAAAGTGCTGAGCATTGGATAATGGTTTTATATTTACTCGCCAACTGGCCACCGATTTTTCGTGTCTTCTCTTTCAGTAAGGCCATTCAAGTAGTTTTAAGTTGGCATCCTGGGTGGCAATATTTTCTGCTGTGACAGAATTAGTTAAGCTGTAAATTCAGAGCAATTGAGGAAGTCAATAACACTTATAGATCCCCCAAATGAAAAATGGAGCTTCTTCTCTTATAGATTATAGTGGAATATGGTGAATAAACTATAAGAACTTCAGAGATATTCTAGGATACTAATGAAGGCCTTTGACTTCAATTTGATAGATAATGTGATTGCACATTGTTATCCTTTTGCGATACCTGAAGTTGCGGGAGTACATAATGCTTCAGTCTTTACTCCTTATTTAAACTTGGTTATATTATTTAGGATGATGGTTCAGGGAATCAGTCCCAGGATCCGATCCGTTCACCTAGAGATGAGGATAGCTATTAGTAATATTATATTTTTTATTACTTCTTTTAATTTCCGATTCTATTCTTTGCTGCTTTAAACTCTGTAGAAATTGCTAAAAACACGATGGATTGCTGCCAGAAACCAAAAAATTTGATATTCATTATCTAATCTTCAGTTTTCTTGTGCAACAGATGGCTGGTAAGTTGATAAACATCAAGCTTCATACCCGGAGATCACAGCGTGTTGTTAAAGATTCTAGAAGCATATGCACTTGTGATTGCAGACGTGCCAACACTACAAGTACATCTCTTTTGTCTTGATTTTTGTCTCTCAAGTTCAGGTCTTCTTTCAGAAACGGTGTATGACTGCATATCCAAGGGTGCTGCTAATGTACTGGCCTGGTAAATATGAGTCACTGTACCATAGTCTTTTTCCCCTATTAAAAAATGAGTTTGATTAAATAGGTTCCAAGGTGTTCATTTTATTTGGCTGTCTGTAATGAGTTATGGCTGATGAATTATGTCAATTTGTTCTACTGGATATCCGTTTCTTCTTGTAAACGTTATTTGTTTTATGGAATACAAGATTTCGAAGGTTATGAAAATTTGACTAGAACAAGCCCATATCGCCATGCATGATTAGGAAGATATAAAACTCGGTCCTTAGGTTTGCTGTATATTTTGGAATCATATCCGTTGTAACTAGGAAGTTGACAAATTCAAAAACTATTTTATTTATATATAATAATACACAATTTGTTTATACAAATTAATCTAAAGTCTGTTAATTACCGTATCCAATTTCACGATCTCAAAGGTTTTCTTGCATTTCTCCGTTATCTTCATTCAATTATAATATAGTAAGTGTATTGGAGCGTTGAGCAATTCTTATGGACATACAATCAAAATCTGACACTGTAAAAAAATAATAATAAAAAATGGTTAGATTTTTTATTTCAAAACTTAAAAATAAAAAAGAAAGGAGAAAGCAGAGTTGATTTGAAGTCTAAGAAGTATAGAACACCTTTAACTTTTCATGAGTATAATTAAATGATAGATTGAATAAGCAATGCCGTTGAAAGGCAATAGAAAGAAGAAGACCAGCAATAGCCAATAAGTTTGAAAACGGCAATGTGAAACCCAAAACGGTGGTGCTAGAGCAGGATGGACAGCACGTGCTTGTGGGTCCTATCCGTTCACCCATCACGACGTAGAATCAGAGAGATTAGGAATTGGGATGGTTAGTAGTAGTAGGCCGGGCCTGGCCCACACTAGTAGCCCACCAACCTCAGCAGAATTAGGAGACGACGTGCTGATTATGACATTAAATAAAAATAAAATATTTCATCGAAATTCTCCTCTTTCTCCGTAGGACTGCCACGTGGCACGTGCTTATAAGGCACCATAGTGACGGTGATGCGGGGCCATGCTTTCGTCCTTTGACGTGTTCGTGTTGTTATTATCATTATTTCAAAACTCAGAAAACATTAAATAAAGATCAGAGACAAAAACACTTGTCACCCAGATATTTAACTATTTACCTCAGACTCTTACCATGCATCCAAAGGCACGATATAAATATACCGAATACTAACGGGCATTAAATTTGTCATTTTATCTTAAGACTTTGGGTAAGAGCTTCTCACGTGTCAGGAATTTTTTTTTTTGGCCTTTTCTAGTCCCTCACGTGTAAGACTCTCCTTTCGGCTTTCATATACAAATGTAGGCCGGTATGGTTTCCAAGGCCTCCTTTTAGATTATATATATATGTTAATATATTTTTTCTTGAGCAGTATTATTTTTATAAATTCTTTATATCAATTTATGTATAAAAATTAATATGATATTATTTATTTATTTATGAGTAATATTATATTTACAAATTATATATACAAAATTGATATGATATCACTCATTCAATGTTATATGACTCATCAATATTTATTATAATGATAAATCAATTAATCTTTTTATTTACTTGATACCAAGTTAACTTTGTATATAAATTTTATATACATACTTTGTAAATTAATATTATTGTTTATTCACATATCATCACATTTTATTAAATAAGTAAATTTTGTGTATTAATTACTCTAATCACTTCATGACAAATCAACTTGTATATTTATATAAAAAGTTCGTAAGACTCACATTATTCCTTTTTTTTTAATTTATAATGGGAAGATTCGAGCATGTGGACCGGGTCCACTATGGGATTGAAAAACTATAGGTTGTATATTAATGTTTTAAAAATATATGTTACTAAATTGTTTATATTTATAACCAAATTTTAAAAGTAAATACAATATCTCTTTATATCGTACAAAGTTTTTGTATCAAACTCATTGATAATTGAAAAAGTCGCCCCTTAGTTAAAAATATTAATATGTTTTCATTAAGAATCAAGGACGGAGTCAGAATTTAATTAAAGGGGATAATTTCAAAAAGTAATAATTTTTGTATAATCATGATTATGAACATGAATTTGTTTTACCTAAGCATTTGATATTGATTGGAGATAAAAAGAGGCATATTGAATATGGTTATTTAGACTTAAAAATCAAAAACAAATATTCAATTATATTTAGACTTCATATTTAAAAACAAATGTGTATTGTTATGGAATAATATAGATTCTATAATTGTTTATGCAACAACCCTAACGAGATTGTATAAGACATTTTAGTTTATGAGTCAACAGAGCTGAAAGTGGTCTTTCCACCTTAGCAACAACCATAATGAGATTGTATAATATATTTTAACTTATGAGCCAAGAGCTAAAGGATGTCTTTCCAGCTTAGAACCATTGGTAGAACTATCACACTTTTAGACATGCACTTATCATCTCTGTTTTACCCAAACAGACATATACGTAATATATATCTAGATAATTTTGCGTAAATTCATGGTCAAATATTAACTCCAAACTTACGATTGTGAAATTCTTGAATTGTTATGAGTAAAAATGATTACCTTTTAATTCCATTGATCTCACAACCATCACATTAACAATGAACGCGAAGCTAGTCACAAAATTATATTAAAAACTTAACTAAAAAATTTAAATTATAATATATATAGGTGTGTGTTGTTCTAATTATGAACTAATAATTCATAACATAAAAAAGTTAAAAATCCTTTCCTTTATATATATATATACACACACACACTCTTATAAATGATTAAGGTGTATATATATATTTATATATATATATACACATACATATATACACTCTTATAAATGATTAGGGTATATAATTGAAATAAAAGAGTTGTCAGAAATTGTTGATACTCAACCATATTCAATTATAAAAGAATTATTAAATATGATTATTTAGACTTTAGAATTGAAAATAAAGGGTTATTGGAAGTTTTTCCCTTTAATTTTTTAAGAGCTAAGTTATGGGCTTTAATTAGTTTTAAGAATTCTTTAATTGGTTAAAGATAAAAACATGACGATGGATTTTGTTTAACATACATTGGATTTTAATAGGCTAAAAGAAGAAAATATGATTTTATGGGATTATAAATAGTAGGGGTAATGTAGTCATTTTATAAAATATATATGAAGGATTTAGAAATTTTAAAAAGTTAAGAAGGGGTAACTGCCCCTCCTGAGCTTAAGAATAATACTTCTTTTATAAATTTATCATACACGTTAATGTCGTATAATTTTTTGCTTGAGTTAAAAGATAAAAATAAATATAAAAGGGGAAAGCGGTTTTTGAAATAGAAATGATTTTTCACAAGACTAAAGAGAGAGTTTTTTTTTTTTTTAAGGAATGATTATGTTGGTTGATATTCCAAAAGCCATAAATAGTGTTATTGGATAATTACTTAAAAGTACTAAAAATTAATTTTGACAAAAGAAAACAACAATGAACTTTTATTGTATTTTCTTATTGAATGTGGAGGGCAATTTTAACGTATGTCCGAAGGGCATATACTAAACTCTTAAAAATTATTTAAATTCTTTTAAAATTTGTGTATTTAAATATTGTTACACAATTTTTAAAAGAATTTATAATTTTTAAAGGAATTTACACAATTTTTTAAAATTTAACATATGCCCTTATAACACACGTTAAGACTACTCTTAAAGGTATTAGATCTGAATATGAAAATCCAAATCTAACATAGCTACTATTTTAGTTTATCTTGAACCCATTTCATTCTAGTCTTTTCCTACTTTCGATCAAACAAATAATACAAGTCTACATTGATGAGTTTGTAGTAAAACTTTAAACTTAGAACGCAAACACATAATAGATCAATTCCTAATCTCCAAAAAATAAATTAACTAAGCAAACAAAAACAAACATTTTATTTGAACACAATAAAACTTCAAAAGAATTTTCTGCTAGAAGTGGCAAATTAAGATTTTAAGAAACGTTATAATTCTTATTAAATTAACAAGAAAAATGATCTCCACATCAAATCTAAATTAGTAGAAAGTTTTTGTAAGATTACTTATAAAGGTAATTAGTAGAAAGTCTTTTGATCTTAATGTTATTTTTACTCTTAGTTGATTGCAACACTATCTTTTGATAGTAAAAATTTTCACTAACATAGAAGTGAAAATATAGAAATATATGGGACAGATTTGAGATTTTGACTTTTTTAACACTTATAGTATTTAAAAATAATAATAATAAATTGGGGATATAGATTTAAACTATGGTTTCTATTAAAAAGAGTAATTTGACTTCTATTAAGAAATTAGCAAGGGTTATAAAGGTAATTATAACATGCATTTTCGTATGGAAAACAGTGGCAAACGGCTTAGGGATATTTGTGACGCATAATCAAAAGGTTGGGGAAGTTGTTTTTTAAAAAAATTCAAACCTTATCTACTAGTACAAGTGATGATTTCACAAACATTAAAGTAGTTTTTGATGATCGGCCATAAAAGTGTCCATATTGATATGCCACGATCGTTTGCCCTGAGACAAAGATTGCAATTTTTTTTTATCCAATTACTAATAAGGTTTCTTGAATAAAATATCAACTTACGATTTAAACTTATATGATTAAAAAAAACATATACTTATTTTTATCTAATACAAATTATTATCGATTGTTCTTTTCATCTTGACAAAAACTTCCCCTTATTTTTAAATATAATCAATGTTAATTTCCAAACATATACCCCCAATCTAAGGTGTTTCATGCGTAAACTTCAAGATGACAAAGTATGCATAGAAAATTAGGGATTTGAAATGGCCTATTAGCCAACTTAATTGGAGCACACTAAGCAGGGTTTCTCTCGTTTGTTTCAATTTTGCCAACCATATATAGCTTAGTTATACAACTTTGGTTTCGTTTTTAATTTTTATTTTTTTAGGCGATTGAAAGGTTCACTTATACTATCTTACTGTACCTCAACGGATTGGTTTTTATCATTAGAATAAAATTAATATACTTTATATTTTATTCAAGATTTTCTATATACTTTTTATATTTTTCAGTGCCATTACAATTAGATAACATAACAATTTCCTCCTCCAATAGCAAATTCTAGGCCCATTTGAGGATTGTTTTCAAAACTCGTTAATTAAGAGTTTCATTTTTGTTTTATAAAGTAATTGTTCAAAAATATTGTTATAAAAAAATTACGGATACTCTTAATGTATACCCTAAAAATATATGTTAAACTCTAAAAAATAAGTAATGTTACTCTTACAAACTACTTATACAAACTCACCCATACAAACTGACGTGACGTGATGTGATTTGATAAATAAATACAGTGATTTGATAAATATATATTAATAATAAATGACATTAATTAATATGGGTAATGTGGCGATTATATAGGGATATCACATCAGTTTGTATACGTAATTTTGTATAAATAGTTTTTATGAATAGTATTACTCCTAAAAAATTATATAAATTCTTTAAAAAATTAAGTATATTTTCTCAAAAATTTATAAATTCTGTAAAAAATTACATAAAAATCATTAAATACACAAATTTACTTAAAATTCGTGTAATCTTTAGGGACTCAATAACTAAGGATAAGACATAAGTTAAGACTTCCTAAAAATTAAATAACACCTTCCATGTTTTCATGTTAGTAATAAATAACAAAAAAAATAAAAAAATGAAAACATACACCCCTGATTTTAAGGACCAAGAAATAATTTAATTAATAAAAGTTTCAGATTACGCGTAGGTAATCTGGAACCTATTCATCTCTGCTGTGATTGGGGCGTGTTTTTCACGTTCCTGAAAGGATGATGGTATGTTCTTGCCAAAAGACGCAAAGCCACATAGGGCACGTTTGGAAGGTGGGATTGGATTGGACTGGACTGGACTGAGATTGGGATTGAAATTGGGATTAAACTAGATTGGACTATGTAATACTGTCTTATGTTTGGTATCATATGGGATTGGACTAAATAATATTGTCTAGTGTTTAGTGTAATATGGGACTGAACTATTAACATAGATAATAATTTTTAAGAAAATAATTTTAAAAAATAAACTAACTTAATTTTTTTAAATTGAACTTGAATAAAAACTAAATATTAAATATTTGTTGATATTTTTATATGATTAATGTATTTAAGATGATATTTATTTTTATATTATTAATTAATAGTTATTTTTATATTAATATCATACTATTATTTTATTATTTTTTATAAACAATCAAAATTGATTTTATTAAATATTTAAATATAATTAAAAATTATTGTTATATTATATTAATTATTTTATTTAATTTTAATTTTAATTAAAAATTAAAAAATTTGTCCCAATGTGGGACTATAAGTCCCACACTATAATGTAGGACTAATAATCCCACTAATTTGGCTTTGGTGGGAAGAGAAGTGGACTGACTTGCATTATCAGTCCAGTCCCACTTCTGCACCAAACATGAGATTGGACTAACCATGTTAAGCCCGCTCTCCAAACGCGGCCATAGGAGACAGACATGCATTCGCTAATCATTCCGCCCATCCCGCGTGAAGATTTGAAAGCACCACGCCGCAATTTAACTGATTCACAGGGGTAATTTAGGAATTCAACTTTCCAAAGATGAGGGGTAATTTAGGGAATCAGGTCTTTTTTATGAGCCCAAAAGCCAACAAGTTCAATTTAGATTCCCGTGACCCCATGGGCAGCACGTGGCGTGGCTTTTCGTTTGTTTGTAAAGGAGGATGGCACATCTTTTGACATGCTCATAAATGATTAACGAATATAAAATAATGATAAGAAGTCGAATAATTTTTTTAAATATATATCCCAGAAACAATTAAATTATATATAATTTACCTTCGGGATGGATTCGATAAAATTGGTTTTCTTGGTTGTTTTCATTAGTGTTGAGAATGTTGAGTTTAGATTTGGTATATATATATATAAAAGATTTGAGTAGGGGTGACAATTTTCGATACGACACTCGAATACGACTTGATACGACAGGTGTTTAAGAGGGTTTGTGTTTTGACATATTCGTGTTCGTGTCGTGTTCGGGTTGAGAGTCTTCAACACGCGAACACGATTATGACACGAGTAACACGGATAACACGAATATATATTATACACGATTGACACGATAACACGATTAATACGAATATTGATACGAACACGATTATGACATGAGTAACATAAATAACACGAATACATATTATACACGATTGACACGATAACACGATTGACACGAATATTGACACGATTACATATTAAATTTTAAAATACTAAACTTTTTAGACATATTAGTCCCTACATGTATCCAAATTTTAAAAATTTAATAAATTTTAAAACTTAGGATATTTTTGTCATTTAACAAAAGTTAGAAACCTAATTCTGTAACGTGTCATAATCGTGTTAACGGGTTATAATCGTGTCAATCAGGTCGTGTCAATAATATAAACGTGTCTTAATCGTGTTAGACGGGTCATGTTCGTGTATAACACGATTATGACCCATTTATTATTCATGTTAGCATGTCGTGTCGTGTTACCCGTTTAATAATCGTGTCGTATTCGTATCGTGTCATAGTGATACAAATAATAAACGGGTCGTGTTCGTGTTAGGTCAATCTTTATCGTGTCACAGCTCGACACGACACGAACACGATCCGCGAATACGAATTGCCACCTTTAGATTTGAGTTGCCTTTGCCTTTGCATTTGAAAACTGAGTTATATTTTCTAAAATTTTATCCAAATTAAATTATGTATCTCAAATAAAATAATATTAATTTAAAAATTATTATATCATCATAATCATTATTTAATAATTATTAATTAAATATATCATTTAGAATATAAATTTAAATCTACTAGTTTATCTGGTTAGATAGAATGAAAATTTGATGTGTATGATTATAGAAGTTGATTTTTACACACCTTGGCCCCTTCACTGCATTGGACATTGACTCTTTTTGTTAGGAGGGTTGGCAATAAGATGAGCTTTTTTAACGATTTGCTCCAACGACCTTCTTCTTAGAGTAGCTAGGGGTGTACCCGCAAATCAAGACATTCCGATGACTAAAATCAGGTACATGGTAATGGGAGATGATAAGATAAAGCAAGTAAGCAATAACAATAATAATCAAAGAATTAAAAAAAAAATTAGAATGGAAGTTGGAGTTGTTCAAACTCTTCTCTATCTCTTTTGCTCTCCTCATGAACCCCACTATCATTTGTAGCTTTCTATCTTCTAGAGCTTGAATCATTGTCATGTATTTTCATTTAAAAAGTAATACTATATGTATAAATTATTTATAACTAATTTTTTTATAATATAAGTTAATAAAAATTTACTTGTGAAAGAAAAAATAAAAATGAGTAAGGGTAATTATATTTCTAGTAGGATTTTGTTAACTCAGGTTATAGAGAGAGTTTATTGTAAATAGGTTATAGGGGTAATATTATTCTTATCTAAAATCTTTAACCTTATCTCATTCTTAAACTTGATCTCATTTTGTATTTCTTGTTCGACTTTACTAATTTTGGGTTGCTTAAACTTGTGCTAGCCTAAGTGACATATTCAGTCCCTTCGATGATTCATATTAATAGAATAACGTACCTATATTGCATCTTAATATACTTAAATAGACATTAAAGATTTTTTAAATAATTAGTATACACTTCACATAACCCATTCCAATAAATGTGTACTTGCAAATTTAGAGCTTTAACCTAAAGACAACCAAATACCGCACATTGTTCACCATAATAATATTAATAAATACACCATATATACTTCATCCTTATAAACCTATTTTCAACCCATTTTTTAGTACATTTAACAACCCTTCTAATTAAACAGGATCGATCAATTTTGATTGATTTAATTATTTTTTTGCCCTTGTCTACTCTAATGTGGCATTTTATTTAAAAAATACTATAAAATATTATTCCCCTTCACCTAGAACTCCAAAAAAAGCCTGAATAGTCACTGGTTTGTGTTTTAGCTTTGACATTTTATTTGTATAGTATAAAATTTCAAAATTAATTAAAAATATATAAACATACCTTTTAAATTTATTAGATTCTAATTTTATCCTTTTTTTTATTGCACTAGAAATGTACCACTTTAATGTTTATAACTTATTAAGAGTAAATTTCATTTATCTCCTTTAAATTTTAGCTTAACAATAAGTGGATTGAGTAATGCTACTCTTACAAACTACTCATACAAATTACCTATACAAACTGACGTGGCATGACGTGATTTGATAAATAAATACAATAATTTGATAAATATATATTAATAATAAATGATATTAATTAACATGGGTGATCTGGCGATCATATAGTGATGCCACATCAGTTTGTATATGTGAGTTTGTATAAATAATTTGTATGAGTAGCATTACTCAAGTGGATTTGATTGATTTTAAAATGAATAGACTTTTCCAAGACTCTGATAAGTTTTATAAAAAAAAAACAGAGAAATTTTTTCGGTTTTGACTGGCTTTTAATATAAAAAACATATTTAATATTTATAAAATATATACATAAAAATATTTATTTTTAAAAGATATTTTTTTACAGAAGAAAAATACATCAACACTTTTCTACAGATATTTAAAAGATAATAATTACAATACTAAATAAGAATAAAAAGCAAACACAACATAGACCTTTCAAAAGGTTATGATTTGGCATCCACATAAGAGGTGTGCAAATTAATCCGATCCCATCTATGTGCATCCCTCAGACTAATGTCTAATGGTTCACGTTGAACGACTGTGGTAAGGGAAGTTGTGCTAATTGCATTGGATTATTACCTCCTCTAAGGAGTACAGCAAGTCAACAGCTAGGATTTTGACACGTCAACACGGGAAAACCAGCAGCAGATACAGACACGCTTTGGTTGTTAGCAAGTGAGTGTGAACGTGATTGATAACAAACCTCTCTACTTTCGTGTTACCATTGCACACTTAGCAACACTACTTTGAATTTTGACCCAACCGTTGTTTATTTTCATTTTTTTATTAACTTATGCTGTTAAAAGTTATTATGCATTTTCGTTAAATAATTAAGGTTGAAAATGAATATAGTAAATTAAATCTTTTTGAAATCTACACAAGTTCTAGATGGATATGTGTGACAAAAGATATGAAAACCAAGTAAATAATTCTTTTTCTCATACATTGAGACAAAGTTATTTTCCTCTATAACTCATCTCTTTTATTACTCATGATTTAATGGGTTATCCAAGATTTATATTTTCTTAGCAATTATGTAATGAGACATTTTGTCCTCATTTTTTGTAATCTTTTATTTTTCTTTTTAATAAAATAAATCTTTAAAAAAAAGTAAATAACTCATTTTATTTTCATATTTTGTACTAGTTCTTAGAATTATATTCTAACAAAATATATCCTTGATTTGGATTGCTAGCTACAATTTGCTCGATGAATTGGAATGATTCCATTGGAAGTAAGAAAATTTTAAGAACATTTCAACTATAAATAATTTCATAAATTAATCTCAATTTTTTTAGGGGATGCAATAAAGTTACGGTAATGGTTCTTCTTTTTCACCCATTATGTAAAATCAATCATAAATACATAATAATTACACACAAAAATAACAATGGTTAATATTTGGTTCTTTTTTTTTCATAGTTTAATGAATCATGATTGAAACTTGCATTGATGATTCGTAAGGCCGATATTCGCGAACATATTTTAATATTTTATATCAACAACATAATTATATTGTCTTAAATAAAAGCAATTCTACATCATTGCAACATGATCCATAAAATTTTATTTGATATAAAAGAAATAAACACATAAATTATTTTTTCATGGATTTACAAAGATTGCCATAGGACAGGTGGTAATCTAAATGCATAATATTATTTATAGGATCCGCCTTTATATATCTTACTTCATATTGATAGATTCGAAGTATTGTATGATTGGCGTGTCCTTTATTATCAACTTTTTTTTTTGTTTAAATTTTTACCCATTAAAAGTTTTTAATAGTGTTTTCTCCCCAAAGTGTAGTGTAGATACCCTTAAGATTTTTGTTAAATCTCTTTAAATTAAATTCTAAAAAGAATCATAAGTCTCTTTATAATATTCATCAAAAACTCTTCATGTTAAAATTTTTATAATTTTTTTTTTTTGGTTTGTGTTGAACATTGTGTATTAGGAGATTGTGATGAAAGATTAAATCAAAAAAGTCCCCCCATTTTCTTTTCTTTTGTTATGTAATTTCCTAAACTAACAAAACGAGTTGCCCAAAAAGCCAATTCTTACCATTTCAAAACATCTCCCGAAATACCAAAAACACCCTCCAATCGAAGACCAAAAATCACCAAATCCCCAAAATACCCTCAAGATATTGTCTAAACCCTTCCATGCCCCGTCCTTTTCTTCCACTTTTGCTAATAAAAAAAAACACATTTTTTATTTTCTAACACAAAATGAAATGACAACACACCGCAACGCAAGAGCCGGTCTCCACTTCCAGTCTGGTCTGGTCTCAAGTAGCCGGCGACCCACAAACAAAACACAACTCATTCCTCAAACTCTTTTACATGTTCTATCTTTCTCCTCCTGAACACATCACCAAGAAGCTTCTCTTCATCCATTATCATATTATAAAAAAATCCAAACTTTTTTTATATTTATAAGCAGATTGTTGTTATGATCATGTAGTAGTAGTGCCTGTAGTCTTGCTCACGACTAAGTCCCTCGTTTCGTTTGCTTTTCTTCTTTATCTTCTTCTCTATCTGTCGCTGTCTGTCAGGACAGTTGGAGACCTCTTAACACAAGCATTTGAATCCTTCAGATTTAGTGGAAGCCAGCAGGCAGCGCTTTGGTTTTTTCCTTAATAGTAAGGGCTTTGGATGAAATGGATCTGTTGTGAAAGATTGTACAAGTTTGTATATATTAAGTGAAAGGTATAGTTTTGATGTTAATTCTAGGATCTCTGTGCTTGTATTCGACATGGGTCGATCTTTGCTCGCTTAGAGGTGAACTGGGTTTTGGGTTCTTTTTCTTTTGCTTGCTTGTTTTTGTGTGTCTGGTTTGTTTGGTTGGTGGGAAAGGGTGGGAAAATGAAGGGAAATGGGGTCTGAGCTTTGGGTTTAGGATATGGTAAGTGGGGTTGGTGACTTTTGGTTTTCTTCACTTAGATTTTTTATCTATATTGTGATACGATGTCCGGTCTAGTCGAAAGGGTTACTTGGTGGAGTCTGATGCTACTTTGTTTTGATCTTTTACTTGATTTGAACTTTTTAAAGTGATGATCTTGTAGTCATGATTTGATTCGAAACCAAACAAAGATTTAATGCATTTATGAATGATCTGCTCGCCATAAAGCTAGTTCTTTCGGTTTTGTGTACGGATTTGTTACTTAGTTGAAAATTTGAAAAAAGTAAGGAAGTTATGCTGCTTGGTTGATAAGAAAATGTGGCTTGCTGAGAGACATTTAGATGATAGGATTTATGTTATTCATGATCTGTTGTTTAGGAGTTCAAATCATAAGAATCGACTCATTTTTTATTTTTTCTTCTTTTACATTTTTGGCAACTACAGAGTGGATCATATTGTGGGTTTGAATTTGTTGTTAAATGCATGCTATAAGGTGTTTAACCTATATTTCCATGGAGACTGAATTTTACTGCATTTTGGAATTTCAGGACCCGAGACTGTTTCTTAGTAGTGTTTGAATATGGCTTCCAAATCATTCAAAGGGAGCCGGTCGAATCTATCAATTTCCTCAGATGCTAATGATCCACACAAACCTCCACTGCCTCCAACTGTGACATTTGGCCGGAGAACTTCCTCCGGTCGCTACATCAGCTATTCACGAGATGATCTTGATAGTGAACTTGGGAGTAGTGATTTCATGAACTACACAGTACATATTCCACCGACCCCTGACAATCAACCTATGGATCCATCAATCTCCCAGAAGGTTGAGGAGCAATATGTGTCGAATTCTCTCTTTACGGGAGGATTCAATAGTGTTACACGAGCTCATCTAATGGACAAGGTGATTGAATCTGAAGCAAACCATCCCCAGATGGCTGGTGCGAAAGGGTCTTCCTGTGCAATCCCAGGGTGTGATGCAAAGGTGATGAGTGATGAGCGTGGAGTAGACATTCTTCCTTGCGAGTGTGATTTCAAAATATGTAGGGACTGCTATATTGATGCAGTGAAAACTGGAGGTGGGATTTGCCCAGGATGTAAGGAGCAATATAAGAACTTGGATTTGGATGAGGTAGCCGTGGATAATGGGAGGCCACTTCCACTTCCTCCGCCAGCTGGAATGTCCAAAATGGAGAGAAGGTTGTCTTTAATGAAGTCAACAAAGTCTGTACTGATGAGGAGCCAAACTGGTGATTTCGATCATAATCGGTGGCTGTTTGAGACAAGAGGGACTTACGGTTATGGAAATGCTATATGGCCAAAAGAAGGGAATTTTGGAAACGGGAAGGATGATGAAGTTGTAGAGCCACAAGAGTTGGTGAGCAAGCCCTGGAGGCCACTAACCAGAAAATTAAAGATACCTGCTGGTGTTCTCAGCCCATATCGGTATAGTCTCTGTTCCTTAATGTTTCATTATGTTATTGTTCTCATTTTGAATTTATATATTGTGATGACCGTCACCTTTTTCTCTGATAAGTTTGAAGAAATTTCAACCGTGAGTCACATTTTCAACTCACAATATGGCCAGATTGGATGTTGATCAGAAGTATCGCATACATATTTGTAGCAAATAAACTTAGGAAGCTTAGCTGAGACTGATCCCATCCAATCAAGTTTTAATATCGATAATTATTTTTTCTCTATTTTTCAAGTTAAGTCTTTGATTTCTTAATATTGTTAATGGGATTTGTTTGTATATTTTTGTCATTTTATACATGTAATATACTGATGGTAACACATAAGCTGCATGATAATTTTTACGCTTTGCTTGATATCGAACGCTTTGACATTTTCCCACCCTCAAATTTTTGCCTCATTGTATGATTCGGTTAATAGGTCAGTGGGAATCCTTTGTATGTACTACCATTGTAGTTACTATCATAATGAAACAAGCTGATTATTAGAATACTTGAATGTAAAATAACATTGAGTTTCCTAAAACTAACAGCTCATTCATCGATACAAAGTGTATTTCTTTCCTTTTTTTTCCAACTTTTCTATTTGGTTTATGAGTTTTAAGTCACTTAATATTCTTAATCTTTGCAAAGTGTGCACATGTGCACACATCTTTGTCTGCCTTCTGTTCTTTATCTAAAAATGGCTGATTACTTGATTTGTAAACTTTACCTTCATACATAATCTAGCTAGTTTTATTTGAGCTATTCCTCTAAGTAATATAGTAATGTTGATATATTCACAGTAGAAAGACATTTTACTTCATCAAATCCCTCTCGCTGATAATATCCTTTCTTTTTTACAGGCTCCTAATTTTTATTCGGATGGTTGTTCTTGGATTATTTTTGATGTGGAGGATTGAACACCCTAATAACGATGCAATTTGGCTGTGGGGAATGTCTGTGGTTTGCGAAGTCTGGTTTGCTTTTTCATGGCTTCTTGACCAACTTCCAAAGCTGTGCCCTGTTAATCGTGCAACAGATCTTAATGTCTTGAAGGAGAAATTTGAAATTCCTAGTCCCAACAACCCCACTGGAAAATCTGATCTTCCAGGCATAGATGTCTTTGTCTCTACTGCAGATCCAGAGAAAGAACCGCCTCTTGTCACTGCAAACACTATATTATCTATTTTAGCTGCTGATTACCCTGTAGAAAAGCTTGCTTGTTATGTTTCTGATGATGGTGGTGCACTTCTAACTTTTGAAGCCATGGCTGAAGCAGCAAGCTTTGCTAACATATGGGTCCCATTTTGTCGGAAGCATGATATTGAACCTAGAAACCCAGAATCTTACTTCAATTTGAAAAGGGATCCATATAAGAACAAAGTAAAGTCAGATTTTGTCAAGGATCGTAGACGAGTTAAGCGTGAATATGATGAGTTCAAAGTTCGAATCAATGGCTTGCCTGACTCTATCCGTCGCCGGTCTGATGCTTATCATGCTAGAGAGGAAATCAAGGCCATGAAGCTTCAAAGACAGAACAGGGATGATGAACCTGTGGAGAGTGTGAAGATTCCAAAAGCTACATGGATGGCTGATGGTACCCATTGGCCAGGAACTTGGTTGAACCCTGCACCTGAGCACTCTAAGGGGGACCATGCTGGTATAATACAGGTAACTAACTATCTTTTCCATGAATCTATCCCTCTCTGTTAAACTTTCTCGTTTTCATTTACCACTGCTTAATGTTACAACTAGTAATCGCAGTAGGATATTTCAGACGATCCGAAAATAAGAAAGTTTACCAGTTTTAGGATCGTCTGAAATATCCTACTGCGATTACTAGTTGTAACGTTAAGCAGTGGTAAATGAAAACTATCTTGAGGTTTTATTATAGGTATCAATAGTAATCGT
Source organism: Boswellia sacra (assembly GCA_013180625.2). Classification (NCBI taxonomy): domain Eukaryota; kingdom Viridiplantae; phylum Streptophyta; class Magnoliopsida; order Sapindales; family Burseraceae; genus Boswellia; species Boswellia sacra. The sequence continues at coordinate 102,718 of SNVD02005842.1, forward strand.
AGTTCATTAAATTGATAATAAAATAAAAAAAAGTTCAAAGGATTATTGGGATCAGGTTATGGAGCAAATATGCTGATAATATTTTTTCCTTATGATGATGCAGGTGATGTTGAAACCACCCAGCGATGAACCACTACATGGAACAGCTGATGATGTCAAGCTCATTGATCTCACCGATGTTGATATCCGTCTCCCTTTACTTGTTTATGTTTCTCGTGAGAAGCGCCCAGGCTATGATCACAACAAGAAGGCAGGAGCCATGAATGCTCTGGTTCGAGCCTCTGCCATTATGTCTAATGGGCCTTTCATTCTGAACCTTGACTGTGACCACTACATCTACAACTCACAGGCAATGAGGGAAGGCATGTGTTTCATGATGGACCGAGGAGGTGACCGCATTTGTTATGTCCAGTTCCCTCAGAGATTTGAGGGTATTGATCCTTCTGATCGATATGCTAATCACAACACAGTCTTCTTTGATGTCAACATGCGAGCCCTTGATGGACTTATGGGTCCAGTCTATGTTGGAACTGGATGTCTCTTTAGGAGGATAGCCCTATATGGCTTTGACCCACCTCGGGCAAAAGAGAACCACCCAGGTTGCTGCAGCTGCTGCTTTACCCGTCGCAAGAAGCATTCCTCGGTTGCAAACACTCCAGAAGAGAATCGGGCTCTGAGAATGGGTGATTCTGATGATGAGGAGATGAACCTCTCTCTGCTCCCCAAGAAGTTTGGTAACTCTACTTTCCTCATTGATTCAATCCCAGTGGCTGAGTTCCAAGGTCGACCCCTCGCAGATCACCCAGCAGTGAAGAATGGACGTCCACCTGGTGCTCTTACCATACCCCGTGAACTTCTGGATGCCTCAACTGTTGCAGAGGCTATCAGTGTCATCTCTTGCTGGTATGAAGAAAAGACTGAGTGGGGAAGTCGTGTTGGGTGGATTTATGGGTCTGTTACTGAAGATGTGGTCACAGGGTATAGGATGCACAACAGAGGATGGAAATCAGTTTATTGTGTGACCAAACGTGATGCCTTCCGTGGAACTGCGCCAATCAATCTTACTGACAGGCTTCATCAAGTCCTACGGTGGGCTACTGGTTCGGTTGAGATTTTTTTCTCTCGCAACAATGCCTTGCTTGCTAGCCCAAGAATGAAGTTTCTTCAGAGGATAGCGTACCTCAATGTGGGCATCTATCCTTTTACTTCAATCTTCCTGATTGTCTATTGCTTTCTCCCTGCACTCTCCCTTTTCTCTGGCCAGTTCATTGTCCAGACCCTTGATGTTACTTTCCTTGTCTACCTTCTGGTCATCACCGTGACGCTGTGTTTGTTAGCTGTGCTTGAAATCAAATGGTCTGGCATTGAATTAGAAGAGTGGTGGAGGAATGAGCAGTTTTGGTTGATTGGAGGAACTAGTGCTCACCTTGCTGCTGTGCTTCAGGGGTTGCTTAAAGTTGTTGCAGGAATTGAAATTTCTTTCACCTTGACATCGAAATCAGGTGGTGATGATGTGGATGATGAGTTTGCTGACCTCTACATAGTCAAATGGACGTCTCTGATGATACCACCAATCACAATCATGATGGTTAACTTGATTGCAATAGCAGTTGGGTTTAGTAGAACAATATACAGTGTTATACCACAATGGAGCAAATTACTAGGTGGAGTTTTCTTCAGTTTCTGGGTCTTGGCTCATCTATATCCTTTCGCGAAAGGGCTTATGGGAAGAAGAGGGAGGACTCCTACCATTGTTTTTGTATGGTCAGGACTTGTTGCCATCACCATCTCTCTCCTGTGGGTTGCAATCAATCCCCCATCAGGTACTAACCAAATTGGAGGCTCATTCCAGTTCCCATGATAGGTCATTCTTTCATCTTGTCAAACTGTTTAGGGACATTCCTTTATTAAATTCATTTCACAAGTCAATTATGCTGGTGAGCGTGCAGACTAGATTTGTTCTATTTTATGTGCCCATTTGAACTTAATTTAGCCAGAATATTCAACAAATTTAGGTGAGTTTAGATGGGTCGATCCGAGAGAACGGGAAAGTGGTATTCCTGGCAATTTGTTCTTAAATTGTATAATTTCTTACGAAGGATCATTTATACTAGTGTTTCTCTTCTACATGGATGATCAGGATTTTGCCTCAAATGCATTTCTTTTTGTAATCTTGATTCCTTTAACTTCTACCAAGGTTTTCAATTTTCTAAACACATAATGATGTCAACTCTTTGTAGTGCTATTCAAAAGAACCATCTTTTAACTCTTTTTCCGAGCTTTATGTTTCTGTTTGTTTGACTTGACTCTTTGGCAATGTTATGATATCTAACTTGGAAGTCTGACATTGCAAATGATATTTGTCCTACTTTCTCCTCAATCAAAATTAATAGCTAAACTTGCGGGCAACTCACATTGGAAAACTCTTTGAAAGAGTTGAAATCTGTCATGAGGGCCGGGACGTTTGGAGGACTCTTTTGACCAAATAAAAACAGATAATTGTCAGCAAAAGCTGTTTCTTTTCTTCCTTTTCTTAGTTGAGGAGTTGTGGAAAGAAAATGTTTAATACCAAATCATTTAAATCCTATTGAAGTTCTAAGAGCTCTCTCCACGTGCCATAAATAACCTACAATACTCTAAATAATTGCGTGTAATAACTGTTTCTTTTCAAGCTATAAAGATTTTCATTATTCGGGGTTTTACATTTTCAATTAAAAAAAACCACTCAAATTTGTTCGAAATGAATTATTTAATATCAAGTTGGATTGAATTGGTTAGATAATTTTTTTTTTTTTTAAAACTTGATGGAGCCCTTATTGTTCAAATTCTATCTTATTTCAACTTCATACATCTTGGAGATTATATTCGAAAACAGAATTTCTGGATTCTTTGGGAAGTCCACAAAAGGGTATAACAATTGGAAGTGGTTGTTTATCTGCCATGCAACTGGGATAATTCTCTCAAAAGTCTTCTATTAATTATTAATTTTTTTAAATATAAATTATTAAATAACATATGTTTGTAAATATAGCCGTAAAAATAATCACGTTACTTATTACTAATAAAAAGTTAATGCTTTATTACTAAAAATATAATTAAAACAAAACATTTACATTGAAAAGTCATAAGAAAAGTGATTTGCAAAAGCATTTACTTTTGAAAGTCATACAGGTTATTGTAATTTTTTTTAACTAGCATTTTCCCATTATATCATGTAGTAAACTACAAATTTATATAAGTTTTATGTATTTGATTAAAAATTATAAAATGTTGGATAAAAATTTAATTTTTAAAATTTTAAATAGTGGGTGCTCTTAGAAGAGGGATATGGTGGTAACTTGGAGTTGCATATTGTTGCTCCCTTTAGAGATACAAAACTCGTAATGCTATTTTATTTGGAAAGAGCAGCGTTTCTTCCAAATTTATTAAAATGTATCGTGTCTGACAAAGGATAATTTATATTAGTGTTTCTCTTCATCAGGATTTTGCCTCAAATTAATGCATTTCTTCTTGTAACCTTAACTCTTTTAACTTGTGCCCAGGTTTTCAATTTTCTAAGACCTCATGATGACAACTGTCTGTAGTGCTATCGAAAAGAACCATCATTTATATATCTGATTATTTGACTCCTTGTTCGAAGTATGAGATTTCAAATGAGTACTTGTCCTAATTTCTCCTGTCTCAATCCAAATCAATCGCTAAACTTGCGGGCACTCATTAGAGATATGTTGATTTCAAAAGTTACATGACTGATTATTAAAGCATATATACTCAAGTTAATCCCAAATTTAATAAATTTAAGCTTTTAGAAAAGTGTCCAATTTAACGTAGAATTAGAGTCTTCATAACCAAACCGTCGCAAATTCAAATCCCCTTATTGTAAAGTCAATTAAAAGAAGTCTTAATAAAACCTACTCCCTAAGTAAAATCAGTTAAAAAAAGTGTTATAAAACCCGTTTAGGCATGGTCCATGTTTCAATGGGAGAACTCTTTTGACCAAATGAAAAGAGATAAATAGAAACAAAACAAAAATTATTTCTTTTTCTTCCTCTTAGTTGAGAGGAATTTATGGAAAGAACGTGCAACATCACGTTCATTTAAATCCTTCTGTAGGTGTATGAGCTTGGTGTATGTGTCATCAATGACTTATAGTAACGTGTATAAATATATTGTAGGTGTAATGTTTTTTCCCTTCCAAACCATGAAGGTTACATCTTCACAATTACAAGAACTCAAATTAGATTGAACTGAATTACTTAATATCAAGTTGGTTTCAACTAGATAGACAGTGAAATTTCGTAACTCAATTGAGCAGTTCTTGTCCAAATTCTTTTTATTCCTATTTTAATTCTATAAATTTTTGAGATTCCAATAGGAAATAGAAGTTATTGCATTTTTTGAGAAGCCCGCAAAAGATTATAACAATTGGAAGCAGTTGTTTACGTTTCTTCTCTCACAAGTCTTCTATTCTTTTGGCTGATGGGAAAAATATTTCAATAGCTTATTTAATTATGCCTCTTTATTCAATTTCTTGTTGCAGTTAGTTGGACTTTAATTGGTATCCTTTGGCATGATTCCTTATTGTGCCTCAAATTAAGCCTGGGCTGGACTTTTCTATTTAATTATTTATTAACATTACAATATTGAATCGCGTTATTGAATTGGTATCAATTATTGTACTGATTTATGTTAGTGATGCTAACAAAAGTCAAATATTAATTGCTTAAAATATTGTTCCCTATAATGAAGTAGCAAAAATTGCAATAGACAATACACAATAGTTTATATACAATGCAGCTTCATCGTGAAAGCTATCAAGTAGAGGTTATAAAAATGGTAATACATATATACAGAGGGATCCTCTATATATGTATTACAGATGCTCTATATATATAGAGTGAATTCCAATGTTCTTTTGGGTGAACTTTGATTTCTCGCAGGCAAGGAGGAGGCATTGGTTGCCCATTGTCAAATTTGGGAAGCAAGAGAGGGATCCTCTTTAGCTTTGGACAATCATATATAAAAATGCTTTCCACATAATTACAAACAAATGTTGAATGACCATTACAGATGCTCTTCAATTCAAGTATACAGTGCAACCACAGATCTCTTAATTTGGGAAGAGCAAATGACACGACCCGCCCCTAGCTACACAGGCAAGTCGTGCCTAAAACTGTTCACTAAGAGAACAGTCTTTTAATTAACTATCTTCCTACACTTTTTACTCTGCCACTATGATAAAACTATTCATAAAAAAATTATTTTTAGTTCAAGTCTTTTATGTAACATATTAAAAATAATACTCAGAAAATTTTTTAATGAAAAACCGGCAGAGTTTTCCCTATAATTTGGAGAAAACCCTCTGCAAAAACACATATTTTTACACTTCTAAAATATTTCTCATCCCAACTTCCTTTGGGACTTTCGTCCTTATCAACCACAATATCTTAAAAGATAAATAAATCATATTCAACATATTTAATATTTAAAAATTTATACATATACATAAAAATAAAATACTTTAAATGCATGAATAATTATTATACATCATGTGGCCTTCCTTTACATCAGAGACAACTTCGCACCAAGCCTGCAGCACCTGGTTGGGAAAAAGAATAGGAAAAGAATGAGCTACAGGCTCAGTGAGTGGATAAATTTTATTTAAATAAAATATCGCATTCTTTCTTTCCTATAACTCATTTCTTGAATAAAGCTTTATTCAAAAATCTCATTTTCTTAAAAGAAAATTTCAACGTTTAATTAAAATTTAAAGAGAACCAGTAAACTTTTCTTTTCAAAATAACGTATAAACTACTACTTATTCCTAACTTTCTTTTAAACTTCATTCTTATAAAACAACTGTAAAAAAAATTTTACTAACCCTTTGTAAAGAAAATACTTTATATAATTCCTCAATTTACTTACCAAAATAGCTTAATATTTTTCATTATATAAGCAATTCACTTACGTACCTTTACCTTGAACCCTTACCTAATATCATACACAGTGCAAAATGTATCACTATGTCTCTTTCTTTTCTATCTATAAAAAAATGTATAAACACGAGGAAGAAGAAATCAACTAATATAGAACTTTCAAATAATATTCCTCTCATCATATACGAAATCAGTTATTGACTTTATTTTCTAAACAACTCATAGATTGTATGACTATAACTATCTCATAATAAAATCATATAATACATTTCTGTCTAGAATATCTCATCTCATATTTATACTTAAGAAAATTTTATCGTACTTGTCAAAATATCATCAAATCTCTCATAAAATTTTGAAAACTAATAACTTTTGATTAAAAATCTTAAAATCCAATTACTTGATTCTATATTCTTTAAAAACAATGAAAAGAATGCATATTTCCTCAATCTTATAAAATAAAACTCATGATGATATGCTAAAATCATCACTTCAGTTATGTAATATACAAAATATAATTTTCTAAAAAAAACTTCTTTCGAAAAGAAACTTTGTGAATCTTGCTTCTTTCTCAAACTAAATCATATAAACATATTCAAAACTCTTTTCATTATACTAAACAAGTACCCTGAAACTGTTTGATCTTGCTTGGCGAGAACTAACATCGCACAGGCAGAGCTATTTGAATTTTCTCTTACCTCGTGAGATCTACATCATGCAGGCAGAGCTATTTATACCTGGCGAGATCTAACATCGCACAAGCCTACTATCTGAATCTCCTCTTACCTAGTGAGATCTACATCACGCAGGCAGAGCTGTCTGTACCTGGCGAGATCTAACATCGCACAGGCCTAGTATCTGATCATAAGCATGCGTAGAACTGCCCCCAAAGGTTAAAGCGCCCAGATCACACGGCCCAAAGCCTCTATGTGTGTCTGAACGGGCCCCAAAGGCCTCTATCTTTCTATCTGAAATCTGCTGTCTCACTGTCTAAGTGAGTTGGGTACTAGTTTAGTATAATATAATTAAACTTTCTTCTTTTCGCTAAAACTGATTTCTTTTCGAAATTTGCTTTATATGCTAAACCATTGCTTCTAAAGCAGATTTATCAAAATTTGTAAAATTTATATAAACTGAAACTCATAATATCTGAATCCTTGAAAATCCATGATAAATATTTAAAAGAATAATTACAAATACTTTGAGAAATCCTTGAAATCAAATTGCTATAAAAATATGATCATAATTGTTCTACTTTTAACACTTTCCATAAAATGGTAAAATATGCATCCGTAATAATATAGAAAACAATTCATATATAAAATATAAATATTTCTTTCAAAGTGCTATATCTTTATTCAAAACTAATTTTTTTTTCTGAAACTGAAATTTATGTCTATAACTATTTTGAAAGCTAGCTTTGAAACATCTTAATAATTGAAAGCAAATATAACAAATAGATCTATCCACCCACGAGAAATACAAAAGAACTAACTTAAATTCTTCTAAATTCGCTAAGATTCTCAGAAATTCTATAAAATGCTAAATAAACATAACTAAGTAAATACTAAAACATATCTCTATTTATCCAGAAAAATAAATCTTCTACTCTTTCTAAAACTTTCTAAAATATTCATAAAATAAAATACTTTCAATTTCGCTATAAGCTATCTCAAAATCTCATACTTTCGATATAATATTTTATACAACATTCTTTCATATAATTATACTTCGAAATTTAACTAATTTCTAAAAATATTAGTTCAGAATTTCGAAGATTTCCAAAATCTTAAATATCATGCTCTAACTGAAATCATTTTGATTATCCTAAAATTTTTATAATTTTGCATTCAGGTTCCTGCAAATTCTGAAACAGTTTTTCAAATTTTGTAATTCAGCCCCTACTGCTAGGCAGTTTTAGAATTTGACATTATCACCCCTGCAGAATTAAATTCTAATTTTTAAAACTTTTTCTTTTTAATTTGCTATTATTTTGATTATAAAATCACTCATCATTTTGTAAATAAAAAACATCATTTCTTCAATATGTGTATTTATTTAAAGGAGATAACTAAATACTTCAATTTTCTATACAAATTTATTTAATTGTAATTGTCTCTTTTCCAATCATAAAAAAAAACTTTCTACTTTCGATTGACATATAATATACATTCATTCTACATCTTTCACTTTAATTTCATTTTTTATTGTATTCAAACTTATCAAAACAACGCTTACTATATATTCAAAAATTAATTCACTAGCATCAACTATAACCATCTCTTTTATTCAAAATTAAATACTTTACATACGCTTATTTTCGAAATACAAAATTCATCGTTATCGATTCTAAAAACATTTTAATATAATTCAATTAATTAATCTAATAACGTAAATCATATAAAAAAATCATAAATTTAATACGCTTTAATATAAAATAAAATTCTCAAAATATAATCCACTCACTGAATTTAAACTCCTTTTTGGATGAATAATGTTATAAAAATTATTTGATGACCGGAAAACATAACCGGAAATGTTGTCGGAATGTCATCGCCGGCGAGTGAATAGTGACCAAATCTCGTTTCTCTCCGATTTGCAAAATTCGTATATCAACATGTAACAAAATTGGTATGGTTAGAAAGAGCATGGAACAAGCTTTAATTTAATATAAAGATTTACCGGTAACTCACCGGATTTTGGCCGGAAAACGCATAGGAATCCGTCGGCTTTCACGCTTCGATCCGCAAAAACGGTGAAGAACCCAAGGACAACACATATATGGATGGAAAAAGGACATTACAAGCTTCAAAATGATATATTATGGGACTCGAGACTCACCGGAAATTGGCCGGAATCGCTAGTCAAAGCCGGCGGTTTAAACTTTTGGGCTGGGCCGGGCCTTCTTCACAGCCCAATAGGTTCAAAACCCAATGGGTATTACAGCAAATATGATTGGATCTGTTGCTGCTGCCTGATTTTCTTCTTCATCATCTGACTCTGCTACTATCGCTGCAAGTCTTGAACAATCAGAAACTAAAATCATTTCAAGGTTCCGGAGGCTTTGGACCAACTGAGGAGAGAATAGTTTCTCTAACTTTTCACAATGTGCAATAGCAAAAGTTTTGAGATGAGAGAAGATTGCAGGTGGTGTTGGTGTTGGTACTTGGAACAGCCCATCTCTTTCTCCTTTAAAGAGGACAATTAAATTAGGCAAATTATAAAGGTATAGGTACTAAGGACTCTGAAGAAAGGAGCAGCAGGACAAGGAAGCTAAACACTCTCGAACTGCTCGCAATATTGAATTTGACAGATATTCAATTCAGTTGCATTTCTTAAGGGGAAAAAAATCACTTTGGCTTTCACATTCTGACAACTGTCAATGACCAACTCTTCAACATCGGTCGGGAGCACAACAGAATCTCCAAAGATGTTACATTTTCTAATCCTTACATGTTTTTCGAAGGAAAATTTATCAACATTACGATATGTCTTCAAATAATACTTTCTTCTCATGTAAGCAAAGTCAAAAGCACTAAAATCACAGACTCCTACCCAAAAAAGGTACTTATGGAGCAATCTTCTCCGCTGTACTAGTGATAAGTACCAGTGATAATCTTGCAGAGTCTTGAACCGCAGTCCTACAGCTTCCAGTTTCCTCAATTGTGTCATTTCTTCAACGTTTACAAATGGCGCACCTACCATCAAGACTTGAAGACGAAAGAGTTTTGGCATTATTCTACCAGGTATCACTTGTGGATTAAATACATTAAGATTAAGGTATTGCAGATGTACCAACATTTCGATTCCCTGAGGAATGAATTTAATAGCGGTACCACCGAGATCCAACTTTTTCAAAGCCCCAAGTTTTGCCAAAGAAGGCATATACTTTAGCTCCATACAAGAGTTGAGCAACAATGCATTGAGGCTTTTTAACTCAGAGATGGAATACAGCAGACACTCAATAATAGTACAAGAAAGGTCAAGGATCTTTAAGCCAATCATAATTGTGAAAAAAGTCTCATCAATCATTGTTAAAGACTTGATGAGTTGTAAAAATAAGGTTGCGACTCTTCTACACTCTGGAAGTGCCTTGTCCAAGGAAATTTTTGATATGCCGCTCGATATTAGGGAAACCTTTTCAAGATCATCTTTCCATTCCTGCTCATCCGGTAACTCTTCCAATTGCATGCCAGCTTTGACTAAATGTCGAGGACTAATACTTGTAATATGCAGAGCCAGTTCTCTCACAAGATCGTGCATCTTCACACAGCTCCCATCATCGACACTTTATAATAAACAATTACTTACAAACCTATTTAAAATTGCATAGCCCCTCAAATACATTGCTTCTCTAGTCTCCACTTCGTCGATGAATCCTTCGACAATCCAATACTCTACTAAATCCTCTTTGTAAATTTCAAAGTCTTCAGGATACAAGGCACAATACAAGAAACAATGTTTGATTATTTTAAACACTCAAACACTGCCATAACACTAACACTTGCTTTACACTCCTTTAAGTCATTCAGTGCATTATTCCACATCTCAACATCATAATCTCCTTTCATGCTGGCAATGGTTATAATAGTAAGAGGTAGGCCAGGACATTGTTTTACCACTAGTTTCAAAGTTCCCTCTAAAGTAGGAACATGCAAGAGATTGAGTCCAACATTGTTCAAAAATAATTTTAAAGCCTCCTCTTCTGATAGCAACTCTACTCTTATTACACCACAATCCATAGATCGAGCCAACTCCACCGAACGGGTTGCTAAAACTAATTTGCACCCATTTTCTACCGTTGGCTCCGGGATTCCAACATCCACAAGAGAAAATCTCCTCCTCCATACGTCATCTAAAATGAGCACATACCTTTTTTCCATCAATATCTTTGATAAAATAGCTGCCAATATGGTTCTATCATCACATTGTGATACATCTTCATTTAATGCAAATGCAATGTCTTTTTGCAACTTAACAACATTTAACTCTTTGGATACAGTCACCCAAATAACTTTACTGAAGTTAGTTTATTTTAAGAGTTTATCATTAATGTGTTTCATAATGGTTGTCTTTCCTCTCCTTCCCATCCCGTATACTCCTATCTTGCATACACTATTACCAGTCAAGTATGCCCGGATTTTTTCTTTCACAACAGTTTCACCTTCCAGTTCTGATGTTGGTAATTCTATTCCAATATTTGAAGGAGCATCGATAGCCAAGCTGTCAGATAAACTGCCTTGATTATAAACTTCAATAATTTCTTGTTCCCTCTCATCAACAAGTTTTCCTAGGCAAGCACGTGGAAGATGCTTGCATTTGTTAGCTTTATCTTCTACATTTTCTGTCTCACTAATGTTTTTCTTAGTTTTGTTCAACCAATTTTCTACTTCTCTTCTTGGTAACCTAGAAAAATGAAGCTCTGCCGTCAATCTTAGCTCTACATCTTCCCTACGGCAACACACTTAATGCTATGAAGTATTGCTCTTTGCTCCATTGGCTATTTCCTACACAGGTTTTGGAAATGGGAATAAGTAGTGTTACTAAGTGCGTTACACTTCAAACCCAATTTTGTCTTAGATGAGACAAAGACTTGACACTATAGTTAATAATGATACCGCTATTTGCATTACAAAATTTCCTTTACACTTATTTTTCTATGTACTCTTAAAATTTTGACGACCCCATTTCTATCAATAACCAAGTACAATATAATTAACAGATCAAATTATATAGATTACTTATAATTTAAGTAGAACTATAACATAAATAAAAAATCTTCGTCAAAAGTAGTTGACTTGATAATTGTATTCTGAAACATGGTTCTCTTCATATCTCATGTAGCTTGTGAAAACTTGCATGTTTCTAAAAATTTTATAAAACAAAAATAATAATTTATTTTTATTTAAGTTTTAATTTAGGTCTAAGAATGTGTCTAAATTTATAAGATATTGTAGTTGATTCTTAAGGAAAAGCACGATCTTAGCCCTTTAAGGAATTTATAGCAGAGCCAATAGGAAATTATTTAACAATGGCTTTAGTTTACATATGAGAATCTTTACACTTGCAGGTATTGGTTTGGAATTGGGATGGGTAATATGACAATTGAGTGGACCAAATTCACCCTTTTAGGATTTGATTAGGCTTTGTTCTATTCATCTATTCCTTAATTTACATTAACCTCTTTTAAATTCAATTAAATCAATAATTTGTGTCATTAAATTCAATCGGTGATCCTTGGTTAAATGAAAAATTACAATAAGAAATATATATTTTGAATAATGCTACTCATACAAACTATTTACACAAACTCACACATACAAACTAATGTGACATCTCTGTATGATCGCCACATCACCTATATTAATTAATGTCATTTATTATTAATATATATTTATCAAATCACTGTATTTATTTTTCAAATTACATTATACCATATCAGTTTGTATGTGTGAGTTTGTATAAGTATTTTGTAAGAGTAGCATTACTCATATATTTTTTCATAAATTCCATGAGATATTAGTAGAAACACATTTTAGAAAAAAATTATGTAGTCAAATTTTTTACTTTTTTTAATGTTTTTATTGTATTTTACATTAAAAGTTGATTTTCTTAATTTTGTTGGTTATATGAAGTTGTTTTTGGAACTTTGAAGATGAAATGTTTAAACTTCTAATAATAGATGTATTTCCCAGCTCTCAAATCAGACCATAAATTCTCCTTTTATCTCTGTTGCAAAACTCTCTCAAGTTTTTCTTCTTGAATTCTGGCCCAAACGACTCTGCTCTGGTACAAATTTTGGTTTGATCATAATATTACTAATCAATTAAGGCTAAATAAGATATTCTACAAACATCATATACACAGAGTCAAGCTATTCAGTTAGACGAATCACACTGAGGAGACCTTACTTTTCAAAGATAGTGTTAGGAAAGCTAATCATGACTATGACTAAGAGCCAGAATAACCAATTCAATCAATCTACATTTACTCCTACAGGAAACAACGTGGCTAATGGCAAGCATATAATATAAGAATTTCATTAAATTAAGAAAATAACATCCCAGCTCTATCTGTCTACTTCTTTTTCATGATTATATTTTGAGGTTATATCTAACTGGCCTGATGTCCACTGAGCTTCTTCACTGATTCTGAGAAGATAGAAAGGGTGAAGGAATTAGATGTATTGGTGACATTTAATAAGAAGATATATATCACCAGAATGATATTTCTTGAGAGAAAAAAGGAAAATGAAACTTGCCTGAGAGGCTGCTTGGCTAATTCCTTCTTGCATGTTTCTTAGATTCACTGTTGTATTAAGAGAAGTTGTAACAAAATGCTAATTCTCTATGACAAATTTCCTGCAGCTAAGATTAGTGTTAGATTCTAATCCTCTATTACAAAGCGAGTGGAAAAAGAAGCAAAGTCATTCTCATCTGAGAATTAACAAATGAAGCAATGTAGAAGTGTCAATGAAGCAAAGAATTATGCTAAATCTATATTAGTCGAAAGAGAATTTACCTCATTAATGTATCTGATAAACCATTTTAATCATCCGTGTGCCCTTCAATATGTGGAGTTCCCTGTTCTAGTTCACTTTGAAGTTTGATTTACTATGGATAACGAGCATCATGAAATCCACTAAAACTAACTCCTTGAGCTTTCAGTTGGGCATTCAAAACAAAATTATTCAGTCTAACACTAATACTAAGTTGCTAGAAAATGAGTTTTACTTTATCTGTAAGAGCAACTATTGTGGTGTTTCAGATTAGGACATGCTGTTTACTCCATATTTAATGTGATAATGCTGAAAGTTTTTTCTTATCTATCAAATTTTATTTTGACTTACGATATTAGTAACCAAGCACAGAAGTTATTCTATATTACAATCACCAAAATGGACAAGAATATCATTATGAAGCAGTCTATATTTATTGCAGGAAAAATATATAAGAATTTCATTAAAGAAGATAACGTGCCACGTAGGAAATGACTTGGCCTGAGTGTCCATTGCTATTAGATATATACATAACAAGTGAGCAGATATCAATAAAATGACATTTATTGGGAGAACATAAGAAATTGTAGCTTGCCTGCTGAAAGGCTTCTCAGTTAATGCCTGCTTGAATAATTCTCCAATGCACTTTGGTCTTGAAAGATTTCGAGATGATAAACTGAAAAGATATGGTGGCAGAGATATGTTGTGAATTGGTTACAAGAAACTGAAGTCACTTTAATATGCCAATCCTCAATGTGAATTTTCCTGCTGCTAAGCGTCCTGTTAGATTCTAATCCTTTATGACAAGGAAAGTGAAAAGAAAGCAAGGTATTGTTATCTGAGAATTAACAAAGCAGGGTGTGAGGTCAACGAAGCACAGGATTATCTAAGCCTCTGTTTTTAGGAAAAAAAATTCACTCATTAATTTATCTGATAAAGCATTCTTCATAATCTGTGTGCCCTGCACTGCAAGGAATTCCCTGTTCAAGTTCAACTACTAATTACTATTCATAGAAAGAACACCAGGAAATCCACTGGTATTCCTGCATTCCTTGATGTTTCAGTTGGGCATTCAAAAGAATACTCTTCAATCTTTCACAAAAACAAATTTTAGTTGAAAATATGATTATACCTGTTTCTGTACAAGCAATTAATTAGGCCTTTAAAATCAAGACTGCTATTTCCTCCATTTTTAATGTCTTGAAGCTGAAGGTTGTTTAAGTTTTAACAGTGTCGCACAAATGTCCTAATTGCGTAATGAAATTAAATGTAATAATTTCATAATCAAATAATGTCTCTAGGGAAAAACAAGAAAGTTGAAAACCATTCTAATCTCATTGATAATTATGTGGCATTCCTGAAATTACAGCTCTGATTGAAGTGTTCTCTCCGGCCAAAACTACTAACAAAGCTTGAAATTTTCTCTAGTTCTGAATTTCTGACCATAAATAACTCCTTTTTGGTTTTTGTGCTTTTGGCCTCTCGTCCGTATGACTTTCTTCTTATCAAGATCATTAAAAGGTGTCAAGCTTAAATTCAGACATATAAATGAAACTGAGGAGCCTATTTTTATCAATATTGAGTTAGGAAGGCTAATCATGTAAGCGGCCAAGCAAGAATATCATTAAAAGCAGTCTATATTTTTTCCAAGAAAACTTGGCTAGTGACAAGATTATATAAGAATTTCATTAAAGAAGCTAACATACTAGTTCTTATTTGCCCTAGCTCTCAAATCAGACCATAAACTCTCCTTCTATGCTTAGCAAACTCTCTCAATTGAGTCTTGGCCAAAACTAAAAAATACTGAACTTTGGTTGTGGTTTTCCTTTAGAATTCTGGTCCACATGATTCTCTAATCAAAGTTTGATCATAATACTATTAATCGATTAAGCAAAAAAGTTATTCTATATTACATACCATCATACAGTATCAAGCAATTCAGTTGGATAAATCAAACAGAAAAGCCTTTACTTCTTCAAAGATGAGTTATAATAAGGCTAATCATGAATACGACCAAAAGCTAGAATAATCATTTCAAATCAGTCTGCATTTATCCCTTGCATACAATGTGGCTAATGACAGGAATATTACATAATAATTCATTAAAGAAGATAACATACCAGTTAAAACGTTTATATATGAGGAGATGGGAGGAGTGAAGAGGTCATGTGTAACTCGTGTGAATGTCCACTAAGCTTCTTTACTGATTCTGAGAGGATAGAGAGGGTGAAAGGATTAGAGATATTGGTGAGATTTAATGAGCAGATATGTATCACCAGAATGATAAAAGGAAACTGTATAACTGCCTGAAAGGCCACTCGGCTAATTCCTTCTTGAATGTTTATTGGATGCACTGTTGTCTTGAAAGATTTTGAGATATGTAAGGAATCAGTTACAAGCAACAGAAGTTGCACCAAAATGCTAATTCTCTATGAGAAATTTCCTGCAGCTGAGAGTAGCATTAGATGCAAATCCTCTATGACAAGTGGAAACAAAGCAAATTATTGTCATCTGAGAATCAACAAGTTAAGCAATGTATAAGGGTGTCAATCAAGCAAAGAATTATGCTAAATCTCTGTTAATCGAAAGAGGATTTACTCATTATTATATCTGACAAACCATTTCTTGCCATCTGTGTGCCCTTGTTATAGGGAATTCCTGTTCAAGTTCAAGTTCAAACACTACCATCATTACTCTGGTCTTGTCCTTGTGATTTTCTTTCTTATGAAATTGTGATTTGACATAAACTACCTCTAATCAACTAAGTGCTGAGGTCATTCTATATCACAATGGCCAAAGAGTGTCAAGCTTAAATTCTCCCGCAACAATGACAATGAGGAGCCTCTAGCTTTCAATATTGTGTTAGGAAGGCTTACAATGATAACGGCCAAGGGCAAGATATCATTTTAAAGTTGTCTATGTTTGTTTCAACAAATGATGGCTAATGATATGATTATTTAAGAATTTCATAATATAAGATAACATACCTGGCGATCTGCCTGCATATATCCAGTTCTTTTCAATGATTATGAGCAGATGGAAAATGGAAAAAGTGAAGAAGCGATGTACTGCCTGAGTGTCCACTTATTTACTGATTTTTTAGAGGATAGAAAAAGAGAAGGAATTAACTATGCTGGTGCGATATACATAACAATTAACAGGGGTAGATATCACAAAAATGAAAATTCTTGGGAGAAAAATATGAAAATAGCGTAACTTGCCTGCTGAATGGCTGGTTAGCCAATTGTGGAAGTTTTTTAGATGGGTAGTGGTTAAGTAAAAGGCAGCCGAAGTTCCACCAAAATACTAATTCACTATGAGAATTTTACTGCAGCTAAGAGTAAGTTTTAGATGCTAATCCTCTATGACAGGGAAAGTGAAAACAGAGCAAGGTATTGTTGTCTGACAATCAAAAAAGAAAGGCATAGGTTTAATGAAGCCAAGGATTATGCAAAATCTCTATTATTCAAAAAAGAATTTACTCATTAATGTATCTGATAAACCATTTGTATCATCTTTGTTCATTATGGGAGCTAAAACTTTTCGGTACTGAGTTACGAGGGCTAAACATAATTATAACCAAAGGCAAGAATATCGTTGGTAAATTACAATCTATTATGTGTTCCAAGAAAACATGGCCAATAACAGGATCATACAACAATTTCTTTAAACAAGATAGCATACCTGGTCAGACTGTATGGAGTTTCTTTTCAATGATTGTGATCTCATGGAAATTAAAGGTGAAGAGATGGTTTACCTGGCCTGAATGTCCGCCACTTCTTTATTGATTCTGAGAGGATGGAAAAGGTGAAGGGGTTAGATATGTTAGTGAGTTATAAGTAAACAAGGAGAAGTTATCACCAAAACTATACTTTTTGGGAGAAAATGTGACTTGCCTGCGGTATGGCTTGTTGGCTGATGGCTTTCTGAATATTTGCCGGATGCACGGATGACTTGAAAGGTTTTCATATAATAAACTGAGAAAAGATTATTAAATGGCGGAGAAATTTTGTGAATGAATTACAAGCAACAGAAGTCACTCCAAAATGCTAAATCTCCATAAGAAATTACCTGCAGAAGAAAGTACTGTTGGATTCTAATCCTCTATGACCAGGAAAGCGAAAACAAAGCATGGTATTGCCAGCTAAAAATAAAGAAAGCAAGGTATTAGAATTAATGAAGGAAAGAATTATGCTAAATCTCTTATCATTTGAAAAAGAATTTTTTTTATGTGACCTTTGAGATACCAAATTCTTTTTCGAAAATGAACTAATTAACCAACCATCACGCATACAAAGAGCTTCATAAAAACCCACTAATAGCATTCCTTAAGATTTCAGTTAAACTATTTAAAAATGTGCTAGTACATTCTTCCTATACACATTTTGTACCCGTGCATTAGCATCCCCACCAGTAGATGTTGAAGCTTATTTAGAAAGGCCAAAAGCACAGAGTGAAAACAAAATTACTAACAAAAGCTGGAGGAGCATTTTAGGACTTGTGTTACATCTAGAGATGATCATGTATACAGAATGAAAAAAGATTGAGGTACCTACTATTTGAATCATTTATAAGAGGGTCAATATCATTCCCTTCTCTGCTGCTAAAAATTAGTTTCTGACTCAGAGCTTTAGAATATTGTTCACAAATCAATCCTAACAAGATCAAAATCACAGAGGCAACTGTTTATAACAACAATACAAAAACAATCACAACAAAATTGATTAGAAAGCAAAACCAAGCATGCATGTGATTTAGCAGGATTACTCAAGTGTCAAGACTCAAATGTTTCTTTCACAAATCCTCTCATCACCACATCAAAGCGTAATTACAAAGTCTCAAAATCAATGGGCATTTGAATAAAGCGTGATGTAGCTAGTGAGTATGAGAAAAGCTAGAAGCTGGCACCAAGGAAAGAAAGAAGAATAAAAAAATAGATGAAGTAAGAAATTTCATCAAACACTATGCTGAAACTTGCATGATGGACATCCTGGGAAGATACAGACAGATACTTCTTTGCTAACCTTGTAAACACAATCACAAAACTTCACTCCATTAGTAAAATAACGATGGGGTCTTCAAGTCTTGCGGGTAAGAGTTCTGAATTATGATGATATAATTGGTATCTTCTCCTCTCCTCGGCTGTCATCTTTTCCACTGATACCATAATTATTTCGGAATATACGTACGTACAACCAGTTTGTACAATTAATTTCATACAATCGGACGTGATAACAAAATATTATTAAATGAATAAAAATAAAAATTAACTATATAATAGTCATTCATTTAATAAGACTATCATATCATATCATGTTATATAAAATTATAATTAAATAATTATTTATGGTAAAAATAAAATCAATGTTATCTCATATTTATCTCATATTTAGATCCGATCAAAAACATAGTTTTTTGGCTTGTTAAAAAATAAAGGGAATTAATCAACTGGACGCAGATGATACAAATACATAAATACTAAGAATTGAAATGATACAAATACAAAATTACATTTCTAAATGGTATTATACTAAACCTTAGGTTAATAATGATATTATCCTATTATAAATTTGCATCTAGTTTTTTATTAAAAAATGTTCAACTTATATCATACATATATATACCATCATATAAGATTTCCTCTGACCCAGAGTTTAGACTTTCCTAAACTTTAATCAGATCTTGTAATACAGGGTGTGCACTTTTAACTCAGGTATGGTAAAAGATTGGTTTTTTTAATTATTTTTTTTGACTAACTATTAATCACAAATTTATATTGGTTTAATTTAAAATTCAGATCAACAAGAAATCTTGGTTTATAATAGGCATAATTTTTACTAGTATCTCTTCTCATTCATCAAACTTCATCAAATAAGCAAATATTAATATCCATGAAACAAATTACAAAACGTAAAACATTGAGTTCACATCATTTACCGATCTCTAAACAATCATTGAGAAAACAATATCGTCGATCAAATTAACGATTTATTCCAATTGATGGGCTCTCAGATCTCTCCATCATAAAAATAAAATAAAATGAAAAGAATAATTCATGCATGAAACATATATCGCCTAGCCTGTCTGTAGTGTTCATCGCCTCAGGGTGTGGAGAATGTACTCAGCATAAAGATCCATGGAGTACTGGATGGCTTCAATGGCGGTTGCTGAAGGTAAAAACTCATTAACTGCAACCTCTTTATTCTCATTCTTCTTGTAATCCTCAAAGAAACGACGGATCTCTGTAAGACGATGAGGTGGAAGCTCTTTGATATCAGTGTAATGCTTGTACTCCGGATCATCAGCACAAACTGCAATAATCTTATCATCCTTCTCTCCCTGATCGATCATGGGCATGAGTCCAAGCGCCCTGGCTCGCAGAAAACACCCTGGAAGCACTGGCTCTTGCATCAAAACAAGAACGTCGAGAGGATCATTATCCTCGCATAGCGTCCGAGGGATGAATCCATAGTTATGGGGGTAAACAACCGAGGAATACAACACTCGATCAACCTTGATCAACCCTGTCTTCTTATCAAGCTCATACTTGACCTTGCTTCCCTTTGTGATCTCAACCACAACGTTGAAGATGTGGGGGGCACCAGGGCCGAGCTCCAGGTCGTGCCAGGGATGTGCAGCGACTGATCTCCTGGACAATGATGAGAGGATTCTCTCATTGAGACGAGGAGGGTTCTTGCGTGGTTCTGGTGGTGGTGGAACTTCAGCGCTAGCGCTAGAGTTGATGTTGTCAACAACTTCGTCTGTAGTACTCATGGTATCCAAAGTTATTGATATTCTTGATTATGATTATTGGGTTGAATGTGAAGGCAAGGAGAGTGGATATGAGTAGGATAATATAAGGGAAGAGAGATCCTAACTCTGCGGTTGGTGTGTGTGAAGCAAAGAGATAGTTCGGAGAAAGAGAAGGGTTTTGGTTCAAGGCAATGCTTCGTGTAGGATGATGAGAGGAGGTAGTGAAGCCTGCAACCCACATCCACTAATTTTAATTTCTGAACTAGTCTTATTATTCATGAATTAATTATGCAAATTTATCATAAGAAATTTTAAAAAATCGATATTCACATCACATAAAATATACATATTAATAATTTAACCAAATTTCATGGTTGGTAATTAATGATTTTATTTCCTACAAAAATAATCAAACTTTATATCACTAAGTTAGAATGAGTATATATAAATTGGATTACATTACATTCACAAGAGCGGTGCTAATTTTACAATTTATTTATACAAATCTACTTATACAAATTTATGTGATATTATTGAATGATTACCTCATTATCCATGTAAATAAAGATAATTAAATTTTAAAATTTTTTCGTCCGGTTAAATTGTGACACATTAATTTGTATAAGTAAATTAGTATATATAGTTTGTAAGAATAGTATTACTCTATCATTAAACACTAACTTGTATGGATAATAGACTCCATAATAGAACTTAACCTTCGTTCTAACCAAACTATGTATTTTCCAAAATTTCAAACAAACATTTTAATTAACATAAAGTATAATCAATTTGACCACAAGCCGCCGCGCTAGACCAGCCAAAAGGTTTTATTTATTTAGTGCATCCATCTTTTAACAAATGACATTTTAAATTTAAAAGTGTTAGAATATTTTTTTTACTTAAAACATGATATTTGAAAATCAATAGAGCTTCATTTATTTTAATCTAATAGTTTCAAGGATCAATGAAATACCAAAATCACACATAATATAATATTTATTATTGTCAACTCAGCAAAATTTTGAGGAGCTAGCTAATTAATATTAATATTGATGACTAATCTATGTCAAATTTTAAATTTTAATGTTCTGACCTTCATATTTTTATAATCTTTTTCTAGAAGGAATTAATATTAAGGTTGAAAAGCCTCTTAGACTTCCCAAACATGTGATATTTTATTCTCGGTTAATTCACTAGATATTGAGAATTATTATGAACATGTTACTTGTTTTAGTGTACACTTTAATTAGTGTTAAATATTTCACGCATTTTCAAATACATAATCCCACATGGTGATTTTTGGCATTGTTTTTGCACATTTGTGCATTCAGTGTTACCACAAGCACCGTATTGATCGGTGATCTATTTAATAGTGAGATTTTTGTCGTGGTATGAATAGTCATTTTTTCTTCAAAAATTGTATCATGTTTGATAACATATATTATTTTATATAAGAAAATCATGTGAATTTTAATGTCTGACTTTAGGAATACTTTTATGTAGAAACTACAAATAGATTCCTATACTAAGAAAATTCTTACTATAAACTTTTTAGTTTTTTCAGATAAAAAACTGAGAAAACTAATTTGTTTGGCTTGCGATATCGCTCAACCACTTTTGAATCTAACATCTTGCAAGTCACTTCCTGGGCCCTTTTTTTTTAATTTACCATTTAATTTTGTGATTTTCCATCCTTTTAAATACATGAACTTGTCACTTGCAGAGGTGTTGTAATCCTACGGACACTAATATAATCAAATTGCGCTTTTTTTATTATTTATTTGCATGTTTATTTATCGAATAACTTATTATTGATCTATCGCTCCTCAAAAAAAAAAAAAAAAGACAACTGTAAAATGGCCAAAGAAGAAAAAGAAAAAAAAACTATTCTCTCTACCTACAAATTTGAACGTAAACAGCATCTAATTTTGAACAGTTTTCCCAATTGCTAGGCTTTTATTATAAGGAAAATCAATAAAAATTTGACTAAAAATAGTTATCATCATTATTAATCTGTATAATATTTTATTAGTTGATTTTGTATCATTCTTTCAAAGTTTGTGGTTAGTAAATTAATTATTAAGGGAGACAATTTGAGTTAATTCAATTTTTAGTTTATCAGTACATATGTCCTTCACTATCTAATATGGGTTTTTGGCACGCATTATTGTGTCATGGATAGGTTATTGTTTATGCATAATTTCATAAAGAAATGGCCTGTTAAATTCATCTTTATTTTATCACATTGCATTCCGATGAGTAAGGTCACTAAAATTATATGTTATGTACCATATAAAAGGTCTCAGTTCTAACATTTATTTAACATCTTCCCATATATGAGTTATATATTGTTGATTTAAATCTGGCTTTTGAAAAGATTTTCTAATTGATTTTATGATATATTAGAGGAAACTATATAAAATAACCATAATGAAATTCTTATATATTACTGTGAATGGTATGGAGGGAGAGAATACAAAGTTGATATACTGAATCCTACTAACAACCCAGAATACTCTCTAATTCTCCGCCACCTGATAATTGAGACTAGTGACCGATCAAGAGGTTCATTTCAAAGCTGGCACCAGGAAAAGCAGCCAAAAGTGAATAAAGAAAGGAGTGCAGTTACTATTGTAGTAATAACATATGCATATGCAATAGAAAGTTTTTAGCTAGGGTCATACGGTGGAATTAATTAAAGATTCTAAGGAAAAGGTTTTTGATATAATATAAAATAACAAACATATAATAAAACATAACAATATTCTAATCTTACCCATATTTATCCATTGAGCTCCCAGATGAAATAGCTAAGAGTTTTAAAGTGTCCAGATGCATCAAGACAAAACATAGGCATACATGTCAATCGCAAAATCATTTTCTTCTATCACTTTAAAAATAAAAAGGGTATAGACAATGTCAATTTTTACTCTTTAACTGGGGTCGTGTTGTATCAAAACCCAAAATAAAGCATATAATATATAATGTCTGTCCTAAATAAATCAGCCGTTGAAAAATCTGTTCTGTTATGACAAGTGACTTTACTACAGTAGCACTGGCTTTCTACAAAAATCACAAAAATAAATGAATGCTGGCTTATTAATTATACTGAGCCACAAATGGTTCCCAAGTTTCTTCAATTTGCTACTTAATGGTGCCAGGCATAAGAATTTATTGGCTATCCAAATCTAAACTCTAGTTATCAATTGAACATGTTCTTAGTTAGTTGCTTCATGCTTTCAATGTTAATAATTGACTAGTCTCAGTGTGTGAGCTTCGTAAGTCACTATAGAGGATAATTCTAATCCACATTATATGGCATAATTAATTATCCAAATAAGCAGTTACGATAATCTAAATTCTTTATTCTCTGTCTGCCAATTCTAGCTCCACCCTTCAATTACCAGCAAGTGCTACACCTAAACCATTACGAATATTCATTATAATTAGTTACTCTTGTTCACCAATTCATTAAGAAGTTATGATAATTCACTGTAGAGGGGAAAAATCAAGATAAAAGAACAATTGATCCATAAATTTCTGGAAGATGGTATTAGAAGGAAAAAGAATATCTAAATATGAATAAAAAAGAAAAAAAATCATCAATCAACAGAAGAAAGAAGGAAAAAAATGAGCCTAGTTGGTCTGATCTCTTGTAGTGGAGAAAGAGATTTGCGGTAAACCACATAGCTTATTATTATGATAAATCTACATGTTCAAGAGTAGCAAACAAGACTTGTAAGAATAGAATAAAATGAAAACTCTCAAAACCATTACTGAACTACCCTTTTAAACAGTTAGAATCTATCAAAGCTTACCTAGCAATCCATTTTATTTGTGATTACACCATCCAGAAAGAGTAAAGGACTCTTAACTTAAAAAATGGACCTGGATCACAGGGCAACCAACCAATTGATAGATGCATAAGGGTTCTGAAAACAATCAAGGGTATTTGCAAGCTGCAAAAACAAGTGCTTATGCCACTATAGACAGCCTTATACAAGCCATCAATCATACGATCTTGCCCTTCACTCATTTAATGTGAATAAGCATTGATGAGAACTTACAGGAGTAAAGAAAAACTATCAGACACAAGCACACAAGAACTCAGTGGTATCAATCAAGGCAGCCAGAAATTTTATTGTGGCCAACTACACCATAGCCAGAGTTATACAACTAGCAGAAACTGATATGCAACAGAAAATAGTATAAAAATTGACAATCCTCATAACAGGTTCAAATCATTGAATATAAGCAATTAAATAATGGTAAACTAAGGGATAAATTGTGGTCGTACTAGAACAATTGACTGAAACTAATATGTAGTCTGAAAAGGGCAGACCTGAGGATCAACTATCCAACCATACGGGAATCTCTAGTGGGATCAACTATGGCACTCTCTGCTTCTTTGGAGATAATTGCTAGCTCCCCTTGATTAACACCATTTTTTAGATAAAAGCTTCATTTAGCAAAGTGACAAAATCCAATTCTTGATTAAAACACCATTAAAAAAACTGTCTGGTCCTTAAAAGCTCTTAACACCAAAAAACTTCAACAACTGCTCTGCATCCTGGATCAAGGGACTCACAAACAAATGCAACCTAACATTCTAATTACCCAAAGAAAATAAAAATAAAAGAACTACCTAATCTATTAATATGAATAATTCAACCATAAATTTGCAAAATAAAATCTTAAGAAATGATGAGCTCATGCATGACTCATGAGCTTTTGGAAATCCCTCCCATGTCAAAGGGAGGTTACCTACCTCCAAGGAAAGTCTAAGGGTAGGCAAGGTTAGGTGACCAACCTCACCTACCCCATTGACAATGCATGAAGAATTCTCCTATAAATATAGGACGAATTCTGCCTGAGGAATGTATTAGAAAAACTCCAGAGAGAGTTTAGTATTCAGAATCAGAGAGTTCTGAGAGTGTGAGAGAGCCAGGAGAGCTCCAGAATTAATTTAGGGAGTTTTTGTGTAATTCTTGTATATGAATTTTCTCTGTTAATACAAGTTAATTTTCTCCCAAATTCTGTTCTGAGTTTGCATTGCATCCCCAACAAGTGGTATCAGAGCCTCGTTGAGCTCCTGGAATCTCAGAACAGAGAGAAAAAATTCAGAGAAAAATCGTCCCCTGTTTCTGGAAAATTTCGATTTTTCGGAAAGTGTTCGAATTTCGAATTTGAAGTGTTCAGTGTGTTCGTGACGTCGTGCTGATCATTCTGCAATTTTTCGGCGATCAATCTGACGTCCAGAGAAGCCGCACGCGCCTCCAGCCTGCACTGCGAGTGGGCTTCACTCGCCTCACGCGCCACACGTGTGTCTCAAGGAAGAAGACGACACACGTCAGCGCACGCAATCAGCCACGTCAGCGCACTTTTTATCACGTCAGCCCACTTTTTGCCACGTCAGCTTTCGCCATGTCAGCAAGTCCACATCATCATCCACGTGTCGCCACATCATCGCCACGTCATCACAGTGGACCCTCATCTGCCACGTCAGCAAGTCTTTGGAAAATTTCATTTTGGCCCCTATATTTTCAGATAATTACATGTTGACTCCCTAAGTTTATGAAATTTACATTCAGTCCTTAGAAAATTATAGTTTGGCCCCTGTACTTCTGGTGAATAGCATTTTTCCCCCCTTTAGTTTCTGAAATTTCAGTTTAGCCCTTAAGAAATTTCAGTTTAGTCCTTAGAATTTCCAAGCTTAGTATTTATTGTATAAAAAGAATTTTTGAGCCCCGGAAGAGGCTATTCCACCATTTTTGACCGTTCCGGACGTAACGGTGGGCTCGGATTTTTGAAATTCAATTCCCATTTTAGTGAATTAATTATTTTAAAATGGAAGAATCATCCGGAGCCATGATTAAATTGACTGCTACCAACTACACACTATGGAGGCCCAGGATGGAGGATCTCTTTAGTTGTAAGGATCTATATGACCCTATAGAATTTCAAGGGCAGAGACCTGAGACAGAAAAAGAGGCAGAGTGGAAGAAAATTAACAGAAAATGCATTGGTCAGATCAGACAATGGATCGACCACAGTGTCTTCCACCATGTAGCTAATGAAACAGATGCATAGTCTCTATGGACAAAATTAGAGAGTATGTATCAAGCCAAGTCAGCACGGAATAAAGCCATCCTGATGAGACGGCTTGTGAACTTGAAGTTGCGGAGCGGAACTCCTGTAGCAGAACATACAAGTGAGTTCCAGAACTTGGTGAATCAGTTGACAGCAGTCGAGTTACAGCTTGGAGATGAAGAACAAGCACTTCTACTTCTCAGTTCCCTTCCAGATTCATAGGAGACGTTAGTGGTCTCCATCAGTAATTCAGCACCCAGAGGCAAACTTACCTTATCAATGGTTAAGGATGCCTTGATGAACGAGGAGGCGAGAAGAAAAGATGCAGGCGCCAGTCAAGATGAAGCCTACATCATGGAGAATCGAGGAAGACAGTCTCGAGGTGAAGACTGGAGAAGAGGTAGAAGCAAAAGCAGAGGTAGATCGACAAACAGAAGGGGCAGGTCAACAGATGGGCGGAGACCCACCTACAAATGCTATCACTGTGGCAAAGACGGTCACATGAAGAAAAATTGTCGCAGTCTTCAGAAGCAGAACCAGGAGAGTTCACAAGCACAAAGTAGCGACGAGCCACGAGTTACAGTCGTAGAAGATGTGACCATTTGTGCAGAAGAGACGTGCTTCCACATAGCGGACCAAGGAGTAGAATGGGTAATTGACACAGCAGCTTGTTGCCACGTCACTCCTTGCAGAGAAATCTTCACCACGTACAAAGCAGGAGACTTTGGGATAGTGAAGATGGGAAACAACAGCACCACTAAAATTATGGGAATTAGTGATATTCAATTCCAAACGAACGTCGGATGCAAAATAACTTTGAAGGATGTTCGTCATGTGCCAGATCTTCGACTCAACTTGCTCTCGGTAAAAGCCTTTGATCAGCAAGGCTATGAGAGCTGCTTCACCAATGGTACATGGAAGATGTTAAAGGGGGTAATGGTGGTTGCTCGAGGTAAATTATGTGATAATCTTTACAGGACCCATGTAAAGATAAACGGAGAGAGCCTTCATGTAGCAGAGCACATGGTACCTCTGGATTTGTGGCATAAAAGGCTCGGTCACATGGGTGAGAAGGGTTTATCAACCCTTCAGAAAAAGAAGCTGATCACTGTTTCCAAGGATGCAGCGTCTCATCCTTGCGACTATTGTTTGTACGGGAAACAACGGAGGGTGTCATTCAGCTCCTCATCAGTGAAGAAATCAAAGTTGTTGGAGCTAGTACACAGTGATGTATGCGGATCTCTCGAAGTGGAAAGTCTAGGCGGTAAAAGGTATTTCTTGACCTTCATTGATGATGCATCTCGGAAAGTGTGGGTGTATTTCCTCAGGACGAAGGATGAAGTTCTGGAGAAGTTCAAGGAGTTTCACGCCATGGTAGAACGTGAAACAGGTAAGAAATTAAAATGCCTCCGGTCAGATAATGGAGGCGAGTATACCTCCAGAGAGTTCAATGCTTACTGTCGAAAATATGGTATTCGACATGAAAGAACAGTCCCACGCACACCACAGCACAATGGAGTGGCCGAGAGGATGAATCGAACCATCATGGAACGAGTTAGAAGCATGCTCAGATTGGCTAAGTTACCCAAGCCATTCTGGGGGGTGGCAGTTTGTACCGCCTGTTACTTAATCAACAGAGCACCATCGGTGCCACTGAACTTCGAGATTCCAGAAAAGGTATGGTCAAATAAAAAGCCCTCCTATAATCATTTAAAAGTGTTTGGTTGTTTAGCCTTTGTACATGTATCCAAGGAGCTCAGACAGAAGCTCGATGCAAGAACTGTTCCATGTATCTTCATCGGTTATGGAGATGAAGAATTCGGATACAGATTATGGGATCCCAAAGAAAAGAAAGTCATCCGGAGTAGAGATGTCGTATTTCATGAAGAACAAACATATGAAGACGCTGAAAAGACAACAATATCTACAAATCCCACTAGCAGTGCCCCAGATATTGTTGCAGATTCAACACCAAATGCTACAGGAAATAATGAGGTACCAGAACAAGTTCCAGAAGCAGATCAGGAGGAGGAAAAGGAAGAAATTGATGAGCAAGGGGAGCCACAATCACCTATAGAAGCTGCTGTACCTCCTAGAAATGAAGAACCTCAGCTACGAAGATCTGAGCAAGGTCAGATTCTGTCGAGGAGATATCCAGAATCAGAGTATACACTGCTTACTGATGAGGGGGAGCCAGAAAGCTTTCGTGAAGCTTTATCTCATCCAGACAAAGAACGATGGCTGCATGCGATGCGAGATGAGATGAATTCTCTAGAAACTAATAAAACTTATGAACTGGTCGAGCTCCCAGACGGAAAGAAGGCATTGAAGAACAAGTGGGTATTCAAGCTCAAGAAAGATGGAACAGGAAAGGTAATGAAGCACAAAGCCCGGTTAGTGGTAAAAGGATTCTTTCAGAAGAAAGGAATTGACTTTGACGAGATCTTCTCACCAGTAGTAAAATGTCCTCAATCCGCGTCATCCTCGGATTGACCGCAAGTCTTGATTTGGAGCTTGAACAGATGGATGTGAAGACAGTATTTCTTCATGGAGACTTGCATGAAGAAATCTACATGGAGTAGCCAGAAGGATTCGAGGTTCAAAAAAAAGAACACCTCGTGTGCAAGCTCAAAAAGAGCTTGTATGGCCTCAAACAAGCACCAAGGCAATGGTACAAGAAGTTTGACTTTTTCATGGTGAGTCATGCGTATAAAAGAACCGCTGCAGACCAGTGTGTCTACTTTCAGAAACTTCCAGGTGGAGACTTTGTTGCATTAATGTTATATGTGGACAACATGTTGATCGTCGGGAAAGATACAACAAAAATAAAGCAGCTGAAGAAGGAACTTTCAAAAACCTTCGATATGAAGGACTTGGGACCAGCTCAGCAAATCTTGGGGATGCACATTCATCGAGACAGGAAACAGAAGAAATTATGGCTGTCTTAGGAAAAATATGTTGAACGGGTGATCCAAAGGTTCAACATGGATGGTGTTAAGCCAGTTAGTGTTGTTGACCCAGGTATGACAACCCAAGAGGGGGGGGGGGTGAATTGGGTTTTTATTTATAAAAACGAATTTAGAAAACTTTTCTTGAAAGTTCAAAATTATTTAATTCTTTCTTTGAGAATAAAGATGAAGAAGATGAAAATATAAGTTATCTAAGATGCAATCAAGAGTATAACAATATTGAACAATCACAAGTGCAAGTAAATGTAAAGAGGAAAGGGATAGAGAGAGTGCAAACTCAATTTACGTGGTTCGGCAAACCTTGCCTACGTCCACGGGCTCCTAGCTCCACGAGCTAAGCTTTCCACTAAGTTGTAGAAATCTTTACAACTTGCTTGATGAACAACCTCACCAAGACTTTTTCTTCCAACTCTTGATAACACCACACCAAGAGTTCTTCTTGATGAACAACCTCACCAAGGCAACTTCCTTCAACTCTTGATAACACCACACCAAGAGTTCTTCTTGATGAACAACCTCACCAAGGCAACTTCCTTCAACTCTTGATAACACCACACCAAGAGTTCTTCTTGATGAACAAACTCACCAAGGCAACTTTGCTTCAACTCTTGATGACACCACACCAAGAGTTCTTCTTGATGAACAACCTCACCAAGGCAACTTCCTTCAACTCTTGATAACACCACACCAAGAGTTCTTCTTGATGAACAACCTCACCAAGGCAACTTTCTTCAACTCTTGATAACACACAACAAGAGTTCTCTCAAGGATAACTATTATCCTTTACAATAATATCTCACTCTCACCACAATACAAGAACAAAGATAATTTTTACAACAAAAGTATAACTCTCTTCAAAGAGTAGATAAAGAATATAAAAGCTCTCTAGACTTGATATTTCTCTTGCTTTTTGCTTGATAAAATGCTTCTCTTGCTCTTCTTGAATGCATGGGAGAATGGCTCCTTTTATAGGCAAATGAGATGAACTTAATCAAGTGAAGACACCAACTCCAAATTTTCTGCCCATCATAAAAACCGTAATCTTGTCTGCCATTTTTGTCAATGTTCTGTTTGAAATTTGAAAATCTGCAAAACATAAAAGATTTGCACATTTGAATAAGCTTTCCAACTCATTAAGAATCAAGTCATTTGGATATCTGTAGCTCAAGATATGGCCAAAACACCATTCGGTGCTCATGTGACTTGATTTTTCTTTCTTGTGTCAGTCCACCAAATTGAATGATAATTATGTCAGCCTTCCGTTTGAAATTTGAATTTCTTCAAAACATGAAAGATCTGCATATTTGAATAATATTTCCAAAACATTAAGAATCAAAGCATTTGGATATCTCTATCTTAAGATATGGCTAAAATACCATTCGGTGCTCATGTGAGTTGATTTTTCTTCTTTGTGTCAGTCCACCGAATTGCATGTCAATTATGTCGGCCTTCTGTTTGAAATTTGAATTTTTTCAAAACATATGAAATGTTATTCATTAAGTTATCTTTCCAATGCAGCAAGAATCAAGTCATTTTGATTTTTCTAGCTCAAGATATATCCAAAGGAGTATTTGGTGCTCATGTCAGCTGCTTCTATTTGTCTTTCAACTTGCATAATGATTTGGACAACCTTGCACTTGAAATTTGAATTTCATTAAAACATATGAAATGTTATAAATTGAGTAAGCTTTCCAAAGGCTCAAGAATCACGTCATTTGATATTTGTAGAGATATATATGACCAATTGATTGAACATTGCTCATGTGTCACATTCCTTGAGTCAATCCTTGTTCTTAAACTTTGGTGCCTTTAACATGTAGTCTTCTCCTTAGCTTCAACACTTCATTTTAATAAGCCTCTTCTTGATTTTAAAATTATTTCAATGATCTTACTCTTGCACATAAATAAACATGTTAGTAAATCTCAATTAATCAATGTGTATTGTTATCATCAAAATTATCATGTAGCCTTAGGGCTAACAAGTGTACCACTGGCTAATCACTTCAAGCTGAGCAAGAGATCATGTCCCTCATCCAAGAAAGAGATAGAGGACATGGTGTCGGTGCCCTATTCTTCTGCTGTAGGAAGTTTGATGTATGCTATGGTGTATACAAGGCCAGATATTGTTCATGCTGTAGGAGTCGTAAGCAGATTTCTTTCCAACCCAGGAAAAGAACATTGGGAGGCAGTCAAGTGGATTCTCAGATACCTAAAAGGTACTTCGAAGATATGCTTGTGTTACGGGGGAGCTGATCCAATCTTAGAAGGCTATACAAATTCAGATATGGCCAGAGATCCTGACAGTAGGAAATCTACATCAGGTTTTGTTTACACTTTTGCAGGGGGAGCTGTGTCATGGCAGTCAAGACTGCAGAAGTGTGTTGCGCTATCCACGACAGAGGCAGAATACATTGCCATAGCGAAAGCTGGAAAGGAAATGTTGTGGTTGAAACGGTTTCTCCAAGAACTTGGGATTGAGCAAAAGGAGTACAAAGTACACTGTGACAGTCAAGGTGCTCTGGATTTGAGTAAGAATTCAGTGTACCATTCTCGAACGAAGCATATCGACATTCGCTATCATTGGATACGCGAGGTGATGGACAAGCAACTGTTGAAGCTTGTGAAGATTCATACTAAAGAGAATCCAGCCGACATGTTAACAAAAGTAGTCACCAGAGACAAGCTAGAACTATGCAGAGACATAGTTGGACTAGAAGCTGTCTAATTACTTTTGTTGTTACTCCCCTTTCACATGGGATGGAGGGGGAGAATTGATGAGCTCATGCATGACTCATGAGCTTCTGGAAATCCCTCCCATGTCAAAGGGAGGTTACCTACCTCCAAGGAAAGTCTAAGGGTAGGCAAGGTTAGGTGACCAACCTCACCTACCCCATTGACAATGCATGAAGAATTCTCCTATAAATATAGGATGAATTCTGCCTGAGGAATGTAT
Source organism: Boswellia sacra (assembly GCA_013180625.2). Lineage (NCBI taxonomy): Eukaryota > Viridiplantae > Streptophyta > Magnoliopsida > Sapindales > Burseraceae > Boswellia > Boswellia sacra. The sequence goes on from SNVD02005842.1 coordinate 134,917, forward strand.
TAGAAAAACTCCAGAGAGAGTTTAGTATTCAGAACCAGAGAGTTCTGAGAGTGTGAGAGAGCCAGGAGAGCTCCAGAATTAATTTAGGGAGTTTTTGTGTAATTCTTGTATATGAATTTTCTCTGTTAATACAAGTTAATTTTCTCCCAAATTCTGTTATGAGTTTACATTGCATCCCCAACAAGAAATAAGAAACACGTCAGATGGTTAACTAGATGTGATAACTCCTTTTCCAACTCCAAACACTTGGAAGAAAGCAATTTAAGCAAAGGCTACGCTGATAAAAAGTAGTTGTCCTGCAAGGAAAATGAGGCAAGCCCACATCGACCACACTTTTTAGGTAGAAAAGTCAACCTCTGTACAATAACGTTTTCAAAAGCAAAGGATTTAAACTCTTTACAAAAGTTGGTAAATTTATTATTCAAGTAATTTACTCAGCTTTGGCTATTGAAAATGAGATTGAGGAGCTTAAATAAACATATGAGAAATGCCGTGAACCCTTAACTTTCCAGAAGTTAAGTTGAGTTTTCCACTTGTCCTCCTTTCTTGTTCCTGCAAGGAAGGTTGAAGAGTAATAAAGGAGAAAGAAGAATTGTATGGCAAAAGATATCTAACTATATTGATATTCAAAACCTTTATACAAGTGTAAACAGTAAAAAGGGAAGTCAAGAAATTGGCCTCCAATTGAGGAAGATAGCAGGTACAATAAATAAGCCATGTACTACAAATTTCTCCTATAACTTTTCCTTAACATAAGTTATTTACATTATGATGCTGATTTTGAAGAAATGATTGATGATTTTGTAGGAATGATGGATGCTGTCCTATTTGGAGACACCAATCTTGGATCGAAGTAGTTCAAATCGAGACTTGGGCAAAGGTTTGGTGAGTAAGTCTGCAAGTTCGTTGTGAGTAGAGACATCAGCAACCTGTAGAGAGGCAATAGACACTTTTTTCCTCACAAAATGAAAGTCAAAGGCAAGATGCTTCATATGAGAGTGAAATACCAAATTAGCACATAAGTAAGTAGCTCCAATGTTGTCACATAGCAAACATGGTGACTTATGAAGAGCATATGGAACTGACTGAGAAGATTAATTAACCATATAGTTCTGCAGCTGCTGTGGTTTTTTGAACACCAAGAGATAGGATTGTCACCTAGAAATATAATGTAAGCTGAGAGGGAAGTACAATCATCACGATATCCAGCCCAATCAGCATCCTAGTAGGCGGTCAAAGTTGAAATTGTTGAGCGACGGAGAAAAAGACTATATGTGAGCATTTGCTTCAAATACTGAAGAAGTCCCTTAGCAGCAGTCCAATGGATTTGACTTGGAGAATGCATAAAATGTGCCAATTTGTTTACAGAGTCTGTGACATTAGGTCTAGAAAGAGAAAGATATTGTATGTTGCCAATGAGACTTCGACACTGAGTCGCATCTACTTTTGGAGAACCATCCGTAAAAGAAAGTCAAGGAGAGGAACTCATTGGTGTGACAAATTCTTTAATTGCTTCCATTTGAAATCTCTTAAGGAGATCTCCGATATACTTTTGCTGTGAGAGACAAACACCTTGAGGAGCGGAGATCACCTCAACACCAAGGAAAAAATGTACATGACTAAGATCGATGATGGAGAATTGAGTTAACAGAGCAGTGATATCACATGCTCATTGAATTAAGAGGAATTTCCTGTAATTAACAAGTCATCCACATAAACTTAAAGTAAACAGCGATAGAATTGTTAGTATAGATAAATAATGAAGAGTCTGATCGAGAGTTCACAAAACCAAATGAGAAAATAAATGTCTTAAGTGCAGAAAACCATGCTCAAGGCACTTGTTTTAAACCGCAAAGAGACTTGCGCAAGCGACAAACATGATGAGGTTGAGATTGATCAACAAATCCATAAGATTGAGCCATGAAAACCTCTTCATCAACATGCCCATGAAGAAAGGCATTGTTGACGTCGAGTTGATTAACTACCAACTACATGAAAGAGTAATAGAGAGAAACATGCGATAGTAGTTAGTTTTATTATCGGACTAAAAGTATCAAAAAAATCTATGCCAGGACGTTGATGGAATCTCTTGGCAAGAAGACGAGCATTGTAACGATCAATACTACCATTAGGATGCCGTTTTATCCTAAAAACCCACTTGCACCCAACGACATTTTGATAATCTTTTGGAGGTACCAACTTTCATGTGGCATTACGTTATAGAGCAAGAATTTCATCACACATGGCATCTCGCCACTCTTTTTGCTTAAGGGCTTGTTTTATAGTGAAGAGCAATAGCGTGTTTCGTGGCTGTAAGTGTGAAGAGTTTTTTGGCTTTAAAATATTATTTTTGGAACGGGTTTAAATGATGTTTGCTTAAGGCTGTGTGTCGGAGGATAAGGTCTCACTACTGGCTATCATCTCATGTGAGGAGGAACGAGATAGTATCAAATGAGTTTTGTCCAAAGTGGGAGGTTCAACAATAAGGGATATGTCATGTGCTTGCATGGAATTAGTCTTTTTGAAGCATAGGCTTGGAAGACGGATTAGATGAGGATAAGCTATGACTTAGGACTTGATCACGTGATAAACAAGGAGATGAGTTGGAGGAATTTTCTGGAAGCGACGAGGATTTTTTGGTGAGGAGATTGTGGGGAATTGTTGTAGATTATGCCTCAAATCATGGACTAATGATTGATAAGAATCTATTTGTTGGGGAGGAATAGGTATAGGATTAAATGGGACATGTGTGGAGATATGAGATTTTGATCAGTGGGGTTAGTGTTGGTGTTTGGCTCATATGAAAACAAAGTGGGAGAGATCCCACATTGCTTGAGAAGCAAAGTTGGGTCTCACATTGGCCTTATAAAAGAGGCCATGTGGGAGAAATATACGTATCCCATTTGAAATATCATTCCACCCCCTATATTTGTAAGGTCTCACTAATAAGACCTCATAGTTTAAGGGCCTTTTAGTAAGGACCTTAAAGTTTGTAATATTTGCTTTTTCCCTTTTGTTTTGGGTATTTGTAGTATTGTCCAATTGTTTGGGTAATTACAGTTTGACCCAACTATTTGGGTAATTGCAATTTGGCCCAATAGTTGTGGAATTTGTATTGTGGCCCAAAAGTTTGTAATTCTCTTTGAAGATAGTGGAAAGTTTCTTCAGCGACGCCCGAGGACGTAGGTACTAATACCGAACCTCGTTAAATCCTGGTGCGTTTTCTATTTCTGCATTATGGTTGATGGGTTGCCTCTTTAGTTGCTATTATATTCAATTATCTGGCATAGTTGTGGTTGTGCATTTTGGGTTGTTCTGTTGGTTATCGCTTCTGTTTGTGCATAACAGTTAGGAGAATTACTTTTAGTAGAGGAAAAAGGAAGTGTTTGACCAGGTCTATGACATGTTGATAGAGGTGTAATTGAGTCAATTAACGAGGGATCAAGGGAGACAATTTCGGTGGTAGGGGAATCCTTTTTTGATAATTTGTGGAGAATTTAATGGGCAGTTAAGAGTTTTTAAGCACGAGGAAGCATGGGACGATATATTCAAAGTGTGTGAGTTAATTTTATCACGTTCATTGATTAAGGACAAGGAAGGAAAAACACTTTCAACAAATTGGACATGGCAGGAATAATAAACATGAATAATCAAGAAAAGACAGATTTGGAACGTTGTTCAAGTTTATGTGTAGAGTACGGCCGTAACCATGGATAACATAAATGCCCAAAAACTCGTAATTCAGAATAATTTGGTTTTGTGGGAAAAAGAGACTCAAATGGTGATTTATTGTTAAGAACCAAGGTAGGAAGCCGATTAATGAGATAAATGGCTGTTTTAAATGCAAAAGTCCAAAGAGAAAGTGGAAGGGAGGCTCGATGAAGAAAGGTAAGGCCTGCTTTCACTACATGTCTACTACATGTCTATGATGACATTCAGTGGAAGCAACATGTTATGAGGTATATAAAGGTGAAACTAAATGTTGAATTCCATGGCTTTCAAAAAAATTTTTGATACTTCGATATTCTTTCCCACCGTCTGAGTAAATGGTCTTAATGGAAGAGTTAAATTTTCTTTTTTCTACCATTTGCTTAAATTTTGGAAAAATAGTGAAAGCTTCAGATTTAAAAGATAACGGAAATAGCCAGGAATATTTTGTAAAATGATCAACAAAAATAAAATAATAGGAAAAGCCATCAATAAATCTAACAAGGGAGGGTCCCCATACATCTGTGTAAATAAAGTGATGAGCTCATGCATGACAGCATGAGCCTTCCAGATCCCTCCCATGTGATTAAATTGTTAGTCAAATTAGTTAGGCACCTCCCATTTTGAAAGTCAAAGGAAGTGGCCAAATTGATTTGAAATTGTGTGCAGAATTTTTCTATAAATATGGGACGAATTCTGCCTTGTTTATGCATTAGAGAGATTCCAGAGAGAGTCCAGATTTCAGAACCAGAGAGTTCTGAGTGTTAGAGAGCCTTGTTGAGCTCCAGTAAATTTATGGGAGTTTTTGTATAATTCTTGTATATTAATTTTCTCTGTTAATACAAGTCATTTTTCTCCCAAATTCTGTTCTGAGTTTGCATTGCATCCCCAACAAGTGGTATCAGAGCCTCGTTGAGCTCCTGGAACGTCAGAACAGAGAGGAAAAATTCAGAGAAAATTCGTCCCCTGTTTCTGGAAAATTTCGATTTTTCGGAAAGTGATCGAATTTCGAATTTGAAGTGTCCAGTGTGTTCGTGACGTCGTCCTGAGTATTCTGCAATTTTCTGGCGACCGAGACGATCACCAGAGAAGTCGCACGCGCCGTCTGCCTGAACTGCGAGTGGTCCTCACTCGCTGCACGCGCCGCACGCGCCATCCGAAGGTTGAAGACGACCCACGTCAGCACCACGTCATCCGACACGTCAGCGCACTTTTCGCCACATCAGCAGACCACGTCAACAGATCGCCACGTCAGCAAAGCCACGTCAGCGTGCCACGTCACCTGACACGTGTCGCCACGTCAGAGCCACGTCAGCACAGTGGTCCCCACGTTGCCACGTCAACAAATCACTGGAAAATATCATTTGGGCCCTTGTATTTCCGGGCAAATACATTTTGACCCCCTGAGTTTATGAAATTTACATTTCAGTCCCTAGGAAATTTCAGTTTGACCCCTGTAGTTCTGGTGGATAACATTGTGCCCCTTTTAGTTTCTGAAATTTCAGTTTAGCCCTTAAGAAATTTCAGTTTAGTCCTTAAGGTTTCCAAGCTTAGTATTTATTGTATAAAAAGAATTTTTGAGCCCCGGAAGAGGCTATTCCACCTAATTTGACCGTTCCGGACGTAACGGTGGGCTCAGATTTTTGAAATTTAATTTTTATTTTAGTGAATTAATTATTCTAAAATGGAAGAATCATCCGAAGTCATGATTAAATTGACTGCTACAAATTACACACTATAGAGGCCCAGGATGGAGGATCTCCTTAGTTGTAAGGATCTATATGACCCTATAGAATTTGAAGGGCAGAGACCTGAGACAGAAAAAGAGGCAGAGTGGAAGAAAATTAACAGAAAATGCATCGGTCAGATCAGACAATGGATCGATCATAGTGTCTTCCACCATGTAGCCAAAGAAACAGATGCATATACTCTATGAAAAAAATTAGAGAGTATGTATCAAGCCAAGTCAGCACGGAACAAAGCCATCCTGATGAGACGGCTTGTGAACTTGAAGTTGCGGAGCGGAACTCCTGTAGCAGAACATACAAGTGAGTTCCAGAACTTGGTGAATCAGTTGACAGCAGTCGAGTTACAGCTTGGAGACGAAGAACAAGCACTTCTACTTCTCAGTTCCCTTCCAGATTCATGGGAGACGTTAGTGGTCTCCATCAGTAATTCAGCACCCGGAGGCAAACTTACCTTGTCAATGGTTAAGGATGCCTTGATGAACGAGGAGGCGAGAAGAAAAGATACAGGCGCCAGTCAAGATGAAGCCTACATCATGGAGAATCGGGGAAGACAGTCTCGAGGTGAAGACTGGAGAAGAGGTAGAAGCAAAAGCAGAGGTAGATCGACAAACAGAAGGGGCAGATCAACAGATAGGCGGAGACCCACCTACAAATGCTATCACTGTGGCAAAGAGGGTCACATGAAGAAAAATTGTCGCAGTTTTCAGAAGCAGAACCAGGAGAGTTCACAAGCATAAAGTAGCGACGAGCCACAAGTTACCGTTGTAGAAGATGTGACCATTTGTGCGAAAGAGACGTGCTTCCACATAGCAGACCAAGGAGTAGAATGGGTAATTGATACAGCAGCTTCCTGCCACGTCACTCCTTGCAGAGAGATCTTCACCACGTACAAAGCAGGATACGTTGGGATAGTGAAGATGGGAAACAACAGCACCGCCAAAATCATGGGAATCGGTGATATTCAAATCCAAACGAACGTCGGATGCAAAATAACTTTTAAGGACGTTCGTCATGTGCCAGATTTTTCGACTAAACTTGCTCTCGGTAAAAGCTTTGATCAGCAAGGTTATGAGAGCTGCTTCACCAACGGTACATGGAAGATGTTGAAAGGGGTCATGGTGGTTGCTCGAGGTAAATTATGTGACAATCTTTACAGGACCCATGTAAAGATAAACGGAGAAAACCTTCATGTAGCAGAGCATATGGTACCTCTAGATTTATGGCATAAAAGGCTCGGTCACATGGGTGAAAAGGGTTTATCAACTCTTCAGAAAAAGAAGCTAATCACTGTTTCCAAGGATGCAGCGTCTCATCCTTGCGACTATTGTTTGTACGGAAAACAACGGAGGGTGTCATTCAGCTCCTCATCAGTGAAGAAATCAAAGCTATTGGAGCTAGTACACAGTGATGTATGCGGACCTCTCGAAGTCGAGTCCCTAGGCGGTAAAAGGTATTTCTTGACCTTTATTGATGATGCATCTCGGAAAGTGTGGGTGTATTTCCTCAAGACGAAGGATGAAGTTCTGGAGAAGTTCAAGGAGTTTCACGCCATGGTAGAACGTGAAACGGGTACGAAATTAAAATGCCTTCGATCAGATAACGGAGGCGAGTATACCTCCAGAGAGTTTAATGCCTACTGTCGAAGATATGGCATTCGACATGAAAGAACGGTCCCACGCACACCACAACACAATGGAGTGGCCGAGAGGATGAATCGAACCATCATGGAACGAGTCAAAAGCATGCTCAGATTGGCTAAGTTACCCAAGCCATTCTGGGGGGAGGCAGTTCGCACCGCCTGTTACTTAATCAACAGAGCACCATCGGCACCACTGAACTTCGAGATTCTAGAAAAGGTATGGTCTAATAAAATGCCCTCCTATAATCATTTGAAAGTGTTTGGTTGTTTAGCCTTTGTACATGTATTCAAGGAGCTCAGACAAAAGCTCGATGCAAGAACTGTTCCATGTATCTTCATCGGTTATGGAGATGAAGAATTCGGATACAGATTATGGGATCCCAAAGAAAAGAAAGTCATCCGGAGCAGAGATTCGTATTTCACGAAGACCAAACATATGAAGACGCTGAAAAGACAATAATATCTACAAATCCCACTAGCAGTGCCCCAGATATTGTTGCAGATTCTACCCCAATACCAAATGCTACAAGAAATGACGAGGTACCAGAAGAAGTTCCAGAAGCATATCAGGAGGAAGAAAATAAAGAGATTGCTGAACCGGGGGAGCCACAATCACCTATAGAAGCTGCTGCACCTCTTGGAAATGAAGAACCTCAGCTACGACGATCTGAGCGAGGTCGGATTCCGTCGAGGAGATATCCGGAATCAGAGTACACACTGCTTACTGATGAGGGGGAGCCAGAAAGCTTTCATGAAGCTTTATCTCATCCAGACAAAGAACGATGGCTGCATGCAATGCGAGATGAGATGAATTCTCTTGAGAAGAACAAAACCTATGAACTGGTCGAGCTCCCAGACGGAAAGAAGGCACTGAAGAACAAGTGGGTATTCAAGCTCAAGAAAGATGGAACAGGAAAGGTGATGAAACATAAAGCCCGATTGGTGGTAAAAGGATTCCTTCAGAAGAAAGGAATTGACTTTGATGAAATCTTTTCACCGGTAGTAAAAATGTCCTCAATCCGCGTCATCCTCGGATTGACAGCAAGTCTTGATTTGGAGCTTGAACAGATGGATGTGAAGACAACATTTCTTCATGGAGACTTGCATGAAGAAGTCTATATGGAGCAGCCAGAAGGATTCGAGGTTCAAGAAAAAGAACACCTCGTGTGCAAGCTCTAAAAGAGCTTGTATGGCCTTAAACAAGCACCAAGACAATGGTACAAGAAGTTTGACTCCTTTATGGTGAGTCATGGGTACAAAAGAACCGCTGCAGACCAATGCGTCTACTTTCAGAAACTTCCAGGTGGAGACTTTGTTGCATTAATGTTATATATGGACGACATGTTAATCGTCGGAAAGGATGCAACAAAAATAAAGCAGCTGAAGAAGGAACTTTCAAAAACCTTCGATATGAAAGACTTGGGACCAGCTCAGCAAATCTTGGGGATGCACATTCATCAAGACAGGAAACAAAAGAAATTATGGCTGTCTCAAGAAAAATATGTTGAACATGTGATCCAAAGGTTCAACATGGATAGTGTTAAGGCAGTTAGTGTACCACTGGCTAATCATTTCAAGCTGAGCAAGAGATCATGTCCCTCATCCAAGAAAGAGATAGAGGACATGGCGTCGGTGCCCTATTCTTCTGCTGTAGGAAGTTTGATGTATGCCATGGTGTGTACAAGGCCAGATATTGCTCATGCTGTAGGAGTCGTGAGCAGATTTCTTTCCAATCCAGGGAAAGAACATTGGGAGGCAGTCAAGTGGATTCTCAGATACCTTAAAGGTACTTCGAAGATATGCTTGTGTTACGGGGGAGCTGATCCAATCTTGGAAGGCTATACAGATTCAGATATGGCTGGAGATCCTGACAGTAGGAAATCTACATCAGGTTTTGTTTACACTTTTACAGAGAGAGCTGTATCATGGCAGTTAAGACTACAGAAGTGTGTTGCACTATCCACGACAGAGGCAGAATACATTGCCGCAGCAGAAGCTGGAAAAGAAATGTTGTGGCTGAAGCGGTTTCTCCAAGAACTTGGGATTAAGCAAAAGGAGTACAAAGTACACTGTGACAGTCAAAGTGCTCTGGATTTGAGCAAGAATTCAGTGTACCATTCTCGAACGAAGCATATCGACATCCGCTATCATTGGATACGAGAGGTGATGGACAAGCAACTGTTGAAACTAGTGAAGATCCATACTAAAGAGAATCTAGCCGATATGTTAACAAAAGTGGTCACTAGAGACAAGCTAGAATTATGCAGAGACATAGTTGGACTAGAAGCAGTCTAATTACTTTTGTTGTTACTCCCTTTCACATGGGATGGAGGGGGAGAATTGATGAGCTCATGCATGACAGCATGAGCCTTCCAGAATCCCTCCCATGTGATTAAATTGTTAGTCAAATTAGTTAGGCACCTCCCATTTTGAAAGTCAAAGGAAGTGGCCAAATTGATTTGAAATTGTGTGCAGAATTTTCCTATAAATATGGGATGAATTCTACCTTGTTTATGCATTAGAGAGATTCCAGAGAGAGTCCAGGTTTCAGAACCAGAGAGTTCTGAGTGTTAGAGAGCCTTGTTGAGCTCCAGTAAATTTAGGGGAGTTTTTGTATAATTCTTGTATATTAATTTTCTCTGTTAATACAAGTCATTTTTCTCCCAAATTCTGTTCTGAGTTTGCATTGCATCCCCAACATAAACTCTAAAGGACATCGACTTTTTAATGTAGAGACACCAAGGGCTAATTTATGACTCTTATTACAATGATAAGAATCACAAAAAAGATGACAAGGACGGCCTAGATGACACAGGAAAATCATTTTGGGAGAGAATATGACGAATAATTTTTGTTGACGGGTGACCAAGTCTATCATGCAAATTATCAAGAGAGACTTTGATTCACATGCAAGCCTGCTTCAGAATTGTAGAAACTCCTATAGTGGACCATTGGTAGACCTTATTATTGCTTCGTCCTTGAGCGAGAGGTGCCCTGTGGAGAGATCCTTCACAGAAAAAGATGAAGGAAAAAACTCAATAGAAGTGTTACTGGTCTTGAAAAATTGAGAAACAGAAACTAAGTTTTGTTTCATAGAAGGCACACAAAGAACATTTGAGAGAGACAAGAAGTGAGATGGAGTTGAAAGAGTGGAGTCACCAGTGTGTGTGATACTCAAACCTGTACCATCTCCTATAACTCCTCCAACAATGTCATCTGGACCTTCATACGGTTGACCGAGTGATAGATTATTAAAGTTTGAAGTGACATTATGAGAAGCTCCTGTGTCTAGGAGCCATTCTGTGGAAGGTTTGTTAGAGGTGTTTACGAGATTTGCAAAAGGTACGATGAAGAAAAAATATGCTTGGTTGTAAAGCATTGGCGAATCGTGTAACCCCTCTTCTCACAGAATTGACACACCATATTTGAGAACTTGTCAATATGTTGGTTTCTGAAATTATTATTAAAGTTGTTCCCGTGATGCAGTCCAAAAGGAGGTGGACGAGAACTTGAAGATCCTTTGTTGTTATGAACATTTTTCTTATTTGATTGAGTTCCATTTTTGGTAGGAAAACGAGCAGCATTGGCAGTAATATTGGCAAAATTTCCTGAGGAACGAAGCTCTTCACATTTGAGAAAAGCTTCATATTCTATAAGTTTGTCATGGAGTTCATCAAAGCTTATGATTGTATCTCGTGCTCGGACTGCGACGAATAGTTCTTTAACCTCAGGACCTACACCATTAAGAATGTGAGTGATGAGATATTGATCTGGAACTGGCACACCAGGAAGAGCAAGTTCATCTACAATATCACGGATTGTGGCAAGATACTTTGCCACAGGTTGTGAGCCTCGACTAATGAGGGATTCGCGTAAAGCTTGGCAAGTCGATTCTAGGCTTCAGCTGAAGTTGTGCAGAAACGAATCACTGACAGAAACTTATGATTGAGAGAGCCAATAATAATAAGAAAGTCTTAAATCTAAAAAGTATAATCTGGATTTGAGACTTTCTTATTATCAACTATAATTTCAAGGGGTGGACGTGGCTTTGTTCCATCAATAAAGCCAAGTAAATCATATCCATAAAGAAGTGCATCAAATTGTGTTTTCCGTGAATGGTAATTTGTGGGGATTAATTTCACTGATTTATGACATTGATCGTTACAAGGTTATTTGGACTTGCTTGGACTTGCCAATATGGTTGGAACAGTTTGGTTGATATTAGAATTAGGTGGGCTGTCACTGGCCATGGTAACAGAGAAAGAAAAAGATAAAAATACCAAGGGTCAAATCTCGTTTGAGCATATAGGCTCTGATACCATAAAGGAGAAAAAAGAATTCTATGGCACAAAAGATATCTAACTGTATTTGTTGTTGATGTGAAGTCCCCATTTGGATAATCCTCATTGGGAGTCTCACATTGATTGGTTAAGGGAAGGTCATGAGGCTTATATATGGGAGGAGTTCCTCAACCTAATAGACTAGTCTTTTGGGCTGGATACTTGCTTCATATATGGTGGCCCATTTGTTTAAAAAATTGTTGTTGTGCGCGGCGGAAGCGATCCGTAACAAGTGGTATCAGAGCCAACCCAAGACAGCAATGTGTGGACTCGTTTGGTTCAGACAAGGAGCAGGGGCCTTGTCTTTATGGAGGATTATCATTGGTGGTTCAGACAAGGATGGCGCCGCCACCCGCCGGAGCCTTGTCTGAGGAGAGGGATTGTTGTTGATGTAAAGTCTCCATTTGGATAATCCTCATTGGGAGTCTCACATTGATTGGTTAAGGGAAGGTCATGGGGCTTATATATGGGAGGAGTTCCTCTACCTAATAGACTAGTCTTTTGGGCTGGATACTTGCTTCATATATGGTGGCCCATTTGTTTAAAAAATTGCTGTTGTGCGCGGCGGAAGCGATCCGTAACAGTATTGATATTCAAAACCTTTATACAAGTCTAAACAGTAAAAAAAGGAAGTCAAGAAATAGGCCTCCAATTGAGGAAGACAAAAGGTGCAATAAATAAGTCGTGTACGACAATTTCTCCCATAGCTTTTCCTTAACATAAGTTATTTACATTATGATACTGATTTTGTGGGAATGATTGATGATTTTGTGGGAATCATGGATGCTGTCCTATTAAGTAACAAAGAAAAATACATAATGTCATGGATAGAGTTTATTATCCCTTCGACTATTCAACTATTTAGTTGAACTGTTTCTTGGACAAATCATGAAAGCCATTCAAAGTACAATCGACATTTTCTTAATTTCATCGGGCTCCAAGAGACCCAGCAAATAGCAGAATTGCATATTCTAACATCGCCCAACTCTTTTATCTTTTTATAGTTACTAAAAAGTTTTATTTTTAAAAGTTCATGACATGACCAAGTGGCCAAAAAGCACGTATTAGAGCCAATATCACAATGCACCTTCAAACTACCATTAGCAAAGCCACTTAACATGCACCTATCTACATAGCAGAAGAAAAAAAATCCAATGTTTGACATTCTATAATTAACAGGGCGACAAATTTTGGAAGTTCCATGAGATTCGACTGATCCATACAAACTTTGTAGACAATATGGTGCTCAATTTTGTTGTATACTAGCAAAAAATTCAATAATGGTAATCATTCAGCTGGTAACCAATTATTTAACGAAATATATCAGTAAATTCAAAAAAGGATCAGTGCAGTTTGATTAACTGGCTCAACGGCAAACAGAGCAAGCGAAATAAAATAAATAAATAGCTCTCAAAATTTTTTGCTTCTGAGATATAAAATCTCCATTAACTCATCTCAGAAAGTTAGCTTTTTAAAATAAAAAATAAAATTGAAAAAGAAGGAAGGAAGGAAGGAAGAAAGAGAGAACAACAGCTCAATGCCTCAAGAGACAAAATGTTGGTTAAAAATAAGAGATAAATAGCATTGCTAAATAGAGATAAATCAAGCTGGTGAAAACGAAACAGTGATCAAGTGAGAGAATATACTTGTACAATAAGAAGCTCTTGACGACACCATAACAATAATCGGAGATGAAGATCTTTTTTTCAACTTTCTTATTTCCCTCTTCATTAAATTCCCTGAAGATTGAAATATGACCTCTGTTTCCAAGAAAGAAAGAGAACCCAGATCAAGAAACTAGAAGCAAACGAAAGAAGATTGAAAATCCCTTGAAGATTGAAACTGAAACACAAACTCTCTTTTCAAGAAAGAAGGAGAACCCAGACCAAGAAACTAGAAGCAAATGAAAGCAGGAAAATCTATAGGCTAAACAAGCTACAAGAATTCAGGGAGTTAGAGAGATGCGAAAAATGGTGAATTTGAATGGCATCTAATGCTTTATTTTTAAGTAAAACGGTCAATTTTTTTGGGTTTGTTTGTAATTAATTATCGTTATGCTTGCTTAATCACAGGGTTGACGGTTCTGATGAAATGACTAGATACGAGAGTTTGACACTGACGTGGATTATGATCGGTTACGATGCCTGGTTATACGTTACTTTTTAAACTTTCGATGTATTGGATCTTTATTCTTTGTGGTGTCAACATAATAAGCCAGTGTCACCGTGTGACTATTATGCAATATCATATATTATTTTTCAAAATAAAAATAAATAATATCATGCATTTGAATCTCAAGCGGCACAATTTTATAAATAAATATCATATGATTTATCATATTAATAACAACAGGTTGTTACGTGACATTTCTGAATTAATATCGTACCACTTGAATCCAAAAATCAGAATATAAACTTAAAATTCAAAATATTATCCTTCCTTTTTCATATTTTTATGCACATTCTACACCTCAAAAAGGATGTCATGTGACCTCTTTTCAACAAATTAACTTCGCTTTCTTGGATTTAAACTTTGATTTAATAATCAATTGCATGTGGTTAAGCTTTAATTAATTCAATAAATGAGAGATTTAAACTAAATCATAATATTTTAAGTTGTTACAAAAAAGGGAATGGTAAAATCATTTGATTTCAAAAGTTTTTAAAAATTTACTAATTTTCTATGTATTACAAAATTTTAGAACCTCAAAATTTTCCACACCCATTCCTTGTAACAAATCAAGCATTGTTAACAAATCATCTTTTATCAATATAAGAGCCTTGTTGATGAGTATAGTATAAATAACTACTCTAATATTTAAGGTGACAATCCTCTTAGCATTTGAATATTTCTACTACATGGTTTCTATCAACCCTTTTAAAAAGATATGCAATATCTAGAATTATAGATTTTTTTTGATCGCCTAGTCCATCTTGACTTATTTTTTGCACATCATGTATTTTTGAATCTGGATTTTCTTTTAGGTTACACACACTACATCATGCACTAACTTTGTCATGTCAAATAGCTACCCACCTGAAATGTTAAGGGCGTGTTTGGCACGCTAGAATGGATAGTATGAAGGGGCGAGTTTGACAACTATAAGATTTAACTTATGTTTGGTTGAATTAGATGTTAGGATAAGACTGTGAATAAATGCATAAGAAGCGCATAAGGGTAAGATATTTTATCGGGGGGATGATGGGTTAAGGTCGGATGCATTATTCGCATTTTAACAATCCTATCGAAAACTCTTGCAAAGTCGCTGTATATTTTCACTTGAAATTCTTATCTCGACTCTTTCTCCCTCAATTTGAGTCGATCAATCCCCTTGTTCCCCTCTTAACCTCACCTATTTCTCTCTCACTTGAAAGCCCTCGTTCACCCTCACTTGGAAGCCCTAGATTGAAGATGGGAATGAAGGGGATTTTTCAGGAAATTTTTTTCTGCATAAATTGTAATAAATTTAACAAGATTCAAAATTGTAAATCATTGATGTTGAACTTGTTGTTCTAGGGTTTGGAAGCATAGTTGCACAAAAATGGTATAAAAGCCAGTGGAATAATTGGGGTTTACCGATAGGTCCGGTGGAAAGGTGTCACACCCCGCACCTTAAGGGTCCAGAATGCAACTACAACGTTCATTCAAGGCGATTTTAAGTAAACTATGACTAATGTATTAATAATATTCAAAAATCTAGAGTCCTGACATTGTCAACCTATAATAAGATACTACACACTAATACAACAAAAAAGAATCAACCTAGTACTTAGCACAAAAAACGATAATGCTGCAGTGAGGTTGCCAAGGGAACACGATCGTCCTATGCCAAAATCCTCTCACAGTCTATAACCTATCGATTATCTAAGGCACATAACACACTAGTGAGTATAAAACTCAGTAAGCAACTAGAACTAAGAAATATTGGGGTATCATAAAAAATAAATCAATTAACATCAATAATCAATACAAAGTATAGGTACTATTCAATTCTTAGCCTACAAGAAAGGAATGACTTGTCACAGAAGTCAGAAAACAATGTTCAGAATACAGGAATCACACTCTTGCGTGAGGGGAACTGCGCGATGGTACCAAGTTTCTGGTTCTCACCTTTATCCAAGTTTCAGGTCGGCGCTCCTGCGCCAAAGGAGTTGCACGCCTATGCCAATTCTTTGCCTCGACTCTTTTAGGTCGGATAAAGTTACACTCCTATGCTGCCATACTGGCGCTCCTGCGCCAATTTTGTAATTTGGCCTATAAACTTTTATTCCTGTCTACCATTCACCTATCTACACCATTACTTATTATAATTCACATATGCACTTCTCAAGTTATTCACATTCTTCATACACACTTGTAAGCATATGGGTCACTTCATATATGCTTTACTCAAGCCATTTACATCCTTATACACGTTCATAAGCACATATTTCATTTCATACATGTGTTTTAGTCAATTAATTCACATAATTCACACATATATGCTTATTTCAATTCAATGAAATCATAGGGACACACATATAACATAGTATCACACAATTTGCACTCCGATGCAAACCTGCTGTTTGACCCCTATACGTATGCCATTTTCTCTGCCGATGTGACACATATATCTTATTCATTTCACATAAATTGGAAGCTTCTGCGGTACTTATTAAACACAGACTTAGAAAAATTTGCTCTTTAATCAAAGTAGGACTTTTAATTTTACATTCATATCACATAATTGGGCCCATATAACCACCCATCTGTGGCATCCGTAGGCAAGACATCGCCTGAGTGAGTCACATGAACGGATCCGTCATCACCTAAGGTGATAGCCATTATAGTCCTATCGGACCCTATCCTGCCATACGAAACGTATACATATAGATTCAGTTCACATAATTGGGCCCATATAACCACTTATCAGTGGCATCCGTAGGCAGGACATTGCCTTAGTAGGTATCTCTCACATGAGCGGATCTGCCATCTAGTCCCACCGGACCCTATCCTGCCATACGGAACATATACACATAGATGTCTACCCTCATAATAACTCAAGGTTAGTCTGACAATCCCGGCGATACCGAGCCCATGCTACCGAATCCCATACAAAGAAGCACATGGTCCAGACCTCCCCTCAAGCTATGAGAGCTTAGTGTCCTAAGGATTTTAGGCATGAATTTCACTTTTAAAACATATAGCATTTCATTATCACATATTATGCATGCCAAAATTCACATATTCATAACCACATTTAATTATTCTATGTCTCACCACCATAGAATTTACACCAAGCATAACTCACATACACATCTAAGTGTGCACAACCACAAATCTCACAAAACAACTATAAATCTCTATCAAACCATTTCATATCAAGGTCCACGTATCCATGGTTCCATCCCCATGCCCATCTATAACATTCATAGTAGATTAACCAAACCAAACTCATATGCATTCGTAAACACATGGAAACAACACATCTCACTATAAATAAACAATCCGTTGTGTCCTCATAAAGGGGGTCTAGCTACTTACTTGATTAACCTTGCCTCTTGATTTTGATTTCCACCTAGAAATCATCAAATCTCTTATGAATTATTAACCATTTCAACCAACCACTAACTACACTAACAATTCAATACTATACATATAGTCGGTTGGACAATTGTAGCAAGGGAATACTTATCACAATCATCACCAAATTTCATGGGACTCATGCAAACATATATATATTTTATCCCATGAATTTATTGGATTAAAATGAGGCCATGTGCCCCTTGGAAATCCCTTAATTTTGTCTATACATAAATTCTGTCTACAAGTCTTTTAACTGAGCAGTACAATTTTGAAGAATTTTACAAAACTCTACAATGGTTAAATATTTACCAAATTTTTCAAACTAGTAATAAACACATATATAAGTCATTTCACCAAAAATCATAATTTTCTAAAGAGTTCAAGTTGGTCAAAAGCAATTTACTTTGCTTACTTTGTTTTGAAAGTTGAAATCTTTAGTTTCACAAACCCAAATTTGAAAAATCATAACAATTTGTGAAAAGCTTCAAGATCCATGAAAATTTCTAGTTCAAAAGAAAACATGTTCAAGGTCTTGCATATCAAAAATTTGGGGTTTTTTATGAAAATTTAGTCCCTCAATTAAAATTCATTCCCTATCCTCTGTTTTAAAACAGGGAAAGTCTGATTACTATTCAGCAAATTCAAAAATCCACTATAAATTAGACATTACGAATTTTCAGTTAATCAAAATTCTATGAATTCTTTGACATGGCTAATTTATCATAAAAATTTCAGAACCAGAAAATTACTCTAGGATTTTTGAAAATTTTCGTACTCAACACTGCTCAGTATAGAAACCCTGTTGAATTAAACTCTATCATCATTTCTATCCTCCAATCATCATCCAAACTTCCTAAATCTTTCATAAGCCTAACATAAATCATGCTTTCCATAAATTTTCAGAACATATATGGCATAATAGTACTATAAATCACTTTATAACACAACAATTCATAATAAATATTCATGTCCACATACTAGAAATTGGAGAAGGGAAATGAATCTTACCTCTCTCCTTCTAGTTTTTCCTTCTTTCTTCTTGAAGGCTTGGGGCAGCAAGGGGGCTGGGGGTTCTTGCTTGAAGAAGGGAAATGAGATCTCTAAAGAGGCCTAGCCTCCACCCTTATAGATATATATAAAATACTTATATGCGAAATTCCCAATTGGCCCCTCTAATATTAACTTTTTTTTCCAATTTCATCCTCCAGCATTTAATTCATTCTATGTTGCTTAAGCACATACACACATTAATATATGCATCTATCATAGGTACATAGAAGTTGTCTATACTTACAGAATTTGGGAAGTATAAGAGCTAGTGTTTAAGCAAAGTTTTGGGTGGTTTTTAGAGGGTTTTCGAGATCAGAAAGGGAGAAAGGATTGGAGAAGGTAAAATTAAATGGGTAGACTTTGAAAGAAACCAATCTTCGGCTTGTTGTTTGTTTCTTGAGAAAGTACCGGATAGAGAATGATGGAAAGTTTGGTGTGATTTTGGAGATCAAAAAGAGAGAAAGGATTGAAGAAGGTAAAATTAAATGGGAAGAGTTTGAAATAAATCAATCTTTGACTTGTTAGTTTGTTTTTGGAGAAAGTATAGGATAAAGAATGAGGGAAAGTTTGGTGTAATTTTGGAGATCAGAAAGAGAGAGAGGATTGGAGAAGGTAAAATTTAATGGGTAGAGTTTGAAATAAACCAATCTTTGGCTTGTTAGTTCGTTTCTTAGGAAAATATAGGATAGAGAATGAGGGAAAGGTTGGTGTAATTTTGAAAAGGAAAGGAATTTTTTTTGCTCTTACAATTATCCATCCGATCTTTGCAATTATGCCAATTTGCTTTCTTGGGAGAAAAAAGTTGGAGTTTTGAACAATAAATTATAGTAAAAGAGGTGAGGATATGTGATTGTTGTGTGTTTTGGTTCCTGAATTTTGTCAAAGTTTGGATTTTTACCAAAAATGAATTTCTTTTACAGTGAAAAGTGTGTTTGGGTGGCAAGAAATTTATATAATGTTACTTTTAAATTATTTTAATTTAATATACAAATATTAGTAAAGTCCAATCCAGTCTTTTATCAAACACAATAGTGTTTAACATTTATCCTATAATACAATGACAACCAAATAAAGTATAGAGTTTACTTAATTCTAGGTAATATAATTCAATACAATGCTATAATGCAATGATAATTATACAATTCTATACGATGCATGAAACTGATACCACACTTCTTGATAGCTCAAAGTAATCTAAAATGGAATGATTCTATTTGAGGGCATGTGGGCTAAAAAGTTCAAGATCATCATCTAGTAATCCTTTAACCTCATATATATTCTCATGAATCACTCCATAGTTTTTAAGCAATTGTTGCTTCCTTATTGTTATAGCAATACAACTTCTACTGCCAAAAAAATTTACTATCTCCAATTAATCCTTCTCTATTCGTTATGAACTTGTCATATCATCACGAACAATAAGAATATTCTTATTAGAAGCCTGGTAGCTATGACAATGAGCTTTAAAATACCATATTCGTCCTCTAATATTTTAGAAAGAAGTTGTCTGCAGTGAATTAATCCATGTTTCTCTTATTCTTCTCTAACATTATTATGAAAATGGATACTTTCAAGCTAACTCTAGATTTTAATAAATACTGCAAGAATAAGAGTTGTTTTACCCATACCACCCCTGCCCCAAATTCCAATTATCTTTTAACATAATAATTAATAACAATTCAATTTTCTTAATGCTTGATTCTACTCCAACTAGATGCATGTTATCGACTGGAGACATTATTTGGTCTTTGCAAAAAAAATAAAAAAGTACTCACAAGTTCTGCTGCCAATAAAGCTTCAAGCCTATCAAAGTATGTGAACTTAACAATATTAAGATGTGAACTTGACAATATTAAATTTGAAAAATCAGATGAAAGACAATGTAATTTTAGAATTGTTGACAAATTATCAAGGATTTGATTGACTCCGAAGATCAAGAATTTAATTCCCAGCTTTTAGCTGAGATTGTACAATTGTAAAATAGGTGTCCGTGTTTCATTATTTCCTGAAAATCTGGCCATTAGTTTCTCATTCTTTCTAAAGAGATTTTCTTTTGTTTCCTAGATTAGTGGCCATTGTAGCCTAAAAATTGTAAAACTCATCTAAAAAAAAAAAAAAAAAAAGTTAGAAATTATATTCATTTTCAACTTTATGGTATCAGAGCCTAATTAGAACCTTCTCCTAAAAATCTTCTCTTTTTTTCTTAAGACTATCGAAAAACTAGTAGTTGGCATTAATTGCCCTTCTCATCGAACCATAATGTCTACTTCTTCCGAAACCTCAAGTTCAACCCAAATTTAGATTAATCAGCCTACCCAAAACCTATCCAGTGACCTTTTCATTATTCAACCATTCTTTCGCTCTAATGGAAAAAATCATCTGGCTTGGTCTCAAGTACTGGTTTTCAAGCAAAATTAAAAGGGAAAGGGAAGCTGAGTCATTTGGATTAATTGAGTCAATTAATATTTTTCAAGGCAATGCGTCGTGTAGGATGATGAGAGGAGGTCGCTAAGCCTGCAAGCCACCTCTACCAATTTTAATTTCTGAACTAGCTAGCCATATTATTCATGGATTAATTATACAAATGTATCATAAGAAAATTTATAAAATCGATATTCAAATCAAATAATTTTATATACATTAATAATTTGAATTCATCTTATGGGTGTGATGGCTCAATTATTATCAAATCAGTAGTATTGAGGATGATATAAATCTCATCCATATCTTCTCTATATATATGTTAGACTCCGATTAATTCATTTGTACTTTGAATATATATGCTTATAACTCAAATAATAAATATTAGAAGCTGGGTAGTAATTCAGTCAACTTATTAAGGCACTATTCTATGCCATGAAAAAAATATATCGATGCAGTTATTATCTAATTAATAACACTTTTTAACTTCAGCTTACAAGAAAAATTATTGGCATGTCAAATTTTCAGTGTCAATTAGGACATTGCATGCATCATACAAATGGCAGCATTTCAAATTACAATTGATGAATTTAATATCGGTGGTGGGCTAGCATTTCATAGATATTTGAAAATTCAGCTCCATGAAAATGATTAAACTCTCTTAGAAACAAACTAGAACCAGAAAATATCAGAACCGAAAACAATATTTGTATTGAAATCGTAATGCTGCAATTGAAACTGATCCTTAATTAATTATTTATGCATCACATTCATCATCATATTAATGATAAATACAATAATAAATGTTAATTACCATATTGATTAAATAAATCTGAGAGGTCTTTAGCACTGTCGTTTGGGACTTTGAGGGATTATTTGAGCTGCCTGTATATACTCTTGTCCAGCGAAACGAGTGCCAAGGTTCTTAAATAAAAGCAATCTTAAAGGTCAGCCGCAAGTTGCTTTGCCTATGCTTGGATTTTAGACAGAAGGGTGGTTTCTGCAATCATTGATCCATTTTTGACGCAGATTTCCTATCCCTAACCTTCCTTGCTTTCTCTGTGCCTCGGCTGACTTAAATTAATGTATAGATGCACCACGGGTTGCTACGCCCATAGTAAATGTCTTGGACTAATACATTGCTGCTTTGTGGTGGCGGAGGTATTGAGCTCTGGTCGACCCTGGGGACCTTGAAAATGGCATCAACATTTTATACAGGTTGCAGCAAAACGTGAAGCATCCATTTCATGTTGGTCGAGACACAGAGAAAGCTAGCTGGAAAAGGTTATTTGAGTTATGAGGACAGGAATCCTGCTTCAAAGATGAATATTCCAAATGTTACATATGATGACCACCATTATTGCAAAAATTACCATTCTGCGCGCAGAAGAAAAATTGGTATACTCCAGATGGTAACTCTCTGCCTTGCGTATTTACATTGAATGTGGAAGAGGTGTTTTGAAGAATCAACAGTACATGTGAAAAGATGGTTAAAAATATAATATAGGTCACAACCAACAATAAGTGTGAACTGGGGTTGTTGACGCAGCAAAGATGCATGAGCAGACCCACGTTAGTGTACAATGATATAAATAAGACATCACATTGTTTAAACACGCGCTAAACCAATGAAATCCGGTTCATATAAAAAATTAATTTAAAAGTTGGACTACTGGAATGATAGGTTTTGAATAAAGTGGTTGGTATATCATGCCATAAATGTTTCTATTAAATAAATATTAAATTTTGCTTTAAGAATTATATGTCTAAATTTATTTAATTAATTAATTTTAAACATACATGGGACGTGAACTATCAGTTTTGGAAGCAGCAAAGACGCATGCCCACAGCTGACCTTTTAATCTTAAAATTCAAAATCAAGCACGTTCAATCATAAAATTGCAATTACAGTTCACAAAATAAGTCCTCAGAAATTCAACACCAAATCACCCACATGGCAAATGACTTGGGTCTGCTGTTAATTCTTCTGATAATGGCCTCACCTACCTCATCAGCTACGCCTTCAAACATTTCTGCAAAGAATCAAGACCTTCTTGTCGCCATTGGAGAGATGCAAAAGGCCAACTACTTCACCTTTGTCATGCTCATTAACATGTCTCCAATTGACCACAACATACCAGGGAATGTCATCTTTCTTATGCCTAATGACAGAACGTTGGCAAGAACCAATCTGCCCCAAGAATCCGTCTCTGATTTCTTGCTTCGACATTCAATCCCATCAGTTTTGCTTTTCGAAGATCTGAAGCGTATCCCATCAGGATCATTGATTCCCAGTTCAGTGCCGGAGTACATGCTCAATATTTCAAACGGTGGACGAAGGAGCTTTTATCTCAACAATGTGAAAATTATTAGCCCCAACATATGCACTGCAGGGTCTTCAATTCGATGCCATGGCATAGATGGGGTGTTCGATTTGCAGGACAACTATGCAACACCACCTACTTGCTCCAATACCAAAAATCCCGTCGCCATATCTACACCTCCAACAGCATCAATTCCCTCTGCTCCTCCCCTTAGAGACCCTAATCAAGATCCTCCTGTGGAGGACCCTAGAGAGGAGATTCCTCCGCTTGGTGACTCAAATTGGCCTCCTGTTAGTGCCCCAGTACCATCTGATAGAAGCCTACATAAGTCAGGGTCTTCACAAACGCTGCCTTACGGAGGATTATTAAGATTCTTCGTTATTTTTGTGATCGTGTTGTCAATACGTTAACCTGCGTCGCAGTTTGATTTAATTTGTTACCGATAATGCAACGATAACGATCTATAGAACACAAAATATTTATCTCCCTGATTTTGATTGATTCTATCCTTCATCAAATGTACTGAGAAATTGTACATGAGGCAAGTAGTACACAAATGAAATGTCTGTCAAAAATCTTTAAATGACTGTACTTCTGCTTGCTTTAATGCGATCCTGGACTACTAGAAATTGCTACTTGTAAGATTAGATGCAGCCTCAGTGCCCAACACTTCATCTCGATCTAATGTCCAGGCACTAATTGTTGCAATCGCGAGTGAAAGGATAGCAAACGTAAAGATTTGATTTGTTAATCAAGTCGGGAGAAGTAATTGGCAGCAATTGATGAGTGACTTCTGAAGCCTGGTCGTGGTAAAAAACCTGTAAGCTTTCGACGTGAAGACAATAATCCTTAATATAAATGCTTGAGAGTAGAAAATTTGGAAAATACTTCGATTTCTCTCGTTGAGAGTCGAACTCAAGACCTCCCACTTACTAAACGGGTGCTCTAACCAACTGAGCTACGAGAGCTTCTGTGAATTGGAGGAGCCAAGCTAACGTAGGAATCAACTCAAAGAAGGAAGAGTAATTGTTATAAATAATGTAATGTCAATCATCTTTTACATATGGGTTGGTACTTCATATATTTGTAATTTTTTTTTTTCTATGAATCATATACTTAAGTTGATGACATAAAGTTTGATAATGTAGATTTGATGTTAAGAAAGAGACAATATATACCTAATTTGACTTGGACTGTCACAGACCGTATGTAAAGAAGATCATTAATTTGACCAGTCATTGATTGGACTCAAGTGGTGGTAGAAGGTTGAGCTTCTTCTTCAAAATAAACAAAACTATATTGTAGTTTCTTACAAGCCTTTGGGTGTCTAGCAGGTGGCAATTTGCCTGTGCTCACGATTGATGAGGTTTTGAGAGTACTTTCTTCGAATGATCTGTTAGTTCTAAATTTTGCTTCCATTATTTAATTAGAAAAAAAAAATCAAAAGAATTTTTGTGCGGTGGTCAAAAAAGATTTTGTACGAGCTGTTATTCAAACCCCGATGACGAAAGGAAGCAACCGTGCCTCTTGCATACGCATGCCTTTTTAACCAATTTCGAAGCCTCCTACAGTTTGATTCTAAGATTGCAAGACCGATATATTTATATGTATATGGCAGAAAATATAAATTCTTTCTGATATATAGGATATGAGAGAATTATTCATTGACTAATATCGGGAGTTTAAATATATTAATTAACAGAATGCCTTTTAATTCACTAAAGAAACTATCAATAATCGAAGACTAATTTATATTCTTCTTGCTTAGCTGGATTTGGAATTACTGTGTTTCTGAATGATGCGTGCTAGCTGGCTAGCGAATCCAGTTTAAATGAGTCAATATAAAACTGATATTAAATGGTCAAGGAGAAAATTTCGGAAACGTAAATGGGTATCCGTTACCTACAGATCATCTGATGTCCTCATTCTTGGAAGTTCCTTTCTTGCATTAATTGACGGTTTATATAATATTTTTATTAAAATTCTTGCATGTAAATTATACTGATGTAATCATAAATATTGATAGTCTCTTTTGTAAAAACTAAGTAGCAAAAGGTTTTGAAAAGTTTTTTTTTTAATTATTAAGGATTTTAACAAATTAACTTTTTGATTATTTTGGAGGTTAATCAAAGAAAAACTCCATGCACGAATAGATTCAACTGGTATTTTAGTTTCACCTTAATTAAATAAATAAGTTAATAAATAGACAGTTTATAGCTTTAAAAAACCTGTGTGGAAAGGGTTTTTGTAACCAGTAGTTGCCACTTTTCTCACACGTCTCAACGGTATAATATAGAGGCTGGTGGGTCAATAATTACTTTGATACTATATTAAATTCGTCATTTCTCTAAGAAGTTTAATAAATCTTATAAGTGATCTAAACAACATCTTTTTAATTAATTTTTAAATAACATTGAAGATTTTTAAATTAATTTTTAAATAACATGGAGTAAATTTATTTAAGGAATTTTGCAAAAACATATTGACTATCAAGATTGATAATTAGTGAAAACTAAATCACATCATACAAAAAGACACCATATTTAATGGTTCGACATCAATTGGTTACTTCTACGAATGAAGAAATAATTTCACTAAATTATAAATTTAAAAGAGTATAAGAGATATCACACCAAACTTGGTATAAGAGATAACACATCAAACCTGCTATTCTACTTGATACCTAACTAATACTATAGAGCTCTGAAACTATTCCTGATTTCACTTGTTCATTCCGGTGTTGTTCAACTATTTTTTAACAACTCTTCTCACATCCAATAGTTTCACTTGCTTAATTCGGTGTTGTTTAACCCTCTCTTTTATAACCCTTCCCACATCCCCTCAAAAATATTTACCTTTGTGTTTAGACCACCTCTCGTACACAAAATTTATTTTCAACCACTATTTTTACAGGTCTAGATTGAGATCTTTTATCTTTAATAGGGTAAGACTCCTATTTATTTAAAAATAAATTTCTATCTTTCTACTTTTTCTATTGTATGTAAAAGTCAATTTAATTTAGAAAACGAGTCATAAATCCCAATAAATCAAACTTCTAACCAATCATAATTTTAATACCATATTAAGTTTAATTTTATAAAAAAGTAATATACGTAACACCAATAACCATAACACGCGTTTGCTTATGGCGGAAACCCTTTCATTACTGTTAAAAAAAAAACATTTATTTTAGTGCCTTTCACCTTAGGTTTAGATGGCAGCCCTTGTGTTGAATCAGAAACAATCTTAGTAAACGAATAGTCTAGACTGTCTAGTAATTAATTTGTAATAATTATATATCGATTAACGGCATGTTGCTGGATATATATATTCATGTGTTAATTTACGTGTGATTAGTGCTTGGAAGGACGTGCTTTAGCGCTTTTATGTCCAAGGAATCTATCAGGAAACTTCACAAATTAATTAAATATAGCTCGTACAGACTTACACTTCACTATTTTAGATTTCTTAATTATTAATTATAAGTATCTACTTTATCTTTTATAGTATTCTAGTCTAGGCCACTGAACTTAAAAATAATAGAAAAGAAAATTTGAAAGGTACTGTTATTATATTCTCCCATCTATAGTAATCAATAACTACATATGAGAAAAAAATAAAAATATTCGGCATTGAACGTTATTAAATTGTTAGTAGGATTAATTACTAAACTCTATTTGGTGCAATTCCTTAATTATTTTGTTTTCTCTCTTTCCTTTTCTTCCATTTGAGCTAAAGTGGTCTTCCATGGAGGGCCGTGGGGCAGCTGGCCACTTTTATATAAATTAGAAAGATCCAGAGATTCGCATAGAGATGGTCAATAAATGTAATTCCAACTGGAAATTGGCCCCAAATTTGGATTTTTGTTGGTCTTCATGTTGCATTAGCAGGAGAAGTAACTGAGAAAATAGAAGCATTCTTTCGCCCATGCATGCATGCATGCAGGCACTTTTTTGGATAAATGAGACTACGATATGAAAATTTGACCTTCCCTAAAAAACAACTAGAAAGAGGTTGAGCACCAAATATCAAACAAAGACTTCGCTGTTTCTCGGAGGCTCGATGTTTAGTAATTTACTCTAAAGTATAAATAACTAATGTGAAGCCGCGGCAAGCCGCCATCATGGACCCGCTTTTTGACAAAACCAAAACGGTGTTTTGTTGAGACTAAGCACTATAAATGAGATGCAAGCATGAGCTCTCATGCATCCCATTTTTCTTCTTCAATACTTAGCTGAGTCATACTCCAATTGCCTGTGTTCAATTTCTTATTGTTATAGTAATTGTAGAACTTGCTGCTGAGTCCCTTAGTAGTAGAAAATAATGGCTTCAGTCACTAGCTTTACCTCTTCAATTCTTGCCATATTGTTGATCATCTCTATGCAATGTGAAGCTCAGCTTTCTTCATCATTCTATAGCTCTACATGTCCCAATGCTCTTAGCACAATTAGGACAGCCATTAATAATGCTGTTTCACGCGAGCGTAGAATGGCAGCTTCCCTCATTCGTCTCCACTTCCATGACTGCTTTGTTCAGGTCTTAATTCAACCTAGATATATATTTGTGGGGAAGTTATTTCTCTTGTTCATTTGTGGTGTAACAACTAATTAAGAGTTGGTTTGATTGCAGGGTTGTGATGGATCGATTTTGTTAGATAATTCCTCCACAATCATTAGCGAGAAAGGCGCACTTAATAACTTGAATTCCGTCAGAGGCTTCGAAGTCATTGATAATGTCAAATCTCAACTGGAGAGCATCTGTCCTGGAGTTGTTTCATGCGCAGATATTGTTGCTGTTGCTGCCCGTGATGCATCCTTCGCTGTAAGCAATTAAAACACAAAATTATTTCTTTCGAAATTATAATATAAATTTCTCACTAACTTACAGGGCAAAATTCTAATTTGAGAACAGGTTGGTGGGCCATCATGGACTGTTAAGCTAGGAAGAAGAGACTCTACCACTGCTAGCCTAAGCTCAGCTCATAGCGACCTCCCAAGTTTTAGAGATAGCCTTGACCAGCTTATTTCCTTGTTTGGTAGCAAAGGTTTGAGTGCAAGAGACATGGTAGCACTTTCAGGTAAATTTTAATAACTAGATCTCTCAATATTACTATAGATAATTAATATTATTATATACTTCTCTTAATCATTTCATTATGTTAAGCACTTCAAACTCAGTTGCTTAATTTTATTATTATTTTGACGTGTAGGATCACATACAATTGGGCAAGCGCAATGTGCTACTTTCCGTGACAGGATTTACAACAACGCAAGTGATATTGATGCTGGTTTTGCTAGCACTCGTAAACGTCAGTGTCCATCAACTGGTGGGAATTCAAATCTTGCACCACTTGATTTGGTGACACCCAATCAGTTTGATAACAATTACTTCAAGAATCTTATTCAGAAGAAGGGTCTTCTTCAATCAGACCAAATTCTCTACAGCGGGGGATCCACAAATAGCATTGTTGATGAATATAGCAAAAACCCTACAAAATTCAAATCCGACTTCGCTGCTGCCATGGTCAAGATGGGAGATATCAGCCCTCTCACTGGTTCTGCAGGACAGATTCGAAAAGTTTGCAACCTTGTTAACTAAAGTACTGTTGTTGGCAAATTTCCATTAATATTATTCCAAATCTGATCAATATTTTGTCATAGTATTTAATATTTTTGTATTTTTTAAATAACGGGCCGGTGTGAGGATTATAATTCTACAAGAAGTACGGATTTCTCGGATCCACTTAGTTTAAATGTAAGAAAGCTCTTGTTATCTCACTTGTATGAACTTTTAATTTACTTTTAATGTAAAAGGAATTTTATTTACCTTTTTAATGTCGAAATTGCTTTACTTTGTAACGAGTAACGTTTCTGTGACTAATACATACATACATACGTACATATATACATACATACATATATATATATATATATATAAAATTCATGTCCCCCACTCATTTTAATTTTTTATCTTTTAAAGATTAACTGAAACTTTTCAACAATAATATGTATGAGAGTGATGCTACTGGAGCCCCACTTACAATCTAAAAAAACCCTCACCTGTTAATTTAATTATGGGAAAATTATATATAAAAAATAAAAATAGTTATAGATAATGTAACACCCCAATATTTTGTGAATAAATATGCCTTTATATGCCTTAAAGTGTGTATATATTTATGCATATATGTGCCTAATGATATATATGTTAATAAGTAATCTTGGAGGATGAAATTGGAAGATGCTAGTAAGTACAAGGGCTAACTTGGAATTTCACCTCAATCTTTGTCTATATAAGCATGGGAGAACTCTAGAAAATTTGATTTCTCTTTCTTGTCTCTACCAAAAACCGTTTCCAGCCCTCTCTTTTTCTCTCTATTTGCTTTCTTCAATTGTGAGGAATCAAGGAAAATTAAAGGAAGCTAGGAGGAATTCAAGGTAGGAATCTTTTCTCTCCTTCAACTTCTTATGCTTAGTTACTAAATTTTGTGAAGAAAATGTTAGATTAAACTATGGTCGATGGTATATTCATGTGATGCATGCAATTAGGTATGATGGAAATCACAAATTTGGTGGGTTGTACATGATTCTAGTAGATTGGATGAGATAGGAAGGCCATAGATGATGATTGGGTCAGAATTTTGTAGGACAGTCAAACTGAGCAGTAGGGAGTACGAATTATCTCTAAAATTCTGGGAATATAATTTGGTTCTGAAAATTTTATATGTGAAACTAGACACATTGAGGAGTTTATAGCATTTTGAATCACTTAAAATTCAAAGTGAGCAATTTATGGTGATTTTTCAAAGTTGCTGAACCAAATTTGGATATCCCCTGTTTTGAAACAGAGTATGGGAAACGGTTTTCATTTGAGGGACAAATCCTTCATGAAAAATTCTGGTTTTTGGTATACCATTTCTGAGGTATGTTTACTATTGAACTGGAAAATTTTATGGTCTTTGGAGTTTTGTATGAATTTATATGAGTTTTCAAAATTGAGGTTGTAAAGCTAGAAATTTTAACTGTCAAAACGGAATTGATAAGTTAAATTACTTTTGGCTGACTCAGACACTATAGAAAATTATGATTTTTGGTAAAATGACAGTTATATGTGTCTAGTTTTAGAGTGCAAAGTTTGGTAGTTATTTGATTGACAATGAATTTTATAAAATTCCTCAAAGTTATACTGTTCAGTTGAAAGGTCTGCAGACAGATTTGTTGTGTGAATGACATTAAGGATTTTTAAGGGGTATATGACCTTATTTTGACTCAATAAAATTCATGGACTATAATATGTATGTCCATTTGAGTTTCATGAAGTTTGGTGATGATTGGAAATGAATAACCTCTTATTATAATAATCCAACCAATATGTGTGTGTGATAGAGTTTAATAAATGATGTTATTGATTGGTTGAATTGTTGTTAACCTATAAGGGATTTAATGACTTCTAAATGGACACTGATCAGTGTGTCATGACTATGGCAATGGTTACCGAAGAGGAAGGAGAAGAAGAAGATATGAAATTTAAACAACTGCTTATCAAGAAATACAAGAAAACAAAATTAAGAGGCGAGGCTAACCGGGTAGTAGCTAGACCCTTCGGAGGACACAACAGACATTAACTCTTAATGAAATGTATTTAATGATTGTGTTTATGAATATATGTGAAATGTGTTGATGGAATGTGGATAGGGCCATGAATATATGGACCTTGATATGAGAAATTATTTGATTGGGGTTTATAGTGATTTATGAAATGTGTGATTTCACACACTTTGATGTGTATGTGATTTACATGTTGGTATAACTTCTTTGTATGTGAGATATAGAAATGTGAATGTGCCCTCATATAAGTGAATTTGTTGTGATATGGCTTGAATAATATTGCCAATGAAACAATGTGTGTATATGAATTATGAAATACATGCCAAACGATCTAGGATACTAATTCCTCATGTGAGATGGCATGACAAATGAATGTCTATAAAATACAATGTGTATTAGAGTTCCATGAACATGTATGAGCAGAAAATGAATGAGATCAGTTATATATGGATATAGTTGTGTAACAATACGATTGAAATACATCGACGAGTAATGGAAGGGTTGGCACTAATAAAGAGTTCAATGGGGTTCTATATGTGTAGAAATGATGCCACTGTGTGGATTGTGCACATCCATAAGTGTACATGAGATATGTAGGCTTATTGTATTTATGAATGTATATGTGATTAATGAGAGCCTACGTAGAACCTCAATTATGATAGTGAACTGCAATATTGTGAGGTGTGAAGGCGTGCATCACTGTGTGATGTGTTATGAATTTGAAATTTCATGCCAAGCCCATGGAAATATATTGAATGTCAATATGATACCGTTAAATGCTAGTATTATGGTAAATGAATTGTGATATATTGTGATTGGGTTAGAAGCTTAACATAGAGCTTCATTTATGTGACTGAAATGTGAAATGTGATATGTGAGTGAAAGCTTAATATAGAGCTTCACTTATGTGACTAAATATGAAAAATGATATGTGAGTGGCATGCCACAACTTAGAATATTTGGCTCTCATAGCTTGAGGGGAGGTCTGGACCATGTGTTTCCTTACTTGGGATTCGGTAACATGGGCCCGGTATCACCCAGATTGTCAGACTAGCCTCGAGCTATTCCAAGTGTAGGCATCTGAATGTATCCGTACTGTTATGTGCTCCCATGGCTTGAGGGGAGGTCTGGACCATGTGTTTCTCTAGACGAGATTCGGTAGCATGGGTTCGGTATCACCCGGATTGTCAGACTAGCCTTGAGCTAATTTATGGGAAGGCCTACATATGGGAACTGACTGTGAAATGAAAAGTCCTACCTTGATTAGAGAGCACTATTCCTAAGTGTCTGTGACTGTACTCTGAAAGCTTCAGAAATTATGTGAAATGGATATCCATATGAACAATGTAACTAGTTTGTGAAAACTCATGTGTGACTGATTGATGTGTTTTATGGGAGCACATGAAAAATTTGATGGACTTGTGAAAAGTTTATTTGTAAATGAGACATGTATATAAATGGGTGTTTGTATAGATGTATGTGATGAGCTTTGACATAGAAAAGCCATGTTTGATTACCCATAGACAAGTATTTAAAGAATTAGAAATGTGATGGGATAAGTGAGTAATTGGTCTAGGAAATTGGCCAATAACGCAAGGTTGGTGCATGAGCACCATTAAATGGTGCAGGAGCGCATCTTTAACCGAACTAAAGAGGTATAGACAAAGAAATAGCATCGCTTTATCATACTTTCCGTGCTGGAGTGCCAATTGTACCGACTCAAGTAAGAGAGAACAGAGAGTTGGCGCATGCGTGCCTCTCCTTTGGTGCAGGAGCGCGGAACTGAAATTTTCATCGGATTAGAAATCAGAAACTTGGCATTGCCATGCCAGTTTCCTCGCACAGGGGCGCGATCCTTGAACAGTGAAATTAACTTTTTGACTTTCTTAGTAGGGCACCGATGGCTTGTATACCAAGAAATGAACCGTAATCAGTGATTTATGGAATAACTATTGAATAGTAGTCATATTCTGACTGGTTATCGCCATTAATTGTTTTATTTTGAGTGTTACAACTATTTTTATAATTCTAGCTGCTTACTGAGTTTCATACTCACTAATCTGTTGTGTAACTCAGGTATTCGATCAGTTAAAGATTAAGGGAGGATTTCGGCATAGCGGCGACTGTGTTCCCTTGGAAAATTCTTTTCCGCTGCAGTATTACTATATTGGGTGCGGGTTGTGACAGATAAACTTCTAAAAACAATTGAAATGCATAACCATGTATATATTTTCATTTATTGTTCTCCTCCCCAATGATTTTATCTTATTAATAACCTAAATTCATTCATTTTCTTTCTTTTTTACTTATATTTCATTATAGAATAAAAATATATAACCTTCTCTCGACCCTTTGCCTCTCTTCTTAATTTCAACTTAATTGTCTGGGTTGTTTTCTCACTTCATAAACGTAATTAAAAAAGTCAAAAATTTGTCTCCCATCACCATTTCAATTTTATTTTTATTTTTTAATAACTTTTTCACAAAAAAATGGCATTGCGTTGGAAGAGAATTTTGTAGCTATGAGAATATGCCACTAGATTTCTTTCTTTCTTTTTTTTGGTCTTGAAAATTCGTTTAGTTCTCACAAACAAAGCATATAATATGGTTGATCATGTTTTGACGTAATTTCTTAGAGTGTGTTTGTGCCAAACATAACTTCCCCGTAACTTCTTTAAAGAGGCGCATGAATGTGTCTATGTATCTATATTTTCAACTTTATCCTAGTACATTAATATATGGATGCTGTTCACTAGGTAACGACTAAGTTTAAGATAGCACTAAAAAGGAAAATAGCAATTCAAATGGAAAGCTTCAAGCCAGAATGATCCCACATGATTCTAAGCAACTGGCAAAGGAAAGTTCTGATTTGTTCTCAATAATTTAGCTAAATGTTTGGCTATTTCAAAGGGATTTACAAACACAGATAAAGAGAAATCGACCTTATTATCGTACTACCGTTGCCGCACTTAATTAGATCGTTTAAATTTTTTCCTTCAATTGCTTTCTTCATCTCTCATGAATGTGTATATAAATGGAAGTCATTGAACCTTGTAATGATATGGAATGAGAATTACTAAAACTCTTATGGTATCAGAGCCTTTCACGAGAGATTAAGAGAACACATAATATGGCCTCTTCTTCTATTGTTATCAACAACACCAGTGAAACTGCCCTAACCATTCAAACGTTTCACCACTGCTTTAGCCTCATTACTTTTAAACTTAACTTCTCTAACTTTTTGCTTTGGCAGTCATGGGTAGAACCTGTAATTCAAACCATCGGAATGGAGCACCACATAATTGAAAGCAATGCACCAGAGAAGGAGATGGTTAGAGAAGATGGAAAGACCATTTTGAATCCTCAATATCCCACTTGGATGAACAATGATGGCCTACTAACCACTTGGTTATTAGGAATCATTGAACAAGAAGTACTTGTGCAATTAGAGGATATATAGTCTGCATATAAGGCATGGAAATCAGTGGAACAAGAACTTCTTCCCATCACCAAGGAAAAAGACATTGTTCTTACTGACACTCTTATGTCCCTTAAGAAGGGAAATCTTCCTCTTGATGATTATCTTAGAAAATCTAAAAGTTTATATGATAGTCTTACGACTGTGAAGAAGCCAATGGATGATATCAGCAAGGTTTTTCAATGGGCTCATGGACTTGGTCCAAAATATAAAGATTTTAGAATTGCTATGCTAGCAAAACCTTCTTATCCTAATTACCACTAGCATGTGCTAGCACTTCAAGCTCATGAATAGATGCTTGTCAATGATTCCGAAGAAAAACAATCTCAAATGATTCATAAACATGCCTTTCTTAGTCAACGAGGAAGAGGCCGTGGACATGCTAGTAGCTTCAACTCGCGACGAAAGGGTTTTACCCCTACTGGACATTATGGCAATCAAAATAGCCAAGGCCACAACAATAATAAGGCTGGAGCATCTTAGTAACAATAATGAACTTGTTCTAAACCACAAACACAAAAGAAAGACGACATTATTGTTTGCCAAATTTGTAGTAAAGCAAACCACTCAGCAATAGATTGTTGGAATCATTTTGACCATTCTTATCAATCTAAAGACATTCCTAAAGCACTAGTAGTAATGATTTGAATGAAGAAAGAAATGATGTAACCCTCTATGCTGATTCAAGAGCCATTACTCACACGGTCAATAACCTGGGTAAAATATTTAAAATTATGCCATATAGAGGAAAAGATTCTATATATGTTGGGAATGGTGACAGTCTTAGAATTTGTCATATAGGTGAAGGAAAAGTTAGAACTAAGCATGGTACATTAGACCTTAAAAATGTTTTAGTTGTTCCTAAAATTAAGAAAAATTTAATTTCTGATGGACAACTTACTTCTGATAATGCTTGTTCTATAGAAGTCACCTCTAATGAGTTTATTGTTGAGGACCAACAGCACAAGATCTTGGCCAAGGGACATAAAAGGGGTGGCTTGTACGCTCTTGAGGAGATGGACCATCAAGCTCTTACGGCTGTCCAAAATAAGGCGTCTCACATTATTTGGCATCAAAGAATTGGGAATCCCCATTCTAGATTTTTAAAGCTTTTACAAGAAAACAATTAATTGATATTTCTAGTTGGAATAAATGAACTGTTTGCTCTAGTTGTCAAATGGGGAAGAGTTGCTAACTTCCTTTCACGTTATCTAATAGTATCTCTGAGTTTCCGCTTCATAAATTGCATTGCGATTTATGGGGTCCAGCTCCTATTTTATCTTGTCAAGACTTTAAATACTATGTTGTTTTAATTGATGATTACACTCTTCTACTTGGTTGATTCCTTTAAAGAAAAAGTCAGATTTCTTTGAAGCTTTTCTTAAATTTCAAAGGTTAGTCGAAAATCAGTTTGAGTGAAAAATAAAAATCTTTCAAAGTGATGGAGTTCCAATCTAAGATCTTTGAAGCTCATTTAATCCAATGTGGAATACACTGTCAGTTCTCATGCCCTCACACCTGTGAACAAAATGGTGTTGCCAAAAGGAAGCACTGTCACATTGTTGAAACAGGTTTGACATCACTTTTTCAAGCTAATTTACCTATAAAATATTGGGTAGATGCATTTTTAACTTCTGTACAGTTGATTAATAGAATGCCATCCAATTCTCTGAAGTTAGAGACTCCTTTTTTCAAGTTGTTTGGAAGAAATCCAATTTATAGTGGTTTAAGAATTTTTGGGTGTAGGCGCTTCCCATATTTGAAGGATTATGGAAAGAACAAGTTTTCGAAAAAGACATACCCTTGTGTTTTTATAGGGTACAGTCCTATACATAAAGGGTATAGGTCTTTAGATCCCTCAACCAATAGGATCTACATTTCAAGGCACGTTGTTTTTTTGATGAAAATGTATTTCCATTTGCTTCTAACAAAGAAAATATTTCGCAGGGAAATATTGAAATAGTAACCTATCCTGAAATGGAAACTTGGACTAGAAAACATAATCCTATGAAGTCAGAAAGGGAAAATGTTCAAGCAAGGAAAACCAATTCAATCACTTGCTATGACAGTGAATGTGTTATTAATGCCAATGTCCAACCAGAATTGGAGATTATTTAGGAAGAATAAACTTTGAAAAATCATGAACCATTAAGTCAAACTTCTCTGGTTGAAGAAAATATGACTGATGTGATTGATAATGTTTATGCAGATAAAAGTTCAAGTTAATCATTGGAAGCTATCAAAAATTAGAATCATCAAGACTTATTCACAAAAACTGCTCCCATAAATGATAGCTCAACTTCACATGAGAGGGACTTACATTCAGATTTTAATGATATAAGTAATATTTTTTTTAATGACTTGAACTTTCCAAATATTGATGCAGGAAACATACATTCAGGAAGCAATAAACATATTATGGTCACTCGGAAAAGACTTGAAGAGAATCCAAATCTTGATCCTTAATTTGCTGTTGATATACAAAAATTACAAGAAAGAAAACAACCTAAGGCTCTCATAACAGGCTTTCGTGGAGAGCCAAAGTCATATAAACAAGCTCTTCAAATGCCTCAATGGCATGATGCAATGAAAGAGGAAATAAAAGCACTAAATGATAATCAAACATGGTGTCTAGTGCCTTGACCTCAAAACACAAGCATCATTGGCTCAAAATGGATATTTAGAATCAAGTGAAATGAAGATGGATCAGTGGAGAGATTTAAAGCTTGTTTAGTCACACAAGGATATACGCAAGTTCAAGAATTGGACTACAAGGAAACCTTTAGTCCAGTTGTGAAGGCTACAACAATACGACTTGTTCTCGCTCTTGCAGTCTCTTTAAATTGGAAAATGAGACAACTCGATGCAAAAAATGCCTTTTTGCATGGATATCTCAAGGAAACTATATATATGGAACAACCCCTTGGCTTCAAAGATCAAAAGTTTTGAAATGATGTGTGCAAGTTAAATAGATCGCTTTATGGGCTAAAACAAGCACCAACGGCATGGTTTGATAGATTATCTCAATTTCTTCTTCATATAGGCTTTGTTTGTAGGAAATATAATTCATCATTATTTGTTTATTCTAAAAATAATATTTTAACACTAATATTAATTTATGTCGATGATGTGGTCCTTATAGGTAATAATGAACAATTCATGGAAAAGCTTATTAAAACTTAGCTCTGAATTGGCACTGAAATACTTAGTAAAGCTGCACTACTTTCTTGGAATAGTGACAAAGTATTTCGTTGGAGGAATTACATTATCTCAAATGAATTATACTAAAGACATCTTAGATAAAAATAAGATGTTGGAATGCTCTCACTTCAATACACCAATGGCACTCAAATAGCAACATAGACAGTTGAAGATTCCAAGCAAACAAACATAAAAGAGTTCAGAAAAATTGTAGGGGCTCTCCAACATCTCACGTACACATGACCTAACATTGTTCAAGCCGTTAATAAAGTCTATCAGTGACTCCAACAACCGACAGAAGGTGACATGCAAGCAGTTAAAAGAATATTGCGTTACTTAAAAGGCACGTTGCATTATGGGATCAAATTCTTTACTCAAAGTCCTATCAAGCTTTATGGATTTAGTGACACAGATTGGGTAGGATGCCCATAAACAAGAAGAAGCACCACATGGTTTTGTATATTCATAGGAGGAAATTGCATTTCATGGGGTTATAAAAAGCAACCAACATTGTCAAGGTCAAGTTCTAAAGTTGACTATCATTCCATGGCTTATACTGAAGTAGAACTAACATGGATCAAATTTCTTCTTAAAGATATTGGGATCAAATTAAGTCAGCCATCACAATTGTTCTGCGACAATCTTAGTGCTTTACATATGACAGTCAGTCCAGTGTTTCATTCTCGTATAAAACACATTGAGATTGACTATCATTTTATAAGAGAGAAGGTAGCAACTGGATCTGTTATTACATGGTTTGTTCCTTCATCTCATCAGTTAGCATACATATTTACCAAGCCTTTAGCAAAGCTACCTTTCCACTATTTTTGTGAGAAACTAGGAGTTCATCCTTAGATGCCCCCTAGTTTGAGAAAGGGTGAAAAGGAAAATGGCAATTCAAATGGAAAGCTTCAAGCCAGAATGATCCCACATGATTCTAAGCAACTAGCAAAGGAAAGTTCTGATTTGTTCTTGATAATTTAGCTGAATGTTTGGCTATTTCAAAGGGATTTACAAAGACAAAGATCAAGAGAAATCAGCCTTATGATCGTACTACCATTGCCGCACTTAATTAGGCCGTTTAAATTATTTCCTTCAATTGCTTTCTTCATCTCTCATGGATGTGTATACAAATGGAAGTCATTGAACCTTGTAATGATATGGAATGAGAATTACTAAAACTCTTAAGCACCACATAATTAAACATTAACTGCTAAACTTCTCCGACTTATCTTAAAGCAATATTATTTAATATTTAATACTACTTATCCCACATTTGTATCTATCTACAATATTAATGATTGTCAATTTGACTGTGTATATTAATATAACCAATGATGTGGTAGCTCTAATTAAATCAATATTGCTAAATCATTTGAGATATATAATTTATAATAGAAATTGATATGTGTAGCATTATACTTGTTTTGTTGCTCAACAAAAAAATAAAAGGCACACAAGATATATAATTGAACCTAAAAAAATCTTTATGTCAATAACAACAAAATATTTGGCTTAAACTAGATATATAGAAAGCCTTTCATAAGCAGAGAGAACTCCCTTTAAATAACAATGAGAATTTTTCAACTTATATATATAT
Organism: Boswellia sacra; assembly: GCA_013180625.2. NCBI lineage: Eukaryota > Viridiplantae > Streptophyta > Magnoliopsida > Sapindales > Burseraceae > Boswellia > Boswellia sacra. The sequence continues at coordinate 173,597 of SNVD02005842.1, forward strand.
GCTCACTACACAAATGATGTTAATAGGCATATAATCTTGATTGGAATCAAAACAGTGAGGGTGGTAGAAAAATAAAACCGAGAGACAAGCCATCCGGGAAGAGCAAAAGTAAAGCCCTCACCAAACGGGAACCGATCAAGGACATTTAAACCCTGATCAAAGTGAGAGCAATGGAAAGGCAACCTGTAGGGACCATCAAAACTCTCACTGGGGGGAATCCTGGAAGAACAAAACCCTTCTCACCCGACAAAAGCACTGGAAGAACAAACCCTCATTAGACAGAAACACCGGCGCCAAAACAAACCCGGCCCCCAACATACAGATATCCGGGATTGAAGGGCCACTTGGGAATATATATCAGTACCCCCTTGACCTAACGAGGACCGGAAATGCCATACTGGAAGATCAATAACGTCCCCTTTTGCCTTGGAAATTAGCACCTCTGTATACACGTACCCTTTTACATATATGAAAAAAATATGGATGATTAATACAAGCTCAAATCACAAAAATTTAACATTAAACATTCAAGGACCTTTCTAAGTTCATCCCAAAGCTTGTGGAAGTCGTCGTCATGAGAAATATAATTTCATGGAAGCGTAGGAACTCGCTGGAGTCCGAAGATTCAATTTCACGCTGCCATCTCTCATATTAAGCCCGAGATAATTTTCATGGCTTCAACAGAAAAAATATTTATTTATTAATTAGTATAATTTCATCATTTCATCCAAACAAATTTAAACGCTATTTGAAACTAATCAATAACACAAAACGAGATTAACATAAAGTATACCCTTTGCATTAATTTGTAACAACAAATATAATTTACTAAAATTAATTTTCATATCACATAGTGGGTGATCATTAGATCACTTTAATTTTCTCTTATTTTCTCGACAGTCCAACAACAAATAAAAATTTTCAACGAAATAAGCTAAATGACTGGTCAGGAAGTATTAAAATTTACTGGAATTCAAAGAGAAGTTCAATTCTCCACTTGTGTTTCCGGAAAATGGGACGCACATGTTCTGCTACTAGCTCTAAAATCTTCTTTGCTTCTTCTTGTTTTTGTCTGTTTAACCCTTTTACTTCCCATACCTTACATCAATCTTCCAAATAACTTATCTTTTTAACCCCAATAAAAAAAAAAAAAAACTGATCAATAGAACCCAAAATTTTGGTAATGCATATGAAAACGAATTATGGAAATAAGATGTGTAGGCTGAAATAGTGATGAGCACTGTTGAATGCCTAAATACACTTGTAATATACTAGTTTGTATTGATATTAAACTAGTGCTAATCGGTGATGGATATAGGATTGAACTTTTAGGGGGACTGAGTTCATGGAGTTATGTAAAAATATTATTAATAAATTAATTCAAAAAATATATCAATAAAAAATTATATAATATAAAAATAAAATTATTAATATTAATAACATAGAAAAAATATAATAATTATATTAAAATTGTATATAGGGTACTTATAAGTACTTTAGTTAGAAATTCATTGCAAATCTTTGGTTAAAAAATCTATTTAAACTGCTTTCGTATTTATTTAATATATAGGATAGTAATTGACTAATTGTTAATCTAACAGGAAACTTATTTATATAAAAAATTCTTATTTAATTAGAAAATATTATTTTGTAATTTAGAGAATATTTAATTAACTGAATATAATAAAGACGAAAAATTTGTAGATCCATCAATTTAATATATTAATTATATTTTATATAAATTTAGTTATGTAAAAGATTTGGAGAGGCTGGAATAGTATTAACTCAATCCATATTATCCTATTTCGTAAAGTATTTAAAAGGAGATTTAATATATTTTTAGTATGGTGGGGTCCATGCCCCCCTCGGCCTTAACTAAAGTCCGCCCGGCAGTGCTACGTTGTTCATTTAACGCCAACACATTCTACTTATATTAGACTAGCATCGGGCATAAAATTAAAGAAAAAGAAAAAGAACCTTAAGAATGATAATTAGGTGAAAAAAGAAAGTTTTGAATATAGATAAATTAGCAGTTTTTATCTAATAGCCATAATTATACTTCCTAATCTATGATCATATTTGTATGGTAAAACCTATTTTTCGATGACAAGCTAAAATATTTCTCAAAGTCCTAAATTAAATATTATTTAATTATAACAATAATTAAGTTATAAATCGAAATCGATATTATTCTACAGTAATTTTTTTCCTTTCTTTTACAGCACTTATCATATGACCAAGCCAAATAAAAATAATCAGTATCCTAAAAAAGCCCAACTTGTTATCATATAATATTTTAGATTTTTTTTCCTTATTCCTAATCACTGCCCTAGCTTTTTACATATGTAATTAATCATGATCTATTAATTCATTATTTTAGATTACATCTATAACTGGCCATTGTTTGGTCTGCAATGGTTTCTTCCTTTTTTGACTCGAGATACTCATCCTCGTTGTGCATGCAGCAAGATATATTTGATACTAAACTTAATATATATATGAATCAGATGCATTAGTATACTCATTAGCTCAACATAAACATAAAGCAATTAATGAAGCAATAAGAAAAATAGCAACTTATATTATTCATTTATTTCTTATTCATTATTAATACAAACATTTTGGTACTAATAAGGCAGCATAAAGATTAAAAAAGAGTCAAAATGAATTGATCTTTTAAGCTTCGCATTTCACTCAACAACGGAATGATCGATGATCAGTTCAGATTTTCAGTGTTCCCATTCCTTCATGAGACCCTGCATATATAAAATTAAGATATATTAATCGTTGAAATATTAAAATTAATGGTAATATAATTATTACTGAAAAGATATAACGCAGGCAGAGCATATATATAATACTACATAATAGTACGTACTGTTGGTAAGAGATGTTGATAGAACCAGAAGCAGTGTCTGCAATTGAAGCAAATGCTTCTTGAGACAAGTCAATAGTGCCTCTACACGACCCAGATGGGCAGTAGTCCACAATCTTCACCACCACCGACTGGCTTCCCTGACAAGGATGTGGAGTGCCAGCGTTTGTCCCACTAATGCAAGTCACTTGGTAATATTGCCCACAAGCAGCACCATTATTCCAGAATGCATCACTTGCTGCTGCTATCATTACTCCTTCATCATCAAATCCATAACAAGCAGATGCTGTGACCAGAAAGGAAAATTATAAGCTTTTCTCATAAGTTAATTAAGCATATATAATTAAAAAGAGCAAAGGTTGATAGAGATATAATTACGCGTGTATGGAGGAGTGTAATAGGTTGCAGTGCCAGAAGTTTGAGCGGATGCCGATGAGAAGAAGGTCAGAACTAACCATGGTAAAATAGTGAGGGCTATGCAAGAGTTTTTGAAAACTGATGCCATTGATTCGATCGCAAAGAATGAAATGGCTTGCTAAAGGAAGAGTAGATAATTTTATACGAAGGAAAGCTTTGAAGTTGTGTGCTCTCATTGTGGGGGGTGAGGAAGGTTATATATAGGTTAAGTAACCACTGAACTTTAAAAATATTTATTAATATACTGATGGACACAATGCTCATTAGTGTGTTATGAGATCTTTTCGGTATAAATTCCTTTTCTTTGTCACCAGAGTCGGCAATGGCATGCAGGCGTGGCCTTGGAAGGTTTACAAAGAAACAATATGATAATTAACAATATAAATATCAACCTAGATCTTTTTGTATGCTGCTAGATAGCTAGCATAACATGCATGCATATCTATGTTTGTTTGGTTTTTTTTTTCTCTGTATCTTAAAAATTACAGCAACGTGAGTTTTACCTAAGTTAACGGTCTTCAATTATGTGATGTAAATGATTTTAGGCTAGAAAAAAAAAATTGATGATTCATCTGGTTAATATTTGTCTTAGAGTAATACGCTTACAAGCATTAATTTTATATTTACAAACTTAACAATCAAATTAACGTGATATGTAATGATTGGAGGAGTGAATTTAATTAAAAGAGTAATGTAATTAAAATTGATGAAGTGACAATTATACAGTAATGTCACATGAATTTGTATAAATAAATTTATAAGTATAGTTTGTAAGTGTAATTCCACTTTTTTTTAATCAATAAAATACCATAATACTCTTTGTATTTATGATTCTTAACTAAATTTTTGATATTGTATATTAAAAATAAAAAAAAAAATAATAATAATTTCTTTATAAAAATTCTTTAATATTGGAATGAAAATTGACGAGAACTGCTTCAATCATATATATACTCTCATTACATTATTATGAATAAAAGGGCAGTCTTGATTATTCTATTTCTCATGAAACAAAGGTTAAGTAATTAATAAGATGAATAACTAAAATAACAGAGACCTATACGACAATTACATAGTTTAGCATTTTTGAAGCTAATTCGATGTACCCAGTAGATTTTAGAACAAAATTATATATCCTCACATGGTTGTATCAAATAATTCCACAGTTACTACTATGAATATACAAATATAGAAAATGGAACGATTGGGGTTGGTGGCAATATAACACACAAATCATTGGTTTAATAATCCCCACAAAATCACTGAAAGTAATGAAGGCACATTTTCTTAACCTTCGCATTAGGGATGATAAAATAGACCGCGGGGGTGGGGATCCACGGGGACCCTCCTCTATTGGGGTAGGGATGGGGATATTATTTACGGGGATAGGGTGAGAATGAGGGAAAAAATTAATCCCCGCATCATAATGGGTGGGGATGGGTTTACTATTCCTCACCCCATATCCGTCCCGCACCTCGCAAAAATATTTAAAAATAATATTATTTTATTTTTGTATTATATATTGTTATATTTAAAATTATAAAATATGAAAATTATTTTAATTTAAATAGAATAATTATTTAATGTAATAATATACAATCATTTAATTATCTAAAAATATAATATTATAGTATTGTACTAAAACCCTAATTCAATTATAGATAACAAAATTAACAAATTGATTAGCCATCGACTGTCGTATCTTTATTTTTCTCTACAATAATAAGAAAACACTGCAGCCAAATTACAGATACAATAATTATTACTAATTCATAAATTATAATGATTATAAATTAAAAGTAATGATTATTATTATTTTTAATGTTATAGGAATGAAGCTATTGAGGATCTTCAGAAAAAAGCAAAGAGATGATGCTACATTGATGTAGAACACAATTTTAGGATATCATTTTTGTATTTCTTTTATTGGTTATGACTTATTTTACTTTCTTTGTTCATACCTTTTAAGTATTAGACTTTGTTACAAAAACTAGATTATAATTTTGATATTGCTTTATGATTTTTTGGTTGTCAGAGATTATTTATGATTATATGTTAACTAATGTTTATGTGAAAGTTTAATTTTAAGTAAAAATAATATCTTTATACGGGGAATGGGGTGGGGTTGGGGAAAATATTCCCCGCATGGAGATTTCCCATTCCCTCCCCACCCAAAAAAACATGGAGAATAGGTGGGGAATGGGGGGTGATTTTAACAATGGGGTCGGGAATAGGGACCACCTCCCCACCCCTGCCTCGCCCTATTGCCATCCCTACTTCGCATTAATATATATGATATATCTCACATGCAATTCAAACAAAAACTCATTTCCCCCGAAATCATCTTCCGGCAGTTCCTAGGTCAGTAGTATAATTTCTTTCACTTCAGTCTCTTAATAAACTTGAATAGCAACACAGCAACACTTCCCAATGGAATTTTAATTGTACTGATTACAGTAACATTTTCAAATATGTATATTAAGATTTTGTTATATAGACTGGACTTGCGAGGATGTCCTAATTAATATATAGGAAACATGCATCACTTGGATCCAACTATCGTACTGTATGTTATATATACGATATTTATTTTAAAACTAACCAATTATAGATTGAACATAAATTGTATAATGATATCCAGTCTATGCCTATAATCATATTAAAGTCTTAGAAAGAACGAATGTAGCACATGATATATATCTTTGTCCAATAATGTCGTATATCTATGTGTATTTATTTTAAAATTAGCCTATCCTATTTATTATTAGTTACCTGAAGGAGAAAACGTGTCTAGTGCTATAATATTAGAAAATATAGAGATATAAATATGCTCGTCTTCTAATTTATTTTCCTATAATTAACTACAAACCTTCTCCAAATATTTAGTCGGCCATACCAGCACCACCTTCTTCTCCCGTCCTCGAATAAATTAATAATGTCTCACCTGATATGAAACATGATTTTCTTTCTTTGTGTGGTAGTCGTTGCTTGCTTTCTTCTTTGGTTCCGTCATTTCATAATCAAGTGTCGCAATAATAATAATAGATCATCTCCAACGGATAATTCATAGTTTCTTATGGTTATCATTCATATTAGATAATAATATCCAATAATTGATTACTAGAGTATGTTAAGAAGATTAATTGTTTATTTTGATAACTTATGTGGTTGCATTGGATAAAATTATGATATAAATGTTAATAATTAGTATTAAATACATGTGAGTTATGTATTGTATTTATTGGAGTAGTAATAAATATTTTGTTAATGTGGGGGTTTCAATTTTTAAGAAAGTTTTTAGTTATTAATCTTTGGCAATTTTGATATGAATTTTGTTGTTATTTCCATGAGTTAAAAAATTCGACAAATTAGAGCATTAATATTCTGTGAAGTTATCGTCAATGCATTAAAATATTTCTTAATGTAGGGGTTTTCTATATATTATGGTTGTTAATATTTTTATGATATTTTGAGAAAAAAAAGTGATATTATAAATTATTAGATGATTATTAATTTGTCTATGAGTTTAAAAATATTATTACTTACGAGGTGATTAAGTGCTCTTTCAATTTTCTTTATTACACCTTTGATATTCTTGTGTTCTCTAACATTCTTTTTGTGAGAAAATTAATGCAATTACAGAGCTAGTGGAAGCAATTATCGGTTGAAGGACAAGTTACCCAAGATGAAATACAGTAGTGCACGTTCATGAAAAATCTCAATATGTTATATTCAATTAATTAATTAATTAAATTATCGATGTGGATATGCTTAAGCCCGAAGAGAGTCATTTAGGGAAGTAATCTAACTTTTCTGATTGGAGAACCCATGAAGGAGATTCAATTGGTAGGAACAATTCGTCTTGCGTGACTTGTTAAGTATAATTATATTAACATATCTTAGAGGAGATATGATTTTGCTCATCCCTATAGCAAAATGTTTGTTGTATGTGATGTTAGAAAGGATATTTATCTTGAATAAGTCCAAAGGCTAGATACTCTTGCGGGGTATAAGTCACATATACCTTTTGAGGACTCACCTAAGTGAGAGTATCGTGAGGGCCGAACCAAGAGAATTGGGCTATTTTCTAAAACTCTTATGAGAATCAAGATTAAGCGCATGGCCATTAAGAGCGCTAACCTATCAAACCATATTTTTGTCGATATTATATGTGTAATAGTTCGAAGCTTGATCAAGAAAACGAGTTCAAGACTTTGTTCACTCAGGTTTTTTAAATGAATACTATCAACAATAAGTGTAGGTTCAAATCTGAAAAGTATCTATACCCATTGCATAATAAAATGTTGCTCTTTATATACAGTTTTTATTTTATGAGTATTTTTATCTAAATATTTTATTTTACAAAGCTTTAAATTTTTAAACTTTTTGTGAGAGATTGTTGGAGATAAAAGGTTTAAAACAAACATTTACATCATGAGTTATAAAATTTATTTTGAGATTAATTTCATAAGTTACAAATATAATAAAAACATGAGTTACAACACTTATCATTTGTAACGTTCATTTTTTTATTAAGAACTTATGGCTTGGGAGTTATAAGAATTAATTTTTAAGTTACCTAAGCTATGAGATTATTATATAAAGGAGTCTCATGGTTCTAACATTGTAATGAGAATATACTTTGATTATTTTCAATGTTTTGAGCAACCACGTACGACATATGGAGATATATTTTTTTTTGGTGATCGTGCTCATCGAGAAGATAAGTTGTGAGTACTATGTTGTATTTTGAAGCCCTTGAGTACCGATATGACCCGCACGAGAGGAGGAGTCTTTGGCTTTAGTACAATGTCTTTAACATGCCTCCCAAGTGCTCAAGCCTTATATTTCTTATCTTTTTTCTACTTTAGATATGTTATTTAACTTTCTATATTATTATTTTTTATGATATTATTGTTGTTTTATTATTATATTTGAATTTATTATAAATATTCCTAACAAGAAAAGCTCAATTTGTTACCATATAATTTATATTTTATTTGTTATTCCTAATCACTGGCCTAACTTTTTATATATGTAATTAATCATGATCTATTAATTCATTATTTAGATTACATCTATAGCTGGTCATTCTTTGGTCTACAATGGTTTCTCCCTTTTTGATCCGAGATACTCATCCTGGTGGTGTAGCAAGATATATTTCATATGAAACTTAATATATATAGATGAATCTCGTGCATCAGTATACTCATTAGTTCATGTAACATAAACATCAAGCATTAAAGTTATCAATGAAGCAACAAATAAATAACAACTTAAATTATTCGTTTATTTCTTATTCCTTATTGATACAAACATTTTGGTACTAATAAGGAAACATCAAGATTAAAAAAAGAGTCAAAATGAATTGATCTTCTAAGCTTTGACTCATCAAGAACGGAATGATCGATGATCAGTTTATATTTTCAGTGTTACCATTCGTTCATGAAACCCTGCATATATAAAATTAAGATATATTACTCTTGAAATTTTAAATTAATGGTAATATAATTATTACTGAAAAGATATAAAGCAGGCAGAGCATATATATAATACTATATAATAATACGTACTATTGGTAAGAGATGTTGGCAGAACCAGAAGCAGTGCCTACAATTGAAGCAAATGCTTCTTGAGACAAGTCAATAGTCCCTCTACAGGACCCAGATGGGCAGTAGTCCACAATCTTCACCACCACCGACTGGCTTCCTTGACAAGGATATAGAGTGCCAACGTTTGTCCCACTAATGCAAGTCACTTGGTAATATTGCCCGCAAGCAGCACCACTATTTCAGAATGCATCACTTGCTGCTGCTACCATTATTCCATCATCAAATCCATAACAAGCAGATGTTGTAACCATTAATTGTTAAGTTACCTGATAAGTGTCTATTTATATATCATTTTCATATTAATTCGTCCATGTTTCTTTGCTATATTCCTTGGTATTTTTATGTTTTTGTGTGGTTTTGATGTTTGTAGGAGTTTTGGAGCAACTTGCACAAAAATGGAGTAAAACCCTTCATTTTCACCTCTGCTAGTCAACCATCTTCTCGGATTTAATTGTATTGATATACAATGAACCCGATGACATATCATATACCGTTGAAAAGCTCTCGAAGTCTACTTTTTGGAGAAATTTACGGTTTATGAATCCATTCAGTGTACCGAAAGTTGTAATCAAAACAGTGTGAGAAGTGTAGAAATGTAATTCCACACATCACTGTAGCATGTATAATACGGGACACTGTAGCACGTTACTGTAGCAGAGTATTTAAACACATTTTAGGGTTTTATTTCATAACTTGAAGAGGGGAGAACGTGGAGGAGGCTGCATCTTTGGATTTCTATCATCTCTTGGAGTTCTTGAAGGAGATTGAAGGCTTGGAAAGAGGAAGAACTACAAATCCTAAGAGATTTCATCAAATTTGCTAAGTTTTCCCTTTCCCTTTCATTTTCTGGAATGTCTCCATATTGTATTGTATTTGTATTCTATCTGAATATGTGTAACTAAATCTGAATTGGTTGAGGGTGATTTCAAAGCCCCTGATATGGTTTTTGTAAATTGATTGTGCAAGAAGTTGTTATCCAATTCTCTAATTGAAGTTGCTTGTATTTTCCCATGTTTAATGCTTATGATTGCTTGCTGGATTGTATTTGGGTGGCCAACTGAATATAATCTGGATATTGTCTATTGCTAGACTAGAAATCTTGATCCGTAATTGTCTTGAATTTCTAATCATTAGTAGCAAAATTGTGATCAGAGATTGCAATTGGAGAATACAACCTAAGTTAAATAATCCGAGCTTGTGTGTTTATTGCTTAGATCAACCTATCTTTCTTTTCATAATGCATCCATTGAATTAAATTTAGAGAGCTTGTTCTAGGTTGTTTAATGGATAGAGATTAAGTAAAGAGCCTATTTTATTTAACAACAAAGTAAGGAAAGATTGGGATAACAGAGCTTGTTGTTATCTACGGTTGATAACTTCAATGCTGTAATTGGATTACAATTCTATGTTAATTCACAAATTCATATCTTGTGGCAGAGAATGAACTCTTAACCAGATTTCCCTCATTGATCTTTTATTCAAATTAACTTCTGTTTTGTTATTCTTAATTTGCATTCTTATTTCATTTAGTTAATCATTCAACAAAACTCCCCCATTTAGTTAATTGTTGCTGAAAATAACAAATTCAATTAGAATCAATCCTCGTGGGAACGATATCTTACTTATCCCTTTATTACTTGTGCGACTAGTATACGTGCTAGTTTCGAACGCATCAAGTTTTTGGCGCCGTTGCCGGGGATTGATTTTCTAATCGATTTGTTATTTTGTTTTTATTGTTGATTCATATTTTCTTTGTTTTTCTTTTCTGATTGTTTGTGTTTAGACAACATGGCAGTAAACTTCTATCAATTCAGTAGAGGATTTGAGCCACAAGTACCATGGAGAGTAAATGAGGTAAGCACTCCGAACATTGAACAACAACTTTTTGAGCTAACCTCTCTTGTGGAAAACATGGTTGTAGGAGATATGCAAAAATCTTATGAATGTGGGATATATTCTACGATGGAGCATCCAATCGACATGTATCCAACTTTACAAGAAGAATATATGGAACAAGCCAATGCCATGGGTGGATTTCCAGGACAAACGAGGCATGGTATGATCCTTTCTCTAGCACTTACAATGCTGGATGGGAAGATCAACATAATTTCAGTTACTGGAATCATCAAACAATTACTCCAAATGTGATACCAAATCGGCCACAAAGTTTCAATCAACCTAGAGTGCAGCAACCATTTCAAATGCAACCACCACAAATGCCACATCCAGCACCATAACCAGCTTCACAAAACTCAGGTATGTCTCTCCAGGATATTGTTAATGCACTTGCCACTAACACAATGCAATTCCAGCAGGAAACTGGGGCAAGTATCCAAAACCTGGCAAATCAAATGGGACAATTGGCTACTAGCATGAGCAAATTCGAGGGCCAAGACTCAGAAAATTATCTTCTCAAACGGTGATCAATCCAGGAGAGACTGTTAGTGCGATAACTTCGCGAGGTGGAGAGCAATTAGAGATCTTGCCAAGGAAATCACAAACTGATGAAGGAGATGACACCACTTCCATCATGAACAAAACATTGACTTCTCAGGTAAATCCGATAACTCCCATTCCATCATATGTTTCTCCTCCACTTTTTCCTAGTAGATTTGCAAAATCGAAAAAGGAGGAACAAGAACAAGAAATCCTGGAAACTTCTCACAAAATCGAGGTAAATATACCACTTCTGGATGCTATCGAGCAATTACCTTGTTGTACAAAATTTCTCAAGGAGTTATGCACCAACAAGAGAAAGTTGAAGGGAAATGAGAAAGTAAGTGTGGGGGAAAATGTTTCAGCTGTATTGCCAAGAAAAATTCCTCTGAAATGCAAAGATCCAGGTACGTCCACCATCCCATACACCATTGGTAATACCAAGTTTGAAAGAGCTATGTTAGATTTAGAGCATCTATTAATGTCATGCCATATTCTATTTATGCTTCTTTAAATCTTGGACCTTTTGCGAAAACTAGTATTAACATTCAGTTTGTTGATCATTTTAATGCATATCACAAAAGAGTTGTGGAAGATGTACTTGTGCAGGTGAATCAATTGGTTTTCCCAGCAGACTTCTATGTCCTTAAAATAGAGGATGAGACATCTCCTAATCCAACACCGATTCTTTTAGGGTGACCATTCTCGAAAACTGCTAGAATCACGATTGATGATCATTATGGCACTTTCACCATGGAGTTTGATGGCAAAGTGATCCGTTTCAGTATTTTCGAGGCAATGAGTGAGCACATAAGGACAGAAAATTCCAAAGAACCAAGAAGGTTGATATAAGTGTCCAAAGAAATGGAGGAAGCTATGGCATGCTTAGATGAGACTAGAGCTATAATCACAAACAGGTATGATGTTTCGTACATTGAATTGCCTTTATCTAATGAGAAACTTCTTCCTTCTGTGATGAAAGCCAATACCTTGGAGCTTAAGCTACTTCCAGATTATTTGAGGCATGTGTTTTCGGGTAACAAAGATCCTTTGCCAATTATGATAGAAATGGGCCTTGCACCACTAAAAGAAGAGAAACGCGTCCGAGTACTTAGAGATCACAAAATAGCTATTGGGTGGATGATTGCTAACTTCCAAGGCCCAGCCATATGCATGGACCGTATCTTGTTGGAAGAAGGATCCAAGCCCATTAGTGAAGCACAGCAGAGATTGGACCCTCCCTCGTTGGATGGAACCAAACGTCGGGCTTATGAGGACGTTTTAAACCACAGCGCTTATTGGGGAGGGCAACCCCAAATGTTTTTTTTTTTGGAAACTTAAACAAAAAGACAAGAAAAGAAAAATAAAATAAGGTAATAATGATCATTTTTTGTGTCTCGAGGAGATTCCTTTCGTAGGCCATCAAATTGATCAGGTTTTATCTCTCTTTGCCATCTGTCTTATTTGTTTTTATATTTTTTACTTGTTTTTTGACTTTTGTTTGCTATTGTGTTGTTACTGTCTCTTATACACATCTAGATGTGTATAAGAGACAGGTTTCTTTTCTGCTCTTTTCTTTTCGTTTCTTTTGTTTAATTTGGTTATTTCGTACTTTGTGCTCATTTGTGCAACAGATTGAGGAAACACCGAAACAAGAATTGAAGCCATTGCTTGAAGGTTTGAAGCGTACATATCTTGGAGAAGAATAGACTCAAACGAATTATCGGTAATATCTTTCAATTTCTTCTCTTCAATGGATGCCGATATCTTTCTGTCGAACCTTCGTAAATATTTCCCTTCACTTCCTCAAAATGCTGTGTTAAAAATTTATAAAGTACGGATGACTAGACTTTGGGCGTTGATGCTCCTAAATGTGCCTGCTGATATCCGATGGCTTATCGAAGCCAAGGTGAGATTGTCCGGTGAGCCGGACATTAATCTCGCAAAATACATGCCTGGTCTAGGAAAGAGCTACTACGCCAAGAGGCGAAGAGCGAAAAGGTTACAAGTATGTTATAAATGTGCTAGATGGAATTGTAACCAGATTGTCGTTCATTAGGTTTTGCGTCCAGGAATAGAGAAGATAAACTTTCATTTATTAAGAATGGTTTGAGTAATGAGTCGCTGGATAATGTTTTGTTAACTCGCGAGTCACATTCTTGTGGACTTGTTCAGCGTGAATTGCTTAATCTATGGACACAATTTCGTGATGAATTGCAGTGTTATAGTCTAGGGAATCTGACTAAAAACGACCCTGTTTGCCAGTTTATAAGAAAACTGGATGGGAAGCAAATCCCCGACTCATAGAAGGCGTTTCAGCCGTTACTGGCCGTAAAACCAGAGGAAGATGTGAGCCACAATCACAACTACTTGTATATTTGAATGTGTGTTGTTGTTGTCGAATTTTATTTCTTTCTTTTTTCGTTTGATCTGATTATCAATGTTGTTTTTGTGTTGTTGTTGTTTGTTGATTTTGTTTGTTTTAATTTCAAGTTTTCTTTTTGACAAACCAGATGACTACCCCATGATATAAGCACACGTGGAAGACAAGTGTGGATGTTTTGTCAACCTCCGCCGAAAGTATATCTTTACTTTTCATGCTTCACGTGGGAGACAAGTGTGGCGGTTTTGTCAAACCCCACCAAAAAAAAAAAAAAGAAAAAAAAAAAAATTATATTTCCATTTTTTCATGCTTCACGTGGGAGCAAGTGTAGGTAGGGGAGGAGAGGGGGAAGTTTGTCCAACCCCGCCGAAAGCATATCTCATTTTTTCAAATCTTGGGGCAATAAATCTGCATCGAGCAACCCCACCGAAAGTATGTCCCCATGTGTCAAAATTTGAGAGTTTTATTGGTGTATATATACATTCTGCATATTTTCATATGTCATTCCATAACCTGTCTTGCAATTGAAAAGCATAATATCTAACGTGTCTTACACAAGATTAGAGCACTTGTAAAAATGGAGAAAACACCAATTCAGCGATTCCGCAATATATGCGTATTTTGCGGATCGCAATTTGGTAAGGATGGAGAGTTTACCACAGCAGCTCTTGATCTTGGTAGGACATTAGCTGCGAAGGGTATTAATTTGATTTATGGAGGGGGTAGTCTTGGGTTAATGGGGTGTGTGTCAACAGCTGCATCCCTAGGAGGGAGCAAAGTTCTTGGCATTATCCCTAAACCTTTAGCTGTACAAGATATCGTAGGCAACACAGTCGGGGAAGAGTTACAAGTTTCTAGCATGCATGAGCGTATTGCACATATGGTTGTTAAGTCCGATGCATTTATAGCTTTACCCGGTGGTTATGGCACATTAAAGGAGATATTTCAAATCACCTCTTGGGCACAGCTAAACATCCATAAAAAACCCATTGGTTTGTTAAATGTCAATAACTGTTTTGATGGTTTGTTGTCTTTTCTTGATCAAGCTGTAGAAAAAAATTTTATCTCACCATCAGCGAGGCAAATCCTTGTTACAGCTTCAACGGCAGGGGAGTTAATTGACAAACTACAAGAATTCGTCTATTCGCCTGATCCAACAACAGCTCGGATTGATTGGTTTGGAGAAGGCAATAAGAGGCGTAAACTGGATTTAACACTCCATCTGTAATCTCTATTTGCTGGTTTGCTTCGTTTTTGTTTGCTTTCTTTTTATTGTGTTTATTTGAAGTTTTTCATGTTATTTATTTTGAGATTTTTCAGGTTGTTTCTTTCCTCCCAGGTAATATTTTCTAATCTTGGTTTTTAGAGTGGTGGCTTAAAAGTTTTAAGTCCTCTTGAAACGCATTATGGATCTCTTTAATCTATAATGGCTGAATAAGGAGGCTAACTTCTAAACTTTTTAGACCCCTTCTAACTGACTTGTTTTTGTTTGCTGTCTTGTTGACTTTTTTTATTTTTTTTTTTGTTTTTTTTATTTGTGTGTGTGTGTTTTTTTTTGTTTTTTTTTTTTTTTTTTTTTTTTTTTTGTTTTTTTTTTTTTTTTTTTTATGTTTTCCCCCTCCGCCCCCCTGAGTAAGTTTAGTTTTATGTAATTTCGCGTTGTTGTGTGTTTTTGTCTTTATCAGTTTCGATTCGAAAAAAAAAAAACATTGTGGAAAAACCTGAGAATGGCAGAATATGGGGTTTTCTTAACTCTTGAAACGCATTCTCTCTCAATAAATCTGTAGTTTGTTTATTTCCTGTTGTTTGAAGTGTCTTGTTTCTTGTTTTGTTCTTTCATAATAAAGGTATATAGGCTGGAAACCTTAAGTCTGCGGGCAACTGGTCCTAATGATTGTTGAAATATACAATCTTGACTCAGGTGTAACAACGCCACGTACCTCTTTTCTTGCATTTTGTGGGTCGATGATAAGATAATGGTTGAATTAAGAATAACTCTTGGAAAATGATAAATGATGCATGGATCTGTGTGCTTGAAATGTTTATTGGTTTTCGCTTTGCTTTTGATTCCTTGCGCAACATTGAGCACTGAGCTATTAGCACTGAGTTATTTGTTCACTTAGAGAAAGTTTATGTAATTTAAATGTTTCTTCATATTTCAATGAATTCTAGAACTTGTTTGATTGTCACTCAAGGCGAAATCCTAGACTGTGCAACATTGGGGAAATGATTTAGGCCATCTTTGGACCGTTTGAGCCTTAATAGCCAACCTCGACTGAAATTGATCCCTAGTTACCCCTTTGAGCCTCTATAAGCCTTTTTCTTTATTAACTCACTAAAAGATTTCTAACCTCAAATGAATTTGTTCCAAACAGTTTATCCCTTACCTATGAGCATGTAGATCATTCATAATTAAATTTTGAGCTATGTTCTGGTTTTGGGAAGTTAGAGGAGGTTGGGATGTGTCATGAGCAATGCAAGTGAGTCCTATTGTGTTGGTAAAAAAAAAAAAAAAAAAGAAAAAAAAAGCCAATCTGTACTTATCGTCCACGTACTTACACATTGAGGACAATGTGTTGTTTAAGTGTGGGGGAGGGGAAGTGTAATAAAAAAAAAAAGAAAAAAAAAGAGACCAAAAGAAGAAGAATAAGAGATCTATACCCTTAAGTGTTCTTGAAAAGAATGAAACAACAAAGTGTGGGGGTGTAGTTTTCTTTTGTTTTCTGCAAAAAAAAAAAAAAAGATTGAGTGTTCTAAATAAGTGTGGGGGAGTAACCTGGTGAATTGAAATGAAGTTTTGTTATAGGCTTGAGCTCTACATAGTCTTGAATGATTTATGTGTTTGTGGGTGATTTGAGCCAAATTATTAGCCTTTATCATACCTTCACCCAAGCCAAACGTTACAAGCTTAATAAAGTCCTACTTGATCCTTAATGTTGTGCATGTCTACATTAGTGGAGAGTGACTTGAAAAGCAGGCCTATGGATTTCATTTATACACACATCTTCAATATTAAATATGATTCATTTTTATGCATAAACTCATCCGGGTTACAAGTGATTAGTGAGAATGGCTCTACACACACACACTTGAGGAATTGAAATGAAGTGAAACTAATCTTTAAGATAAAATTCTTGATCAAGTGCATTATTTTGAAGTTTTCCTTGGGTTATAATTAAGTACAATCTTTGAGGCCTATTTGCAAGATAAAGCATTTGTGTGTTTTAATTTTTTGGTTGATTCTGTTTCGGTTTAGTTTTATTTCATATTGTCGTAGTTGCTCGAGGACTAGCAAAGTCTAAGTGTGGGGGATTTTGATAAGTGTCTATTTATATATCATTTTCATATCAATTCGTCCATGTTTCTTTGCTATATTCCTTGGTATTTTTTATGTTTTTGTGTGGTTTTGATGTTTGTAGGAGTTTTGGAGCAACTTGCACAAAAATGGAGTAAAACCCTTCATTTTCACCTCTGCTAGTTAGTGATCTTCTCGGATTTAACTGTATTGATATACAATGAATCCGATGACATATCATATACCGTTGAAAAGCTCTCGAAGTCTACTTTTTGGAGAAATTTACGGTTTATGAATCCATTCAGTGTACCGAAAGTTGTAATCAAAACAGTGTGAGAAGTGTAGAAATGTAATTCCACACATCAATGTATCATGTATAATACGGGACACTGTAGCAGGTTACTGTAGCAGAGTATTTAAACTCATTTTAGGGTTTTATTTTCATAACTGAAGAGGGGAGAACGTGGTGGAGGCTGAAGCTCTGGAATTCTTTCATCTCTTGGAGTTCTTGAAGGAGAAAGAAGCTTGGAAAGAGGAAGAACTACAATCCAAAGAGAATTACATCAAATTTGCTAAGTTTTTCCCTTCCCTTTCATTTTCTGTAATGTCTCCATGTTGTATTGTATTTACCACGTTCTTAAACATGTGTAACTGAATCTGAATTGGTTGAGGGTGATTTCAAAGCCCCTGATATGGTTTTTGTAAGTTGATTGTGCAAGAAGTTGTTATCCAATTCTCTAATTGAAGTTGCTTGTATTTTCCCATGTTTAATGCTTATGATTGCTTGCTGGATTGTATTTGGGTGGCCAACTGAATATAATCTGGATATTGTCTATTGCTAGACTAGAAATCTTGATCCGTAATTGTCTTGAATTTCTAATCATTAGTAGCAAAATTGTGATCAGAGATTACAATTGGAGAATATAACCTAAGTTAAATAATCCGAGCTTGTGTGTTTATTGCTTAGATCAACCTATCTTTCTTATCGTAATGCATCCATTGAATTAAATTTAGAGAGCTTGTTCTAGTTGTTTAATGGATAGAGATTAAATAAAGAGCCTGTTTTATTTAACAACAAAGTAAGGAAAGATTGGGATAACAGAGCTTGTTGTTATCTACGGTTGATAATTTCAATGGTGTAATTGGATGACAATTCTATGATTAATTCGCAAATCCATATCTTGTGGTAGAGAATGAATCCCTTAACCAGATTTCTTTCATTGTGTATCTCTCAATTGATTTAACTTTGCATTGTATTATTCTTCATTTGCTTTCGATTTGAGTTTAGTTAATCAATCAACAAAACCCCCCATTTATTCTGTTTTCACTTTCGAATAACAAATTCAATTAGAATCAATCCTCGTGGGAACGATATCTTACTCATCACTTTATTACTTGTGCGACTAGTATACTTGCTAGTTTCGAACGCATCACTAGCTATCACAAATAGTTACACTGGATCCAAGACAGTTCAAGCTGGTAATGGTTCTCACTTATCCATTACTAATATTGGTTATGTTGTCTTACATTCTTCATTCTTTTTAGCAAGTTTATAGCTTAAGAAGATATTATTTGTTCCTTCTATTACTAAGAGTTATTTAGTATTTTTTAGCTCATTAAAGATAACAATATAACTGTTGAATTTCATGATCATAGTTGCTTTATAAAGAACAAAGATAGCAAGCAAATTATACTAGCAAGCCTTCTTAGCAATGGATTATATCAGCTTTCCTTGTCATCAAATAATGCTTCAATCAAGTCCTCTTCTTGTGTTACTTCTCAAGTATCTTCAACTTTTATTTCTTTGTTTTTTGTAATGGCTAATTCTACATCGCTAGTTGCTAAGAATAATCAAACTCTTTCGTGTAAAAGATTGGGTCATCCACACTTTCAAGTATTGCAGAAACTATCCTACACTACTGAGCTATTTATGTGTGTTAGTAATGTTGATTGTTTTTGTTAATCTTATAAGTTTGGTAAGCAATTTCATGCTTCCTATCCTTGTTTTAATACCAGAGCAACAGCTCCTCTTGAAATTGTACATTCTATCCTTTGGGGTCCTTCTCCAATAAAATTGGTTAAAAGCTATACTTACTACAACAGCTTTGTGGATGATTTCAATAGGTATATTTGGATTTTTCCTCTTAAGTCTAAAGCTTAAGTTTCCAATGTGTTTAAGTAATTGCTAGCACTTGTTGAGAGGAAGTTTGAGACAAAGCTGAAATTTTTGCATTTGATTGGGGTGGTGAGTATAGGCCACTTGCAAATTATCGTACAGATCTTTGTATTGTCTGTAGACATCCCTACCCATACACCCATCAGCAAAATGGAGTGGTAGAAAGAAGGCACAGGCAATTTGTAAACATAGGTCTTACTCTTCTAACATAACTTCATTACTTATTTCTTTTTGGTGGTTTTCATTTCACACTGTTGTTTTTCTAATAAACAGGTTACCATCAGCTTCTCTACAGTTTCATCCTCCTTTTTTCTACTTTTTATCATGTTTCTCCAAATTACAAGTTACTCACGGTTTTTGGTTGTGCTTGCTATCCTAATCTCAGGCCATATAACTCTCACAAATTCTCCTCTCATACCTCTACTTGTGTTTTTATTAGATGTAGTTCTTCATATAAAGGATACCTTTGCTTGCATCCGTCTGGTAGAGTTTATATTTCTTAAAGTATATCTTTCAATGAAACTGGCTTGGGTATTTCCTAGTTTAGTTTCACTCTCTTCTTGGCATCCAATTAACATTTTATTATCTTTTACATCAGTTCCTACATCAAATCCTCTTCTTGCATCATCTTCTTATACACATTCTATCTCATCACCATCTCTTCAAACACATGACTCTCATACACAGTCCATAACACCAACACTTTGTACTAAAGTTCCTCATTCTTCCCTTCAATACCATGTCCAATTGCCTTTTCTTTAATAAAAAATTCAGTTTCTCCATTTGAGGTTTCACCTTTACCAATTACAAATGTTCATCCTATGGTTACCATATCCAAATCTGATATATTTTAAAGTCAAAATCCTTTGCTTATTTAGGCAATTCATATGCCTCCCCTCATTAGATCCAATAATAGTGCATCAAGCTTTAACATATCCTAAATGTTATGTTGCTATACAAGCAAAGCTTCAAGCCTTAGAGAATAATGACACTTGGACTCTTGTTCCACAATCTCCTGATATGCACGTGATTGACAACAAATAGGTGTTTAGAGTTAAACATAACTTAGATGGTACAGTTCAGAGGTATAAAGCTAGGTTAGTTTAGCAAACTCTTGGTCTTGATTATTTTGAAACCTTTAGTCCAGTGATTAAACCTTCTACAATTAGAGTTATTTTCTCTTTGGCTAACACTTTGGGCTGGGATATTCAACAAATAGATGTTAATAATGCTTTCCTTAATTGTGATCTTCAAAAAGAGTTTTTATGTCTCAACCTAAGGGATTTGTTGATTCATCTAAGCCTACTTTTGTTTATCATCTGCATAAATCCTTGTATAGCTTGAAGTGGGCACCTAGAGATTGCTTTGATAAGCTCAAAAGTGCCTGGCTTTAGTGGGAGTTTCTACCATCAAGTTCAGATACTAGTTTGTTTATATTTCAATCTGGAAACACCATTATACTACTGTTAGTATATGTTGATGATATTCTAATTTCTGGCAGTGATAATGCCCAAATTAAAAAGGGTGATTAGTAATTTGAATCAAAGGTTTGTACTCAAGACACCCAGATCAGTCAATTACTTTCCTGGATCTAAAGTAACAAGGCTTAAGGATTGCATATTGCTTACATAGAAAAAAAATATGCAAGGGATCTCTTAAAAAGATGTATGCTTGAGGCTAAAGCAATTCAGTCACCTTTGGAAACAAATTCAAGGCTTCCATTGCAAGATAGTGCAGAATTTGATCAACCTAGTTTGTATAGAAGAAAAATAGGTGCCTTGCAATATCTATCTATAACCAGACCAGATATATCCTATGTAGTAAACAAATTAAGTCAGTTTCTACAATGCCTTATAGTCAAGCATTGACAAGCCTACACATGTGTGCTCATATATATCAAGGGTACTTCTCATTGTGGCTTAGTTTTCAAACCGGTTCAGTCTTTTACACTTAAAGCTTATAATGATGCAGACTGACCAAGTTCTTTGGATGATCAGAAGTCTACTTCAGGGTATTGTGTCTACTTTGGAAACAATCTTATCTACTGGTGTTCAAAGAAGCAAAAGTGGTTGCAAGATCATCAATAGAATCTGAATATAGAGCTATGTCTCTTGCTACAACACAACTGTTGTGGCAGCAAAGTTTACTACATGAAATTGGCATCAAGTTAAGTGAAATTCCAATTTTGTTATGTGATAACAAAGGAGCTAAATCATTGGCTTCCAACCTTTTGTTTCGTGCCAGAACAAAGCATATTGAAATTGATATACACTTTATTGGACATAAAGTGTTAGCAAATCAGTTGAAGCTTCAACATGTGTCTACAGAATTTCAAACTGCCAACTTACTAACAAAATCTCTAGCCAGAGCAAGATTTGATTGCCTTTGAGAAAGATTAACTATTACTTCTGGAAGTGATCTAGGTACAATAGCAAGTAATGCAAGATAAGTTTCTGACGCAAGTTTACTAGGATCTTTGTTAGTCATCCTAGCTACACTTGAAGGGGACTGTTAACACTAAGTGTAGACGGTAATTTTGTGATTCTGTAATTAAGGGTGGTATTGTAAGTTGATTATCATTACATTAGAGTTGTTAGTTAGATATAGTTAGTTTATAACTATAAACAGTTACACTCAGTTTCTATATAAGTCAGCTTGTACTCGATTCCAGAATTATCAATAAAGAAAGGAATTCTTTTCTTATCTAGAACTTTCATTTTAGCTCATAATGAATCTCTAAGAACCTTTCACTTTGATATAGGGTAAATTTCGGGCATTTATTTTCGACCGGTTGCTGTGTCTTAAATTTCTCTCCATTATACAAAATCTTGTTAAATAATATCCAAGAAGTATATATATTTCAGAATAATTGATTGTTGCTTTCAATTGAACTATTCTACGCTGTATATTTGAGTAGAATACTAATTAATTTAGTGGGTATCAATCTTGACAGATTCTTGTTATTTAGCCAGCCTCATAAATTTTTATGCACTTTATAAAACTCTTTTGTATGTTCCAACATATCGCAAACTTGTTTTTCAGTCTACTCCTCGTTTTGTGTAACTGTATTGATGGCTCTCAGCATTTTGCCAGATATAACCTGGGCTGGCAACGCACTGCCTGAGATAAAGGGTACATAACACTGAATTGTTCATGCCTCCAAACGGTTTGGGTTTTGGTTTTGGCTTCTAAATTAGGAAGTCTTAATGGTTAAACTGAACAAAAACCATCAAAGAACTGAAACTAGTACTTCAAATCCACCTGTAAAGAACATGCCATGGAAACGAGGCATTGCATAGATGAATTGTTGCAATTATTTTTTGCTTTTGTTTTTCTCCCGGTAGTTCAGTGTATGAAGGACAAAGAATAACCTTAAACGTATAAGGCAGAGAAAACAACTAAACAAATTCTTTCTTGAAATGGTTTCCTTTATGAAACGGTCCTTGTTCCCACGGTATTTTATTCTTCCTTACTGTTTTTCCCCTTGTTCTGGAAGATGAAATTCAAGGCTGCTTGCACATCAGACATCTCAAAGGAGGAAGGAGAATTTCCAACAAAAGGACATTTCAAACAATGTCGCATGTGAAAATTGAACCTTTTTCTCAAGGCTGCTTGCACATCAGACATCTCAAAGGAGGAAGGAGAATTTCCAACAAAAGGACATTTCAAACAATGTCGCATGTGAAAATTGAACCTTTTTCTCAAGGCTGCTTGCACATCAGAAATCTCAAAGGAGGAAGGAGAATTTCCAACAAAAGGGACATTTCAAACAATGTCGCATGTGAAAATTGAACCTTTTTCCTCTTTGTGTGATCAAAATTATAAAACATACCAACGGAATTACACATAAAGAATAAGAATAGTCAGGCTAAATAACAATCATTCACAAATAAAAAAATACCAAATTTATATGGAAAATCCATAAACGAAAAAAACCATGAGCTACATAATCTCATGTCGAAAGCTTTTACCATTAAATAATCGATTGCATAACTCCAACTCTCTTGTACATAGGAGACTTACCGTCTCAATGATGCAATATCAAAATATCAATATATTAGCTAATAGTATAATAGCATCACCAAAAGGTGGATTTCAGGAGCAACATTTAACAAAACTAACATTTGGTGTTGTAACTAGTAGGTCTTAAAAAAATAAACTAAAAGAGAGGATAAATTGGAAATCAAACCTGGTAGGATTACGGAGAATGGTGCAAGGTTCACCACTTGAAATTGATTACTGACACGACCAAACCCGCTCACCTTTTTAACTTGCTTTTTGTCTTGTCTTCATTTAGATTTCCACGAACTTATATTTGTTTGGGCTAGGGTTAGACATGTGATGGACCCAAAAGTCCCTGACATCGTGTTATGGATCCGACACTTTCTGACATCAATTCACAGATTTCAATTCACCAAACATGCAAGCATAATAGTAAATTTTAATTGATTAAAATAGACATGTGCAAAACACCCGTTCCCCATCAACAGTCTCACCAAACTCATTTTACAGCTTAAAATCACTTGATATAACTTTGCAACCATTTGTTTCTATATCTAGTCAATAACTGAGGTCAGTCATAACTTTCATCTTGGGCTATTTTCTTTAATTTTCTTATTAGTGCTCTTCGTATCAATTCTAGTATTTCTTGCTGATGTTCGCTTTTAGTATCATGCATTAAGGTAGTTAACTCTGTTTCATCTGTGACTTCTCTAATTTGCTTTCGTACTTGCACTAACACTCAAAATACTTGTGATAGCTCTGGTTCTGTGTTTAGACGGTCTATTGGTCACTTGCTTTTTATATTTCACAATCTTCTGCTGGTTTCGTGAATACTTAGAAAGATTTCATGTACCGTGTCTTATATTTTTCCTTCATTACACAAAATCTTAAGTTATATAGGAACCTCCAAGATTTAAATATACTGTGTGTTTCAATTGTTTGTTGCTTTGAAATAAATTTAAGCTGTAGATTTGGGTAAACTATTAAATTTTAGTAGTTGTCTATCAATCGTTACAGATTTGTGCAGGCATAGGGCTTATGGGTTTGTCCCTGTATAGTAGAACCTTTTTTAGTCTACTTCTTGTTCTGGGAACCTGTATTGCTGGCCCTCAACATATTGGCCGGATATATCCTGGGTTTACAGCAACCTGGGATCAGTGGTACGAAAATGATGGGTTATTTTTGCTATCGAAAAGCTCAGCTTTTGGTCTTGGCTTTCGTATTGGCTACAAGGTAGACATTTTTCTGGTTGTCATTCACATCAATAGTCGACAAGTAGTTTGGACTGCTAATAGAGATTTACCAGCTGCTGATGGAGGTTTAATAGCTGCTGATATAGGTTTACCAGCTAAATACCGTGAAAAGTTTGTGTTTGAGGAATTTGGTGGTATTCGTTTCAGGCAATATGAGTCTTCGTTGTTTGATACTGAACATAAAGTTAAATACATGGAATTGCGGGACTCGGGCAACTTGGTGGTAATTGGGGAAGGTGAAGTTATTCTTTGGCAGAGTTTTAGCGAGCCAAGTGATACCCTCTTACCCGGCCAGGAATTTAAGGAAGGAATGCTACTTTAAAATACTCTTAAAAAGAGCAACTTGAATGCTTATCTTGAGTTCAAGTCTGGCGATTTGGTCTTGTATGCAATGCATCAAGCTCAACAAATTTCTTGCTCCCCGGAACAGAGCAGTCAACAACCTTATTGGTCCTGGGCAAATGACAGCCGAACAACCCATAAAAATGTCAGTGGTAAGGTTTACTCTGCATCTGTGGTGGCCAACGCATGGAATTTCTATGATAAGCATAAAAAATTGCTCTGGCAATTTCCCTTTTCTAAAAATACTAGTGAAAATGCTACCTGGGCCGTCATTTTAGGAACTGATGGGGCGCTCACGTTTACTAATCTTCAGAAGGGAACTTTAGCTACTTCCGAGCCATTCAAAATACCACAAAATCCATGTAGTCTTCCTAATCATTGTGGCCAATATCATGTGTGCTATTCCAAAGATAATTGCCGGTGCCCTCTATCTTTCAATTCTCGATTCAATTGCAAACCTCCAGTTGCTTCACCATGTGAGTGCTCCAAGGATTCAGTAAAGCTTTTCTATGTTGGTCAGAACCTTGATTATTTTGCGCTTGAATTTGTGACTCCCCTTAGGCACGATCTTGATGCTTGCAAAAAAGCCTGCCTTCGACAGTGCAACTGCTCCGCTCTATTCTTCGAAAATAGGACTCAGAGTTGCTTTCTATTTAACCAAATAGGTAGCTTGAGGCCCTCACGCGAAAACTCAACTGGTTATGTTTCATATGTGAAGGTCGCAAGGGACTCAAAAACTACATTAATTGCTGTCATAATTGCAGTAAGCATACTGGTATTCTTCATTTTATTGTATGCCAGATACTTGTACAAAAAGAAGAAATCGATGAAATCTTCTCCAGACGACTTGGAAGATGATAATTTCTTAGAAAATTTTTCTGGCATGCCTGTTCGCTTCAGTTATAATGACCTTTGTGAAGCTACTAAAAGTTTCTCCACAAAGGTTGGCCAAGGAGGGTTTGGCTCAGTCTATCTAGGCATGCTACCAGATCGTACATCATTGGCTGTTAAAAAGTTGGAGGCTATTGGGCAGGGGAAGAAGGAGTTTAGAGCCGAGGTTAGTACTATTGGGAAGGTACATCATCTCCATCTGGTTAAACTCAAAGGCTTCTGTGCTGAGGGAGCTCACAGACT
Source organism: Boswellia sacra (assembly GCA_013180625.2). Lineage (NCBI taxonomy): Eukaryota > Viridiplantae > Streptophyta > Magnoliopsida > Sapindales > Burseraceae > Boswellia > Boswellia sacra. The sequence goes on from SNVD02005842.1 coordinate 199,522, forward strand.
TCTCGTTTATGAGTATATGGGAAATGGATCTCTAAATAAATGGATTTTCAAGACTAATGAGGAAACTCAATTGTTAAGTTGGAATACAAGATTCAATGTTGCGTTGGGTACGGCAAAGGGATTAGCTTATCTCCATTCAGAATGTGACGTAAAAATTGTCCACTGTGACATTAAACCTGAAAATGTTCTTCTTGATGATAATTTCACTGCCAAAGTTTCAGATTTCGGTTTGGCTAAGCTGATGAAGCATGAAGACAGCCATGCATATACAACACTGAGAGGTACAAGGGGATACCTTGCACCAGAATGGATAAAAAACAAACCTATTTCAGAGAAGAGTGATGTATACAGTTATGGAATGGTCTTGCTTGAGATCATTGGTGGCAGGAGGAGTTATGACCCAGAAGATGATTCAGAGAAAGGCCATTTTCCTTCTTATGCATTCAAGATGTTGGAAGAAGGAAAACTAAGAGAAATTATTGATCCCAAGCTAGACATTGATGAAAATGATGAGAGATTTGTCACCGCAATTAAGGTTGCATTGTGGTGCATACAAGAGGAGATACATTTGAGACCACCTATGACTAAAGTTGTCCAAATGCTTAAAGGTGGCTGTGCCGTACCTCAGCCCCCAACCCCTTCTCAGTTGAGTTCTCCAACATACTCGGGACGACTTATTAACTGGGGCGGCGAAGAGGTTACTTCCCTAACTCCACTTGATAACAATCATGGTGGGCTTTTGTCGGATGTTCAATTATCAGGCCCAAGATGATAAACAATTGTTTTTGTCTGAATTAGATGTTTATTAGCTGTAAGAAGTTCCGCTTTATTACTTTAGTCTTTATGAAGCATAATGAAGAGCGGAACTTGCTTGTTTTCTGTAATTAGTTCCTTAAGCTCGTGTATGAAAATTCAGTCTTACCATTTGTGAAGTTTCATAACTCATATTCTGATTCTGCTTTGAGACACTAATAAGTCCTATTTTGACCTGCATGATGAAACTCCTGCGTAGGCTTTTTTTTTTTTAGTTAGGAAAAATGTTTAACATATCCGTTTAAGATTCTTTCAAGCTTTAATTTTCAAACGTTAAAAAGTTTTATTTCTTTCAGTCAAGCCTTTTCAGCAAGCAATAGAAATTCCAGGAATCTGAAAGTTTATAATTATCCTGCTGCTCTCTGGAAGATCCTCTGCTTCTGTATAAGCAATGTGTGTTTGTACTGGTATAATATCTTTCTGTTCGTTCAATTCTATGGTTTTTAGCTTTGAAGATCTTAGAGGATTTCGGAATTTCAGATTCAGTGGAAAAGAACCACAGAATTCCAGCCAGTTAGGCCTCTTTTAACTTCTCTGTTCTGGAAAAACAAAGAGATTAGCAGAACACTAGTGAGATACTTGTTAATCAAACTTGGAACTGAAACCACTTGGAAGCTACTTTCTCAATCATTTATCTAAGTTTTCATAATTAATGGTTATTCAACTAGTATCAATGCTGACTTGATCCAAAGATTTTATGATCAGATAAGACATCCATTTCACAGTTAATCTTCAAGATATCAGAACACTAATGTGGCATTCCTGTGCCAAGTGGCCTGTCTCATACGTGCTCATCTGAAAATTGGTGCCAGTGTCTTATAGCTCCTCCAGTTTAACTGCAAACCTCCAATTGCTTCAACTCGCAATAGCTCCTTGATAAGTACCATTAAACCTGAAAACGTTCTCTTTTATGATAATTTCACTGCCAAGTTTCAGATTTCGTTCCACTGAGCTAATGTAGCGTCAAGATCAAAACCATGCATACAAAGCACTGAGGGGTAGAAAGGGATACCTTTCTTTCAATTCAATTTTGTTTGTCACAACATCTTGAACCATGAAACATGATGGTTTTAATACATTTATGATATGTCCTTTTTTGTTCCATATGCTAGTAAATTAACATCTCAATAAATAGCTTAGCCACTGGAAATTTAAGTGAAGTTCTTCATCTCGATATATTTACTGTTTGTTCTAGTTTTAGTTTTGAAAAGAGGCTAATTGGTCTATGATTTAAGTTGCCTGATGAAACTCGAAGGGTTCTGTGTTTCTCGATGCAGTTTGAAAGTGTTCAATAAATCTGGATTAGAATGTTGCAACCTTTTGGTTTTGGATAAATGATAATGCCGGATTGTCTTTCCTTTCAGTCTAACCTCCATGGCAAGCAAACAGAAAATCTCAGTAACAAAACAAACACTAGCCACCTAATGGGTTGGGCCTTACAGTTGGTCAAGCCCAGATAGCCATTTGACAGTTATTGTCATTTTTGTTTGTAATACTAAACTTGTGATATAATGTTACTATTTAAAAAAAAAGTAGTAATAGATTTACAACCTTCGTACAATTCAAACTTTACAACCTAATGTGACAGTCTATATGACAAAAATTAACTGAAGGAGGAGAAAACAAAAAAGAATGATGAAAATTACATCTCTAACCAGATTTTGCCATATATACTGTGACATAAGGTTATGAAGTTTGAGTTATATGAAGGTTGTAAATCTAGTATTATTATTTTAAAAAACAAGTTTCAGTTGCTTTTGAAAATCAAACTATTTTATGTTAATGAAAAAAATTATGAAGACACCCTCAATTACAATAAATAATTATATTAATATCTAATGAGAATTTACATAATATATATAGTATCGCAATATTGCAAGAGATTGATTGACTGCTGATGTTATTATAAATAAATAAAAGGATCACTTTCACAAACCGAGGTTTGTTGAAATCCCTCACGACTGCTTCTGGTTCTGAAAATCTCACATACCTCCCATTTCTATTAAGAATTGTTAGAAATTTTGTTAAAGAAATATAAATTTTTCCAATTTACCATCAATTATCTATTAAAAATATTCAAAATTCTAAAAGTCCAAAAATTAAAATTAGAAAAAAAAATTGCCTTGAAAGACTTAAACTTTCTAAGATAATTTTTTACAAGCATAAATGCGAAAATTTTTTATTATTTGAAGATTTTAATAAATGATTTTAATGTAAACTTTTTTAATAAAAAGTTTTTTAAGTTTGTATTATTTACTACAGCAGTATTTTTTTTAAGACTTCTTTGTGATAGTGGATTGATGGAAGACTATTAACAAGTTCAGAGATTTTTTTTATTTGAAAATTTTGAATATTTTAACAACAATTAAGAGTAATTTTGAAAAAATTTATTTTTTTAATGGAATTTCTAATGATTCTTAATGAAAATAGAAGCTATATGAGATTTTCAAAACTAGAGATAGTCATATAGGAGTTCGACAAATCTCGGGGGAGGTTTGTGGAATTGACCCTAAATAAAATGATCATTAAGAGACTATCTATATATTGACAAAGATAGCATTGTTGTAGATTATAGAGTTTAACTCAAAAAACTGTTGAAGATTGGATTAAATATATTTGCTCTAATTGATGACAACAATTGGAGAATTCTGTCAAATATGTTTGATTGTCTAGCCTTACGATAAACAATTGTTACAGACTTAATATTTTCCAAGTTGTGTGCTCTGAGCAATTCAACTTATCCATTGGCGCTAAAAGTTTCTATTTTAATAGTCTCCTTAGCAGTTATATCATATGAAATTATGAATTGCGGAACTTATGTCCTTATATGTGTTCATAATCTCACCTTTTCCAAAGCCTCGTTTCGCAACAGGGATAACAATTTGTGTCATACGTGTCAGCCTATTTAATTATTCATATCGAGACATAAAAAACATATTCGACACGGTTATTAAACGTGTCACCCATGTATTATAATTATGTCATATTTAATTCACATAATTTACTTAATCATTTAATCTAATTATGCATAATAAATAATATTATATATATTTATATCAATTAAAATTATTTTTAGAATATAAATAATTGTTAATATAACAAAATTATTAAATCATCATAATTTACTATTATGTAAATTAATTTGTTTTATAATATAAAATTTTCAGTTTTATAATATATATATTGTAAGTAGATAATTTACTATTATGTAAATTAATTTGTTTTATAATATAAAATTTTCAGTTTTATAATATATATATTGTAAGTAGATAAAAATTCATATTATTAAATAAGCTTGCATGTTAATGATTAATAAGATATATTTAACTATTCGTGTCATTAAATGAGTAGACGTGTTGAATACTTTTAATATAAATTCGACCCATTTATTAATCATATATCATGTTCGTGTCGTATGCGTATTGTGTTAACGTGTTATGACCCAAATTACCACTCTTATTTCGCAATACCTTTTTATTTTATTTTAATTTGGCTTTCGTGATACATGTAAAATAAATCTTAAAAAATTAAAAAGGATCTAATAAAATCCATAGTTTTGGCCAACTTGAAGTAAAGATAAAAGCCAAAAATTTAACCATTTTCATTTAGTTTAGGTACATGTGAATTTATGCAGAAACTGTTTGTTTAGTCATTTTCGTTTCAAAAAAAAAGAAACACAAATTTTAAGCATAACACGTATAAAGGATACTTTTAAAGAAAATGAAAATAGAAAAAAGTTATTTTCTTTCTTCTCTCGCTCTACCTAATTTGTCATTTCTTTATTTTTCTAATAATTTTTATCCTTTCATTACAAATTATATTATTCAATAAATATTATATTTTTAATTTTTTATAATATTTAAAAAAATTATTTTTTAATTATTTTTAATTATAATTTATTTAAAATAAAAAATTTAAATATACATAGACAAATATATTTTCATACAATTCAAATCTTTCGTACAATACATGACCAAACGGATTGATTATTTTCTTTCTTTTGATTTTAAGTAAGCCGAAAATTTCAGAAACAAAAGGAACACCAGCCACCTAATGGGCTGGGCCGTACAACTAGTCAAGCCCAACAAAACGTTTTGAAACAGTAAGCGACCACATGGCCCACATCAAGGTACAATCAGGCTTCTCATCAGAAAGAATATTCTTCTTTTTTGCAGATGTTAATTAAATTCTCCTATCATAATCAGAGGCACATCATCAAAGAACTTGGTCCACCACAGCTTGAATAGCTAGTAAAGAGCATACATGCATGCCATCAGAAATCCAGCCTTTCTGCTTCTTCTAGTTTTATTGCCTAAATATGTATTTCTGTTAATTTTGGTTTCTTTCCCCAGTCTTCAGGGCAAGGACTGAGAATAATTTATAACCTTAAAAGCAGAGAGTACAACAATTGACGAAAGTTCTCCTTTACATTGAATAGTTTAAACTCACTCATAATTTTTGAAAACCCATTTGTTTCTGTTTTTTCTGGATTTATCAATCAACAAGTAAGGTCATGCAATCATTTTGCTTATACTCTTAAGCGCAAAAAGGTATCATCGTTATAGAAAAATGATCATCTAAAAGTTTACAAAAAATAACTCTTATAACATTGACTACTAGGGAACGATCTATACGTATTAACGACATAGTTATCATCGTCACAAAATATTGTAGGGTTAAACTTTAGGAAGCTCCACTCGATGAGAACACTGGGAAACTTTTGTCAAACGCTAGATTATCTATTCTGAAGGTAACTAATTGTTAGACTTTTGGAGATACATTTCGAAGTTTGTGTTTTCAGCTCATCAATTCTAAAACTTTCCATTTTAGTCTCCATAACATTTGAATTATGATACTTTTGTCCTTTTATATGTTTCCTAGTCTTACTTTTTCTGAAGTCTCATACCGCAATATCGTTTTAGTTCATTCTAATCTGGCTTTGTGAGAGAATAAAGTGGTCCTCATTTAGGCTTCATGATGAAACGCATTATAGGAGATCTTTCATTTATATGATGATGAGGATGATGATAATAGTAATAACCTAATAGAAAATAGAATAAAAGAAGTTCAAGATAGCTTTATAAAATTCAGATATATATAAAATAAATACTACAAAATTAAAAAAGAAAATATGGGAGATCCCTTAAAATTAATAATATATTTGGACAAATTAGGGAAAAATCCAAAAAACTATACATTTGTTTGCCGCAACGCGACCACTACAGGTCTTATTTAATTTAATATATCCAACACACTAGCCCACTAAAAGGCTCATGAAGAGCCTCCACCAACAACAATCGTTACAATCCCACACAACGGCACTAGCACCAGCACCACTGCTCTCATACCCCATTAAAAAATTTCAACTATTTTAAAATCACCCCTTTAAGTTATTGGTGGGGCAACTTGATCATGATTGATATTTTATCTTCAATTCTATGAACACAAACATGGAATTGTCATTTGACTAGGAACAGTTTCGCATCATCATGAATATTTGCATAACTATTGTCAACAAATTTTTAGAAACAGAACATTGTTTCAACTAAATTTTATTGCAGTGTTTTCTCAGTGAACTTTTTCAGTTATGGCACTTATGGGTTTGTTCCTGTATGTCAGCGCCTTGTGTTTGACTCTACTCCTTGTTATTGCTGGCTCTCAAGATATTGGCAAATTACATCGTGGATTCACTGCAGAGTGGTTTGACTGGTACAATGATAATTGGCTATTCGTGCTATCCAACAGCTATGTTTTTGGTTTTGGCTATTACCATGTTCAGAATCGCTTACACTATTCGCTGGCTGTCATTCATGTTGATAGTGGAAAACCAGTTTGGACTGCTAAAGATTTGACAGGTGATACTAAACATCTGTTTGCTTTTGAGGAAAATGGGGACATTTTTTTGAAAAGCGGGAATGATGTAGTTTGGTCACCAGATACTTCTGGACAGAAAGTTGCATCCATGGAACTGCAGGACTCGGGCAACTTGGTGCTGCTTGGGGAAGGTGGAGTTGTTCTTTGGCAGAGTTTTAGCCATCCAACTGATACCCTTTTAGTTGGTCAGGAGTTCCTGGAAGGTATGAAACTGAAAAGTTTTCCCAACAGCAACAACTTGAGTGTGTATCTTGAATTCAAGTCTGGCGATTTGGTCTTGGATGCAGGGTATCAGACTCCACAAACGTATTGGTCCTTGGCAAATGACAGCCGAAAAAGCAACACTAGTGTCAGTGGCAAGGTTCACTTTGCATCTCTTGCTGCCAATGCTTGGAATTTCTATGATCAGAATAAGGCATTGCTTTGGCAATTCCATTTCTCCAAAAATACTGATCAAAATGCTAGCTGGGCTCTCATTTTAGGTTCTGATGGGCAAATCACATTTTCTAATCTTCACAAGGGATATGAAGTTACACCTGAGGCACTCATGATACCAGAAAAGTCATGCAGCACTCCTGAGCCTTGTGGCCGATTTTCTGTATGTCATTCCCGAAACCTGTGCCAGTGCCCTACAACTCTCCACTCTCAATTCAATTGCAGAGCTCCTATTGCTTTAACATGTAACAGCTCCAAGGATTCAGCAAAGCTTTTACATGTTGGTGATGACCTCGATTATTTCGCGCTTAGGTTTGTGAAACCCTTTTCAAGATACAATCTTGATGCTTGCAAAGAAGCTTGCCTTCATAACTGCTCCTGCTCTGCGCTGTTCTTTCGGAATAGTTCTCAAAATTGCTTTCTATTTGACCAAATAGGTAGTTTGCAATCCTCTCAGAACGGTTCTCCAGGCTATGTTTCGTATGTCAAGATCTCAAATGACAGAGGAAGAAATAGAGGGAAGAAAAAGATCTTGATTATTGTGTCAGAAATTGTAGCTAGCACACTGGTTATCAGCACTCTACTATGTGTGGCAGTATGGCACTGCTGCAAGAAGAAGAGATTAATGAAATTTTCTCAAGGAAAGTTGGAGGAGGATGAGAACTTGGACAGTTTGTCTGGCAATCCTGTTCGCTTTGCGTATAATGATCTTTGTCAAGCTACTAAAAAATTCTCCACAATAATTGGCCAAGGAGGATTTGGCTCAGTCTATCTAGGTCTGCTACCAGATGGCACCCGATTGGCTGTTAAAAAATTATCGTCCATTGGGCAGGGGAAAAAGGAGTTTAGAGCTGAGGTAAGTACAATTGGGAAAGTACATCATCTCAATCTGGTCAAACTCAGAGGCTTCTGCGCTGAGGGAACTCACAGACTTCTAGTTTATGAGTACATGGGAAATGGATCATTGAATAAATGGATTTTCAAGACTGATGAGGAAAGTCAGTTGTTGAGTTGGAATACAAGATTCAATATTGCATTAGGTACAGCAAAAGGACTAGCTTATCTTCATTCAGAATGTGAAGAAAAGATTGTCCACTGTGACATTAAACCTGAAAATGTTCTTCTTGATGAAAATTTCACTGCCAAAGTTTCAGATTTCGGTTTGGCTAAACTGATGAAGCATGAAGAGAGTGTTGCGTACACGACGCTGCGCGGCACAAGGGGATACCTTGCACCGGAATGGATAAGAAACAATCCTATTTCAGAGAAGAGTGATGTATACAGCTATGGAATGGTCTTGCTTGAGATCATTGGTGGCAGGAGGAGTTATGATCCAGATTATGATTCAGAGAAAGCCCATTTGCCTTCTTATGCATTCAAGATGTTGGAAGAAGGAAAACTAAGAGACGTCATTGATCCCAAGCTAGACATAGATGAAAATGATGAGAGAGTTGTCAACGCAATTTTAGTTGCATTGTGGTGCATACAAGAAGAGATGCACTTGAGACCACCTATGACTAAAGTTGTCCAAATGCTTGAAGGTAGCAGCGATGTTCCTCTGCCCCCAATCCCTTCTCAGTTGAGTTCTAAGGCATACCCAAGTTTTATCAAGTGGAGCAATGAAGAGGACTCTTCCTCAACTCTGTTTGACAGCAGTAATGGTGGACTTTTGTCGATGGTTCAACTACAGGCCCGAGATGATGCTCAATTGCACTACACTGATGGAAGTATATCCGAGTTATGAGCTTTCTATGAAGCATGAAAGTCGCTATTTTGCTGTAATTTGTACTTTACGCTTTTTAAGTCGAATCGTAATAAATTCCTTTAGCGCTATTGAAGTTTATTCTCATCTTTTGTGACGTTTCATATCGCAGTATCTTTGGTGTATTCTAGCTTTACTTTTGAGATAGACTGATCGAGTGTTCCTGATTTGATTGCAAGATGAAACTCAAACATAGGCATTCTTTTTGTTTAGTACTATGCAGGAGTAATTTGGAAAATTTGCCAGATTTGTGACGAAAGCTTCTCGACATATCTGTGTAAGAATCTGTTTAGATTTAAATTTCATGTATTGCAGAATTTTATATCTTTTTGTCAAGGCTTTGCAGGAAGCAAAAGAAATTCCACGAAACTGAAAGCCAAATTTGTCGACAAAACCTTAATAGTCTCCTCCGCTTTCAATCACAAAAGAGAAATGCTATCATGAATGGGAATATTGAGGGGTTGGGCGGGGTTACTGTACTTTTAGCTAGCCGCTTTGATGTTTCAGTCGGGGAGTGTTTAATCGTTTGCTATGACTAATGGTAAAATGTAGTATTAGGCTTAGAGTGTGTACCTTGGCTAATTCCACCCATTAATTGTTTATATAAGCAATTTGAATTGCTTGTGCCTGGATTGATGAGTCAGAGCATAGACAACAACAATTATTGAGCTGGAAGTGGAGTGGTCATGGCTATTATTTTTGAGTGGCTATTATTTTTGAGTACTGATATACATCCTAAAACTTATTCCAGAATCATGCATCCAAATGACATGGTATGAAAGTAAAGTTACCTCATCATTCATTACATCATCACACCATTCACTTGGTAAGTCTATATTAAATACACATAATTTGAAATATAGTTTAGAAAGAGTATCATTACTCTTATCTTAATTAGAGTTTAAATAGTCTTCTAGCAATTACCCTCTTTGTTTTAGTAAGCTTTTAGGTGTTCTCAATTGTCTTGGACAAGTTTTGCTCTTTCTTTCATTTTGGGCATGGCATATTTAATGGACCTAGGTTGGGTTGGAAATTTTACTTCGTGAAAATTTTACTTATGAATAATGCTATACTTATAATCCATTTACAACCAATTCTTCGTTCAACATGATTTTACAAAATCATACTGGATATATAATTACCATATTTTCTATTGTAACTTTCCTTATTCATTTTTGTTTGTTACTTCTCCCATGAATTTTTATCAACTCAGATTGTAAGAAGTTAGTAGTAGAATTGGTTGTAGATGTAGCATTGCTTTTTACTTATTTAATGAATTGGACTCCTTCCATAGTGTACTAGGCTCACAATTTGGGTGGTATTTTTTATAATCAATACTGACCCTCCAATTTCTAAATGATTGGTTCAACCCCTATCTTTGAACTCATTAGACCTGCTTTTTATTAAATAAAATTATTGAATATAAGATATTAAAGCACAACTAAAATACAATAAACCCTAAATTCTTTTAAGCATTTAATCCCTAATTTGTTTTATACACTTTAAAATCTTGGATATATATGAAAATTTTATTTAAATATATTTTACTCATTTAATAATTATGTATTATTTTTTAAGTCCCACATAAAGAAACCATATCTTGAGAGGAATCAAAAGACGAATAACTAAGATGCAAGTAGAGCTTTTATTATTATTTTTATCCCAAGATTCAACTAAAAATTATAGCATCAGTAAATAGCAAGGAGACTCCTTTCCAATTGCTTGCACGGTACAGTAGAAGTTCGTTGCTTTCAGGGATTACTTTATGCAGAAATATAAGACGAAAAGAGAACAAAGGGAAGAAAAAGAACCCTTTTTGAAAATGAATATTGTTGCGATAAATTATTATCTTCAATGAAACGTCAATGAACAAATTATTCTGGAAATGAAGATATATTGTTGTATCGAATTCTTTTTTCAAAAGCCAAAAGTATTAAAAATGAAAGTTAAATTGGGATTGAAGAAGGATAATTTAGGAATGAAATGAGATTTACTGAAAAAATAATATGAAACTAAAACTTTTAATGGGGTAAACCTAGAGATGGAACTTAAATACAATTCTTTGCTTCTTGACATATCGAATAATATGCTCTCGACTACCTTGGTCACCTTGAAAACCAAAAGAAAATAGTAAGTCAACACAACTAAATGCATAAAAACTTCATAAAATCTATAAAATCTAACTTTCATTGCATATTTGACATAATTATCAAAAGAAAACCAAATTAACTAATTGAGCTCTTACCTTGTCATTTGCAATACATCATAGACATCATCACTATGCCACAACCTACTACGTTTGCCTGGACTATTCTTTGATCCTTGGTAAACAATTCTCCAACCCATTTCTAGTAATAAATCATGCATCAACTTGTTTTTTGAAAATTTTATGAGTGGATTTATTGACAAGGTTATCTAGAATAAATGTTATAGATGGATCATAACGAGCCTTTAGTATTTTTTTTTTGGGCAAAATCTTCAATCTCCCCTTTCAAGAAACAAGCAATGTCAAGAAATATCCTCTTCTCCATCTATTGTCATGCATCAAAATTGATTTTTAAGGCATCATTAATTTGAGCGCCACCAATTATTACCAAGTTATCATTGACACTATCCCTCAGTACTTTATTCTTCCTATAAAGAGTAGAACTGACCACTCGAATGGCTAACGGATTCCCTCCAGCATATTCCATTATCTTGTATGAGAACTATTGAAGATCTTCAACGGGATGGTTTTGTTTAAAAACACGCTTGCAAAAGAGCAAAAGACCTTCCTCATGGTTTAATCCTTCAACCTCATATATGCTACCCACTCCATAAGTCAAAAATACTTGCTTATCTCTAGTAGTTATACTGATTTTACTTTCTTGACCCAATGGTTTAAGCCCTCTAATTAAACGTTCCAATATTTTAGAATAATTTACATCACCAAGAACAATTAGAACTTTTTTTACGTTGAAGCCTATTCTTAATGACTTGAGGAATATTATTGGGAGTGTCAATGACATGATTTTCTCCTAATATTCCGGAAATTATTTTCTATTGTAAGTCAACTAATCGGCCTCCATATTTCTCTAATTCTTTCCTAACATTTTCAATGAAGCAACAACCATCATACTCTCTAGAAATTCGATTGAAAAGGATTCCAACAATGGTTGTTTTATCTACACCACACATGCCCCAAATTCCTACAATTTGAGACTTTGATAACAACGACTCAATTTTTTCAATATGTGAATTTATTCCAACTAGGCCATCACAATCATCAGTTAAGGAGGATTTGTCAATCAATTTTTCAGAATATCTCCAACAATTTCATCAACAAGTTTGGATTCAGGACTAGCAAAAATGTGAAGTACAAAAGTAGCAAGTTATGAAAGTAACAATCACAACAGAAGCAAAGTATAATATAAGCAATTTTGCTAAATTAATAGAAATTTGAGCCATTGAATTACCTATTGTTCATGACATGATATCCAAATAGATCAACTGGTTGAGTCAAAACAGCTCTCCGGCTCTGCACACTTTGTGGGCTCTCCTCGAAACGCTCTTAGTGCTCAACAAAAGCCTTCTCGAGACTTCCAGTTTGTTTTTGTACATCAGATGGTTCGATGTGGTAAAAAAACCGGTAAAACTATTTGGCCTTTTGAATTCTTGCATTCAAAAATTTTTGCAAGTTCATCCAAGCGCCACCTGGATGAAGCGTAATCCTTTGACAAAATGATCACTGATATCATTGAATCTTCAATTGCTTTCAGAAGCATAGGTGAGATTTCATCTCCTCTCCTAAGTCCATCGTCATCAATGAATGCTGAAATATGTTTTTTAATCAAAGTAGAGTAGAGATGGCTCGTAAAGTTGTCGTGGGTATCATCCCCTCTGAAGCTGAGAAAGACATCGTATTGGGCTTAAATGTTTAACAGAAGAAAGCTGTGTGTAGCAAAACCACTGGAGAAAAAGCAGAGATCAAGATTGTTTTTGTAACAGAAGTGAGGTTTCTATTGGACTTTATTTCTAAGAATTTTTCTCTGATTCATAAGCACTGGTCCATAACGTGTTTTGTAAGTTTAATTATAAATAATTCTACTGACTCTGTCACAATCCATACTATACACACAGAAAGTAACATTTTACGCAGTCATTTAAATGTGAACTCTAATATTTCTTTTAAAATTTAATATAGTATCACCCAAACAGAGTTCCTAATCACAACCACCTCATTCTACTGCATTTGTACATTCAAAAATCAAAAGAAGTTCTACAGTATGGCTATGCTAATATAGAGCAGCGGTCTATGGTTGCCAAGGGAACTCTGTCAGCAATGCCAAAAGTCCTTCATCTATAGCTCAATCTACTGATCACCTGAGGCACACAACAACTTTAATGAGTAAAACTCAGTAAGTAAGCTAAGTGAATATATAGCAATAAACAATAACAATAGAATTCAATCCACAGTATGAAACTATCCATTTCTAACTACACAAGCATTAGCTAACTTGTTAAAGAAGAAATGCTCCGAGTTCACTTCGGTTACATTTGCACTCCCGCGCCAGTTTTCTGCTAGACCTTGGTAGGTCGATTCAATCTCACATAACTAAGTTCACATTTCTCTACTCATCGACTTTTCATGTACAATCACAATTACATAATGAGGAAGCTTCCACAGTATCAGTTACAGTCACCTAAGGGAAAAGACTCTCTAATCAAGGTAGGACTTTTCATTTCACAGTCAGTTCCCATATAATAGCTCAAGGTTAGTTTGACAATCCGGGTGATACCGAGCCCATGCTACCGAATCTCGTCTAAAGAAACACATGGTCCAGACCTCCTCTCAAGCCATGGGAGTACGGAATGCTCAAAGCTAGTCTGACAATCCGGGTGATACCGGGTCCATGCTACCGAATCTCATCTAGAGAAACACATGGTCCAGACCTCCCTTCAAGCCATGGAGCAGTACAGAACAGTACAAATACATTTAGATGCCTACACTTGAAATAGCTCGAGGCTAGTCTGACAATCCGGGTGATACCGGGCCCATGCTACCGAATCTCGTCTAGAAAAACACATAGTCCAGACCCCCCCTCAAGCTATGAGAGCTAAACTTCCTAGGTCTTGGCATGCCAATCATGTTTCACTATTCACAATCAGTCATAGGCGGACCTACATACAAGCCAGGGGGGCCTAGGCCCCCACTGGAAAGTTGAGATTCTGTTATACCCCTTAAGTTTCAAATAGTTATAAATATACCCTTATTAAAAAATACATTATTTTAATAAATATAGCCTCCTACCATTAGATTCATCTTTAACTTTAGGTATTGTTTTATTAAATGCTCTTAGTTACATTGTTAAGTGGGTCATTCATATACCTCCATTTTATATTATTACATGATTAAAATGTGATAATAGATATACTCCCAATTTATTTGGAAGGTATTTAGAATATACATAGTCATAATGGATTTAAAAAATTATTTGTAATATACTATATCAATCTAAATTTTTATATATCTTCTTTGAACTTAGTTTATCATCAATATATTAATTTATATAGAATCTTAAATTTTGATAATGAAATAGTACAAAAAAAATTTCTCTAGTCATAGAATATCAAAATCTAAATATTAAATACATTTAACTTTTATATAAAGTGTTAAAACAATATTATTTAAAATATATTAATTTAATTATAATAAAAAAGCTTTAGAACTTTTACATACGTTAGAAAATTTTTTCTTAAAACTTATATATATTTAATTAATCTAAAAATTATTTTAAATATAATTATATCTTAAATATTATATTTAGTTCCTTATATTTATCTTAATTTTAGACTACATGGTGCACCCTCTAAAGAAATTTTCTGAGTCCACCACTGCAATCAGTCACACATAAAAGAAGTTCGATATCAACCTTCTAGAACAGTCACAATATTTCATATTCAAGCATCAAGGTGCTAACAATTAACAGTGTTATAATCCACAAAATTACATACATACAGTACATAATTTATTATGACCTCAGAATATTTAGCTTACTTACCTTATATGGCTGCTTTTAGATGCTTGTGATTGACCTAAAAATAAAACAAAAATCTCTTTTTAGGTCACCATACACTTGTAAAACATTTCCCATTTTTTGGCTCTATTTCTATACTTACTTTGACAAACAATTTATAACAACAATTATCTATTTCCAAAAATTCACACAATTGGGTAGACATCATTTACACTCATATATCATGTTTTCTTAAAATTTTTAGAGCCAATTGGGGTCATTTGGCCACTCAAAATAATCAAATTCATTACTTCAACAATTCTGCCATTGCATATGTTTCACTGAACAGTATAGACTTAAAAATTTGTAGGAATTGCAATCCTACTCAATTGACTATAAAAATTTACATGCTGGTATATAACACATATATATACCTCCATACCAAAAATCATGATTTTTCAAGGTGTTTAACCCAGTCAAATCCAATTATTTCTAACTGCCCTGTTTTGGAAACTAAAAATTCCAGTTTTAGCAAGCCAAATTTAAAAATCTATAACAATTCACACAGATGTTCAATCTCAGTGAAAATTTACAGTCTCATATATGACACATAAAGGGACTTTCATACCAAAAATCAGGTAATTCTATGAAGATTTGGATCCTCAAATAAAATCGTCTTCCCCTACTCTGTTCTAAGACAGGGGAAACGTGCAATACCATACCATAAATTCAAAAATTCACTACAATTCACCTACTTCGAATTTTTGAGTGAATCCAATTGATATACACTCCTAGACATGTCTGTTTTCATCCATAAAAATTTCAGAACAAGAAAACATCCCATTGATTTTTGGTAATTTTCGGAACATGCACTGCTCAGTGTAACAAAATTTCCAGGATTTGAACTAAACTCTCAATTCTAGCTTATATCTTCATCCTCTTGCTTAGATGCATTCAAAACTCATTCAAATTCATGTTTCCACACAATTTATAAGCATACATGACATCAGATATCATAACTCATCTCATAACCAAAGAAATTCTTGTAAATGAATAGACAATAACACAAGGATTCAAATGAAGAATTTGATTCTTACCTATTCTTTCCTTCTCCTTCCTTAAATTCTTGGTGGTTTGGTGTAAAGAAAAATTGAAAGAGAGCAAGAAGGGCTGGGACGTGAGCCAAAAGGAGGAAAAGAAAATGACATAATTCTAGAATCTCTCCCTTTTTTATAGACAAGGATAAAGGCCATTTACATTTTAGTCCTCCCTCTTCCCACTCTTTCAATTAAATACATCACTCTTTAATCTTTGCACTAACAATTAAATACATCACATATATATTAATGTATATTAATACACATGTGTCCATAATCCATGATACCATGTGTACTACAAAATTTAGGCTGTTACAGACTCATTTGACATGGACCCTTCAATTTGCCTTCTGCCAGCAGGTCTTTCCTCAAAGCTTCCTGTGACTTGTCTTCGACTTTATTTTCTATTGAAGTTAGAAGAATCAAAAATCAAAAGCTGAATTTTTTTTTTATTGTGGGTCCTCATCTATAATTCATATCCATGGATATATAATAAGTTTTACCAACATATACTGGCTTTTAATTCCATTTATTTTCTTGGAGTTTTTAGTTTGCGTTAGAAAACAAAAACAAAATTTGCTAAGAGATTAATAGTCTTGATAGTTGATACCATCTTTTAATAGTCTTTATTCCCTTGTTGTGTTCTCACCAGAAAATGGGCCGGAACGAGAGTTCCACATGTGTCAGCTTTAACTCTCACCTTTTCGCATTAAAGAATTGATTTGACCTTCTCAAAAATCTCTGGCTTCTTCAAGAGCTTAAAGATGGCCCATTACACTGTCACTGCTGAACTCTCAGTACCACCCGCTATCAAGTCCTGTACCTACAATTCCTCATATTTTACCTTTAAGAAACAAGTCCTCTTTAATTCAGTAGAGGAAAGTTAACCAGTGCAAGCAAATCCGGATACTTTATCCGAGATTCTAAATTCGAATCAACCTTATGCAACCATTCTCAACCAAGACTTAGTGAAAATGAAAATCCATCTTCTACCTGCATTTAATTCCTTTTTATAATAATATATTTCCTCATAAACTTTGCTCATTGAAATGTTACAGGATCACTGACCCAATAAACCAAAGTAAGTACAATCTATAATCAGCGTGATACAAAATTGTTTGTCTGAACAGCTGTCATAGGACGAAGATATTTCCAACAATGTCTATTAGAAGGCTATACAGAAAAGTAAGACATCTTGTAAGAACACCAACCGGTTTAATGTGAGACAGAATCAACTCAACAACCAGAAGTGATTTGACCTTGATTTTCACTTCCGGCCCTCTTCATTTCCTTAGGCTTCTTCATTTCAGTTCAATAACCTTTCTGAAAGGCCTTTGCAGAGTATGACATTTCAATTCTTGCTTATTGGAAGATAGCTGCAATCTATAAACAATAATACAATTACAAACGAAGCAACAGAATCTCTCTATAATTACTAGGAGAAACTTTATGATATGAAATCTAAATTAAAACATTGATTACTTTGATAATCTAGATATTAAAGCTGTCCCAGCCCTCTCAATTGTCTGCCAATCCCTTTCATCTCTTTGAAGGTATCTCCCTCATAGGCAAAAAGTAGTTCAGAAATTTGACTAACTGACAAAGTTGAAGCATAGGTCAAGCAGTTGTATTAGTACACCATACAAGCGATCACGACTTCGCTTGCTTCTGCTCTTCACTGTGACATTCGATGCTCGCTATTCAACAGAAGTACTAAATCAAACATTTGTTTCATGTTATTGATTGAAGCAGGTTACAATACAATTATTTAA
Organism: Boswellia sacra; assembly: GCA_013180625.2. Lineage (NCBI taxonomy): Eukaryota > Viridiplantae > Streptophyta > Magnoliopsida > Sapindales > Burseraceae > Boswellia > Boswellia sacra. Next base: position 217,271 of record SNVD02005842.1, read on the forward strand.
GTAAAGGTGCGTCAACTCAGAAAGTTGCTTGATACTTTTAGAAACACGCTTAAAATTGTTTTGACTTATGTCTAATTCTTCAAATGAAGATAGAGATCATATAACTGCAGGGAATTCTGCCAGAATGCAATCACTCAAATTTAATTCAGAAATTCTAGATGACTTATCCAACATGCAATAGAGGATGGGAGTTGACTTATGGCAATTCTATTTGCAATGCGGCTTTCCAAATATAATAAATTTCCGATGTTGCTTGGGATGGACTCAAGATGTTCATAATCATCCAACGCCAAAATTTCAAGCTAAAGTTAGATTTTCAATCCACAAGTTAATTCCAACTAGGCCGTCACAATCACCAGTTGAGGAGGATTTCTCAATCAATTTCTTCAAAACAAGTTTGGCTTAAATGCACCTAATTCCATTAAGAATATGATTTGAGCGAATATTTCCAAATGTCGAGTCATCATTTCCCCACTTGCATGCCTTGATATAAATAGATCACATAAGATCTTTGTGTAAAATTTTTAAAAGCTAAGTATACATTTTATAATTTATTATTACGTACAGATTAAGTCTTCAGTTCATACACATTTTTCTCCGTGAATCTAGCTTGGTAATTTCTTAGATCTATCTCCTACAAATATTATTTCGATTTGTGTAGCGGAAAAAAGCATTCTATTCATCTTAAATTAACCTCAGAATAGTTGGATGCATATTATTACACTCAAGAATTAGTTTGATCTTATGCATTGAGAATTGATATATTGTAGTGAGAGCTCAGCAGTGACAGTGGCAGGCGCCATCTCTGAGCACTTTTAAGAAGCCAGAGATTTTGAGAAAGCTACAGGAGAGTTAAGAGTGATTGGTAGAGAAAGATGGGTTGAAGATAAGAACAAGTACTCATCTTTACTCTTTAATAAACAAGTCCTCTTTAATTCAGTAGAGGAAAGTTAACCACCAAGTTAATCAACACCAAGAAGTTTAATGTGAGACAAAAACAATTCAACAACCAGAAGTCATTTGATGTTGAGTTTCACTTCCAGCCCCCTTCAGTTCGTTGGGATTCTTCATTTCAGTTCAATAGCCATTTTCAAAGCCCTTTGCAGAGTATGACATTTCAATTCTTGGTTGCGGCAAGAATTTTTCCTTCTTGAAAGATAAGCTGCAATTTGTAAACAACATTCCAGTTACAAACAGAGCAAGAGAATTTTTCTATAATATATTAGAGAAAAACTTGATACTATGAAATCTATATTAAAACGTTGATTACCTTGATAATATAGGTATTAAAACTGTCCCATAAATCTCTTTGCATGGAAATTTGACTACCTGACCAAGTTGAAGCATAGGTCAAGCAAATGTATTAGCACACCAATATACTCTTAAATGTCGTGCCCACACTACATCTGTTGTAATAAAAGTATTCAGAATATTTTCTTTTACAAACTAGCTATACATAACAAAAACAAAAGTTAGTTGACCTCAACATCACTCATTTTTCTGGCTGAAAAACATAATTTGAAGTAAAACTCTTTAACTGTCAAACTGTCAAATATAGCAAACCAAAATCTCCGCTAACAATACAAACTTGTCGCCCTCTTCTCTAATTCGCACCATCATTGTCAGGAGCAGAGCAATAATTAACATCAAAAGATACAGAAAAAAATGTAACAACGAAGTTATCCAAGCAGTACAAAGTCAACTATATATGGCAAAATCGCATTAATAGCCTCAAATATCCACAAACGTTGAACAACAAAATGCCATTCCAGCATAAAATTTATGAAAACGTTTATCAAAGTCGTCAAAAGTACCCAGAAGTCTAAATCAGGAAAAACGGTATATACAGAACCTGCAGGAAAGGAAATATCATAGCCATATATGTACCTGGCAATGCAATGAATGACAGAACTCTGCCAATGCAATTATCCATCCAGCCCAACAAAATAACCCTGAAAGTTCACATATTTATGCCCTTAATTTGAAAAGAAGCAGATGACTGGATTAGTTAAAATACAACCTAAATATAACCCTCGTTCATCGTTGTTTTAAAAAAAAATAATGGGAAATGCTAATTACATACGCAAGTTTAAATGAATTTCATTTGCTCTGATTTAAGCCTACTTCAAGCAAATGAGCAAAGAATAGAAACAAAAGTTTCCGATTGGTTGAGCTTTGGAAATTGAAATCAAATAAACAGAAGAAACTCCCAAAACCCAAAAAAGAGATCGAAATCATTGACCTGCCTTGAAATTCCGCGACAAGAGGAGCAATAATCCGCCAATGCCTTGAATCATATTCAGGTTTGGCTTCTGCGAATTCTCTTAGGATGTGGTTCCACTTCTTCATCGCTTGATCTGCCATCTTCACTCCCACTTGTGATAGAGCAATCTATTGATTCCGTCTCCTTTAAATCTCCATCGGTGGAAGCAAATCTCTCAATAGAAGCGTTGGACAGGGTCATGTTGGGCTCCTCATATATTGGACATACCCCGCAGCATTTCAAATTAGTATATGACTCATTATCTCGACATATGTCGAACATTTCAAATGTGATTGATGTACATTGACCCTCAAATAACCTTACATCCATACAAGGACTGAAACCTAATCCTATGTGATCTGACTCAATTGAACCCCTAAAGTCGCCAATAAAAACCTCATTCTCACCACTAGCAAAAGAGTACTTACATTTGACACAAACATCAACATAACTCTTCTTAAATGTAATAACAGCAGATAGAGCAAATCCGATGAGCCTTCTGTTACAAAAATATTGTTGAGGCGGTTGAATAGTAATGGAAGACCCAAAGTTTTGATAGTTGAACCAATCAGGAATTTCACTCCCAGGTAATTGAAAGCAAAAATAAGGTATCGTGTTAGGTACCTGTAATATGAAATTTATGACATCTGATGTGAGATGAGAAGGCGAGGGTCAGTGCCGGCGAAGTGTGAAGAAGAGAGATAGAGAGACTAACCTTTCCATAATAAAGTCGTAATGCAGTTGCCATGTGTTCCATTCTTTCTAGTGAAATTTTCTCACTCAAATTTAGGCAGTTATCAAGCTTGAAATACCTGCTACGATACCCATCAAAATTATCTAATTGTTCTACATTTGAAGGACGCTCTGGTAACCATTGGAGTTGCTTGCAGTTGTTCAAAGATAGATTTACCACACTCAGCGGAAGTTCTGGCATTGATTGAAGCAGGTTGCAATTATTTAACTGAAATTCAATCAGCTGAGAAAGTTGCTTGATACTTTTAGGAACACTCTTAAAATTGTTTTTACTCATATCTAACTCTTTCAATGAAGATAGAGAGCATATAACCTCAGGGAATTCAGCCAGATTGCAATCACTCAAACTTAAATCAGAAATTCTAGATGACTTATTCCAATAGAGGATGGGAGCTGACTAATGGCGGTTCTATCTGCTTCAAACCACTTCAAATATAATAAATTTCTGAAGCTGCTTGGAACGGTCTCAAGATGTGCGCAATTCTCCAACGTTAGAATTTCAAGCTGAGTAAGATTTCCAATCGAAGCTGGTAGCTCTTTAATTGATGTTCCAAATAAATAAAGTTCCCTTAAGTCCTTCATTTCTTCCATGATTTCCGGAAAAGCCTCAAGTTTCAAACAATTGCTGAGACAAAGTGAGCGGAGAGATCTCAATTTACAAATACTAGTTGAAATACTCTTCAGCTTTCTACAGCCATATATATTTAAACTGACCAATTCAGATAGACTTGCAATCGATGCTGGAACTTCTTCTATTGAAGTGTCAGCTAAACATAATTCTTTAACATTCCCTGAAATATTTGGAAACTCTTTCAGATTAATGCAATTGCTGAGATTAATAGTGAGAGAAGCTGTAAAATGAATGTTCCTCGGAAAACGTCTAATACTATGACATCCATCCATATTTAAGAGTTGAAGGTTGGTGAAATACTGGATGGATGAGGGAACCTTAAGCAACCTTTTGCAACCTTCAGAAAAAGTATGCCTTAAGCAACCAATTAAACTGGAGCCACACTGTAATAAAAAGAAAAATATTAGGACAAATAAGTGATAGTAAATGACATAATTTGTATTGAAAGAGACAAACTAAATTCAAATAAAAAATTGTACCTTAGTTTCTTCCAAGGCTTGTTCAATATTGCTATAAGGCAATTCAAGTGCAAAAAGCTTCTTCAGACTAAATTGTGATGGTAATGATTTCAAAGGATATCCATCCCAACGAAGATATCTCAAATTATTTGAAAGATACTCCAGACCTTGAGGAAGACATACTCGAGAGATATTTGCTTGCTCTCCAAAATAATGACGCGGCCAATAGATTTTAAGCAGTCTAAGATTTGTCATATTCACAAAAGCTTTGGAACTTAAATGCAATTCTTTGCTTCTTGACATATCGAATAATATACTCTCGACTACCTCGGTCCCCTTGAAAATCAAAAGAAATTAGTAAGTCAACATAACTAAAGGCATAAAAGCTTCATTAAATCTATAAAATTTAACTCTTATTGCATAATTGATATAGCTAACAAAGGGAAACCCAATTAACAAGCTAAGCTCTCACCTTGTTATTTTGCAATACATCATAGATATCATTATTCTGCCACAACCTACTACGTTTGCTTGGATCGTTCTCTGATTCTTGGTAAACAATTCTGCGACCCATTTCTTGCAATAAATCATGCATTTGCAACTCGTCGTTTGAAATATTTAAAAGTGATTTATTGACAAGGTTATCTAGAATAAATGGTACAGATGGATAACAAGCCTTCAGTATTTTTTTTGCAAAATCTTCATTCTCCCCTTTGAAGAAACAAGCAATGTCAAGAAATATCCTCTTCTCCATATCTTGTAATGCATCAAAACTGATTTTTAAGACATCATTTATTTGAGCACCACCAATTATTTCTAAGTTATCATTGACACTATTCCACAGTTCTTTGCTCTTCCCATAAAGGGTAGAACCGGCCACCCGAATGGCTAACGGATTCCCTCCAACATATTCCATTATCCTGTATGCAAATTGTTGAAGATCTTCAACAGGGTGGTTTTGTTTAAATGCACGCTTACAAAAGAGCAAAAGACCTTCCTCATAGTTTAATTTTTCAACCTCATATATGCTATCCACTCCATAACACAAAAGCACTTGCTTATCTCTAGTCGTAATAACGATTTTACTTTCTTCACCCAATGGTTTAAGCCCTCTAATTAAACGTTCTAATATTGTAGAATCATTTACATCATCAAGAACAATTAGAACTTTTTTACGTTGAAGCCTGTTCTTAATAACTTGAGGAATAGTATTGGGAGTGTCAATGGCAGGATTTTCTCCTAATATTCTAGAAATTATTTTCTGTTGTAAATCAAGTAATCGGCCTCCACGTCTCTCTAGTTCTTCTCTAACATTTTCAATGAAGCAACAACCATCGAACTCTCTAGAAATTTGATTGAAAAGGACTTCAGCAAGGGTTGTTTTACCTAGACCACCCATACCCCAAATTCCTACAACTTGAGACTTTGATAACAATGACTTGATTTGTTCAATATGTGAATTTATTCCAACTAGGCCATCACAATTGTCACTTAAGGAGGATTTGTCAATCAATTTCTCCAAAATATCTCCAACAATTTCATCTACAAGTTTGGATTCAGGCCTAGGAAAAATGTGAAGAGCAAAAGTAGCAAGTTATTAAAGTAATAACCATACCAGAAGAAATGTATAATATAAGCAATATTACTAAATTAATAGAAATTTGACCCGTTTAAATACCTATCCTTCTTGACATGATATCCAGATAGATCAGCTGCTTGAGTCAAAGCAGCTCTCCAGCTCTGCACTCTTTCCGGGGTCTCCTTGAAACGCTCTTGATGCTCAACAAAAGCTTTCTCAAAACTTCCAGTTTGTTTCCGTACATCAGATGGTTCGATGTGGTAAAAAACCGGTACAACTATTTGTTCTTTTGAATTCTTGCATTCAATAATTTTTGAGAAAAGGATGAAGCATAATCCTTTGAGAAAATGATTACTGATATTATCGAGTCTTCAATTGCTTTCAGAAGTGCAGGTGAAATTTCATCTCCTCTCCTGAGTCCATCGTCATCAATGAATGCTGCAATATGTTTTTTAATCAAAGCAGAGTAGAGATGGCTCGTAAAGTTGTGACGGGTGTCCTCCCCTCGAAAACTGAGAAAGATATCATATTTGGTTTGAATGTTAACAGAAGAAGATGATGAAAATGAAGCCATAAGGGAAAACTGTGAAGATGTGTGTAGCAAAATCACGGGAGAAAGAGCAGATATCAAAGATGTGGCTATGGACTAGACTAACTCAAGATTTGGCTTATGTGAGAGCAGAGATCAAAGACGTAGCTGTGGACTGGACTAACTCAAGATTTGGCTTATGTAAGAGAAGTAAGGTTTCTATTGGACCTTCCGGAATTTTTCTTAAGGTTTCTATTGGACCTTCCGGAATTTTTCTTGGACTTATGTTTCGTAGATTTATGGTGGGGCTATTTACACCATTAAAATTAGAATTAAAGTAGTCTGAACACCTTTTTTTTAATATACTAATTTCTTTTTTTAAAGAATTGCTCTATTAACCCTTCAAGATTCTCAAAACATCTTTAATTGTATTGATTGATTCGAATTAATATTATATCATATATGAAACTACCGTGTTTTAATTGTATTGATTGAATCAATGTTATATATGGATGAAATGGTAAATAAATAAACAAATAAATAAGGGATTTATAATAAAAAATAAAATAAAATTGATTTATTGCCTTTTTAAGTAATTTCATTTAATAATATTTTAAAAAGATTAATGGCTATTTTGAGTACATTTTTACTATGTGCAAATAACTCCGATCTAAATTTAATTGTACATAGTTCTACTGACTCAATTTCCCGGAAGTTCGAACTTTTCTGACTCTCTTGACCTTGGACACTTCAATTTGCTTTCTGTCAATCAGTGGCTGTTGTCTCCCTCATCAAAGTTTCCTTTGTCTTCACTTTCACTTTATTTTCTTTCTCAAAAGTAGAAGAATAAAATAAAAGCAAAAGTTAAATTTATTTTCTTGTGGGCCATCATAATTCATATTCATGAATAATAAGTTCGCTTTTAATCTCCATTTATTCCCTTGTCGTTTTTAGTTTATGTTTAAAAAAAGAGAGAATAATGCAACTTCTATTGCTTTCTTGATTTATATTTTATAATATTGATTAATTTGTCAAAATTGAAAGGATACCTTTTGAATTGTGTTATATTTTTATCAAATTTTTTGTGTAATTTAAATCCATTTTTAAAAAATATTAATAAACTATATATTCTAAGAACTTTATAAGAAAAAAAATTAGTTTTGAAAAAGCTGTACTGCCGTGTTCATCCAATGTTTTCATTTTTAGGAAGTTAATTATAGTAGACTATAATGAAGAATGTATTATTATTAGTTGAAAATATAAATGAAAATTTTCTATGTTCATTAATTTTAAGTTCGGCAGGATAATTTTTATAAAAGAATAAAAATTCATCCAGTAATGTTGAATTTAGTAAATATGCAGTCTATGTAATGAAAGAAACACAAATTAATTACCTAAATATGCATTTTATCGATATGAAAATAAAAAAAAATTATAGATTCCATAATTTCTTTTCTTTGTTTTCTAAACATTTAAACAAAAAACTAGGTCTTTGCTTTCACACTTGACAAATAAGGTTGCACTTCCACCAAGAATATGACTTGAGCAAAAATTTCTAAGAATTGAATCATCATATTTCCGCCAAGAATATCAAGAATATGATGACATCAACATGATATAAGATATTTGCATGCGGGCAAAGCCAAACGAGGTTTCTTCACTGTCGCATGCACAATTTGTAATGTTATGGCCATAATAATATTGGGCCTCAATTATTTCTAATTCAGTAAGCCCATTACTAAGCTCACTAATATGGGCCCATTATCTGGGTCTCACAATGACCCAGCCTCAATTATTTTTAATTCAATAAGCCCATTACTGAAGCCTATTATATGGGCTTGTTATCTGGATCCCACAATGACCCATCTCGACTCCTATATAAACCCTCCGAGTCATTACTCAAGGTATGCACACTTTTCTGAACTTACTCTCTCTCTAAATTTCCTTTACTTTTGAGAGCTTCTCTCTCTAGGAAATTCTCTCAGAAAATCCCGGAGTGTCAGAAACTGACTTGAGCGTCGGAGGGTCACCGCCGGCACCACCGCTGGCACCCCTGACTGTTTTTCTGTGATCGCAGGATTGGACCCGACGTAACACCCGAGTTCCGACCCGCTCCCCGGCCGTCCGAAAATCGTGCATCAACATGTAAATAGAGCTTATTGTTTGCAAACAAATTTTCATAAACTTAATAATTACTCTATTTTGTTTTTGTTGTCAAATAATTATTCACTAATCAACTCATTGATAATTATCTTATGTTCTTTCTATAGGATATTTCACTGGAGAAAAAGCAGAGATCAAGATGTAGCGCAAGATTTGCTTATATAAGAGAAGTGTATGTTTCTATTGGAGTTTCTCGGAATTTTTCTCTGATTCATAAGTACTCGTCCATAACGTGTTTTGTGAGTTTAATTATAAATAATCTACTGACTTAATATACTGCAAGTTTAAAACAATTCTCACTCACGTCACTTGGACCTTTAATTTGCTTTTCTGCCAGTAGTTCTTCCTCGAAGCTTCCTGTAATGTGACTTGCATGACATGATGTAAGAAAAGAAAACACACACATATATATAAAAGATATTTTCATGCTAGCAAGGTTCAATGAAGCTTGATCACTGGCTGATCCAGCGCACGAAGGCGGTCAAGTCATGGGTGCCTTGAGCCATAAGCATGTGGAGCCAAGCTTTCTTGTGCTGGAGCCATGTGCGTGTGGAGCCAGGCTCTTTTTCTTTTTTTGTGCCTGCGTCCCGAGCTATGTGTGTGGTGTGGAGCCAAGCTTATACTTAATGCTTGTTCAAGACTTTCGGTTTTTTCATATTTTAGTTGTGGTGCACAATAAAGCCTTGGTGCAATTAGGTTGTATGTTTGCCTCAGTGAAAACGAAAAGAAAGTGTGAATTTGTTTCAGAATTCTTGAAGAATTCTCAGTGAGAAGCCCTCGGCTTCTTCCTTTTTTTTTTTTTTTTCTAGATGAACATCTAGCATTCTTGTTTCTGTTCTTCCTCTGATTATCCTCTTCCTGTTTCTGCCCTGCATTAATTGCACTATACAAAGTTTACTAACAATTTTTGTAAACTTTGATCATTTTTTTATCTTAATTATAATTTATTAATCATGCCATTTGATATAGGGGTTCAGTTTAATTAGAATAGAGTTTACATTCTTGAAAAGGCGAAATATAGATTCTAATCCTTAGGAAAGAAACATTATTATTTTGTTTGGATGTCCATAGAAGTCTTGTCCTTAATTCCTATGAGAATCAGATTACTATATCAGGTTATATATAAGAATATACTAATTTTAATCAATATGTGAGTAATATTATATAATGAAATTTTTTTTGAATATATCAAAAATACTTATTTTATTTTTCATGGTCTAATATACAATAAAAAAATTAAAATATATGCAATTAATAACTTTGAAGATTTTTAAATTTATTATATATATATACAGTGTTATCTTAATACAAAACAAAATATCGCATGGTAAAACCCTAGTATATATTATAAAATCTGTATTATATAATATATAATATATAAATGAATTATCATAATAAATATATTAACAAAAAATAAATTTATTTATAAATTTATTCATATATAAATAAATTTTTAAATAAAAATAAATTTATTTAATTTAATTTTAATTTTAATTTAGTTTACATATAAATTTAAATTTTTATACTATATTATTTATTTATAAATAAATTTAATCTAAATTAAATTTATTTTACTTATAGTTTTAATTTTTCATATTTATATTTTTATTAAATTTAATTTTCTTAAGTTTAATTTTTTATAAATAAATATCTATTAATTTATATAATATATATAATACATTTAATCTCTATGATTTAAATTAAATTAAACTTACACATAAATATAGTTTTTTATATATTGTATTTTTATTTTTAATTAATTTAATTTTTTAAATTCAAATTTTTTGTAAATAAATATATATAAATATTTATTAATATTTATTAATTTATATGTTATATATTTTATTTATGTATATAAATATATTTATCTTAAATATCTGTATTGTATTATATTATTACTTATATTATTTTATTTAATTAATTAAATTAAATTTTAATATTTTATATATTATATTATGTATTTAATTAATTATATAAATAATATTTTTATTTATATATTTATATCGAAGTTTATTTATTATATGTATATAAGTTTGTACAAATTTATATATAATTTAGTAGTATTTTTCAATGTAATATAAATATATAAATAAATAAATTTATATAAAAATGAGTTTAGGTTTCCTAAACTCTAAGTGTTGAGAGGGTTTGATATTACCCAATGGAGTGCCATTTGAAACCCATGAGAAGACCTAATTCTATGATTTAAAAAACCTAATAAGCCAATCAAACAAGGATTAGATTTAAGATTCTCATTACAATAGTCAGACACCCTCGTACCAAATAGCCCTTGACTGCCTGAGATAAGGGGGTAGACTTGGATATTTGGCTTGTCTTATTATTCAAGGGAAACCTTTTACTGTGTAAACTTTTATAATTAATTTGTTATAACATATTTATTTCCTTCGGATATCTCCATTTGGTAGTGGAAAAAGCTTGTAACAGTTGGATGCATATTACTATTCAATGAGCCCATAACGTTTCCGGTAAGTAAAATTTCTGAGACATTCTTCATTATTTTATGTTTGTTAATTTCTTGGAAGTTGGAACTTTTCCGACTCACTTGGACCCTACAATTTGCTGTCTGCCGGTAGGTCTTCAATTGGTGGCCCTGTTGCCCCTTTCCTGGAGGCTTCCTGTGAATTTTCTTTAGACGTTATTTTCTTTTGAAGTCAGAAGAACAAAAAAATCAAAGGCTGAATTATTTTATTGTGGGTCATCATGATTCATATCCATGAATATGTAATAAGGTTTACCAAGATAAATTCACTACTAATGCCATTTATTCACTCATAGTTTTTAGTTTGCGTTAAAAAATAATAATAATAAAAACAAAAACAAATTTGTTAGAAGATTAATAGTCTTGATGGTCGGTACCATCTTTTAATAGTCTCTATTTACTTTTGTCTTCTTAGCAGAAAGTGGGCCGGAACGACAGTTCCCACCTGTGTCTGCTTTATCTTTTCACACTCAAGAATTAATTGGACCTTCTCAATAATCTCTGGCTTCTTCAAGCGCTCAGAGATGGCCATTACGCTGTTACTGCTGAACTCTCAGGATAGTAATAAACTTCCTTATAAACTTTATTCATTGAAATGTTACAGGATCACTGACCCTATAAAACAAAGTATGTACATTCTATAATCAGCGTGATACAAATTTTTTTTTTTGCCTAAACTGTTGTCAATGATGAATATATTTCCAACAATGTCTATTAAAAGGCTTTGTGAAAAGTGAGACACCTTGTAAGAACACCAACAAGTTAATGTGAGACAAAAACAACTCAACAACCAGAGGTGATTCGATGTTGATTTTCACTGCCAGCCCCCTTCAGTTCCTTAGCTTCTTCATTTCAGTTCAATAACCATTCTCAAAGCCCATTGAAGAGTGTGACATTTCAATTCTTGCTTCTTGAAAGATAGGTGCAATCTATAAACAATAATACAATTACAAACAGAGCAACAGAATCTCTCTATAATTATAACTATTAGGAGAAACTTTATGATATGAAATCTAAATTAAAACAGTGATTGCTTCGACAATCTAGGTATTGGAGCTGTCCCAGCCCTCTTAATCGTCCACCAATCCCTTTCATCTCTTTGCATGCGTCTCCCTCATTAGAAGTTTAGAAATTTGACTAAGTGACAAAGTTGAAGCATAGGTCACGCAATTGTATTAGTACACCATACAAGCAGTCACGACTTCAGTTGCTTCTGCCCTTCACTGTGACATTCGATGCTGGCCTCTTCAACACAAGTACTAAATCAAACATTTGTTTCATGTCATTGACTGAAGCAGGTAAAATATAAACAATCATCACTTGACGAGGATCTCTCGATCATCCAACTCCAACATTTCAAGCTGAGTTGGATTTTCAATCCAGTTTATTCGAACTAGGCCATCACAATCATCACTTGAGGAGGATTTCTCAATCATTTTCTTCAAAACAAGTTTGGGTTAGATGCACTTAATTCCATTAAGAACATGTTCTGAGCGAATATTGCTAAATGTCGAGTCGTCATTTCCCCACTTGCATGCCTTGATATAAATAAACCATATAAGATCTTCGTGTAAACTTTTAAAAAGCATGCACTTTATAATTTATTATTAAGTCTTCAGTACATAAACATTTTTCTCCGTGAATCTAGCTTAAGTCATTTCTTGGATCTATCTCCTACAAATATTATTTCGATTTGTGTAGCAGAAAAAAGCATCCTATTCATCTTAAATTAACCTCATAATAGTTGGACGCATATTATTACACTCAAGAATTAGTTTGATCTTATGCATTAAGAAATGATATATTGTACTGAGAGCTCAGCAGTGCCAATGTTATGCGCCATCTCCAAGCACTTGAAGAAGACAGTGATTTTTGAGAAAGCAACAGTGGAGTTAAGAGTGATTGATAGGGTAGGCACGTCTATCTTGTTAAAGGGATTCATTTCCTGTATCTATCGTCTTATTGTATAATTGATATACCAGGTAAAAATGATAAATAGAGCTCTTGTGGGCTGTAGATTTTGCGTGTTTCCAACCCAACAATATAGTTAGAATAACTCATTCTGCTCAACCCCTCGTTAGATTAGCTGTCTCATATTACGGAAGGAAAGAAATGTTGCCAAACAACGTAAGTTTTGGAATAAACATGAATTTTCCATCTTCAACAACTATTGCCAACTAAATCGATGAAGAAAAGACAAAATAAGGGTAGTTTACATTGTTGTTTTTATGTTTTGAGGCAACATTTTATTTATTTATTTATTTTTATACACTCATTGTCAAGGACGGAGTCAAGAATTGTTTCTAGAATATCAAAATTGAATAATAATAGTAAAAGAAGATAAATTGATATAAATAATATATAATTATAAATTAAGAGAAAGTTTATAATATTTTCATTTAGCATTATTTGAAAGGTGTTATCGTTGTATTTTAGTATGAAAGTTTATATTAATAGATTTCAATTCAATTTTAAATTAAGTAAAATAACCCTTTAATCATAAGCCATTATCCCAATACTAGATTAAGACAACTAGATTTTAACCTTCTCAACTGCTCCACTATTATAAGTAGTACTCAATTTTGACATACATTAAACAAGAGTCTTATAAACATTATTTGACTCGAACTAGACACATATCGCTATAAAAAAAATAAATAAATAAAACAAAAAGAGTTCATGAAGACTTGAAATATCAGGCTTAAAATATTAAAATTATTTTATAATATTTATGTATTCTTATTTTATATATATATATATGAAGAATGTTTTTGTGTTTTATAGTTAGACAAAGGGTTGGTCAACGAATGTATGAATTCTTAATTTATTTGGTACCTTTTGTTAACAAATGATTTTCATACAATAGTGGCATAGCCGACTCAGGTTCTGCACCTAATTACCTAACGAATAAATATTAAACAAACCTTAGCTAATTGCCTAATGGAAAGAAAGAGACAAGTACAATCGTAACTTCTAAGTTCTCTCCATTTTACGCGCCAACTATGAGCAACAAGCAATAAGAAGTTGCATAGAAATGAAAAGGCCAAAAGGCAGCAGCCAGCAGCTATAACAATTCCAGAGTGGAAAGCCTATGAACACATCTCGCAAACTCATTTGTTTCTGTAACTGCTGAATAAACAAGCTAATGAGCAGCTGAGTCACTTTTCCTTTCTCTCTTTGTTTGTTAAATATTTTGACTGTAAGTTGTAATTCTTTGTATTTAATAACTTATTTGTGACCGCTAGAAATTTAGCTGCTTTGAAGAAAAACAATATCCTTTTGTAGAAAAAAATATTTAGGTTTCAATATTAAAGTTAAGCTCAGGCCCAAGAACGTAAACTGGTATTGAGTCATTGTTACTCTTACATTAGGATTGACCCACAACTAGGTTTCTTTTGATTGGGTGGATTTCTTGCTACAGAAAAAGTTAATTGAGTCAACTTTAGACAGATTTTAATTTTCTGGTTTCTATTTAGCAAATCTCAGCCTCAGTGAGTTGATGCAGTTACAGAAATTATGGGTATGTACCAATATAGTGGCATCTGGTGTTTCTGTCTCCTTATGTTGAAAACCTGTAACGTAGTTTCTCAACGTATTGGCCGGATATATCCTGGATTTGAAGCATCTACGAGTGAATGGAACGAAAGCGATTTCCTGTTATCTAACAACTCGGTTTTCGGTCTTGGCTTTTATCGTTCTCGTAATATTACACAACGTTTGCTGCTTCTCAGACACATTACCAGTGGAAGAGGACTTTGGACTGCGAGTAGAGCCCTTTTGGTTGACGATTCTGATAAGTTTGTTTTTGACCAAAACGGAAATGTTTCCATGAAAATGGGAAATGATGTAGTTTGGTCCCCGCATGCTTCGGGAAAAAAAGTTGCATCCATGGAATTGAGGGATACAGGCAACCTGGTGTTGCTTGCCGATGATGGAAGTATTCTTTGGCAGAGTTTTAGCTACCCAACTGATACCCTCTTACCTGGTCAAAATTTCTCGGAAGGAATGACACTTGCAAGTCGTCCAAACAAAGATCGTTTGAGATTTTATCTTGAATTCAAGTCTGGTGATTTGGTCCTGTATGCAGGCTATCAAAATCCACAAACTTATTGGTCTTTGGCAAATGATAGCCGAAAAACCAATAGCAGTGTCAGTGGCAAGGCTCACACCGCATCTCTGGTGGCGGATGCCTGGAATTTCTATGATCAGAATAATAACTTGCTTTGGCAATTCCTCTTCTCCGAAAATACCGATGGAAATGGTACCTGGGCTCTCATGTTAGACGATGAAGGGGTAATCACATTTTCTCTTCTTCAAAGTGGAGATGCAGTTACTCGCAAAAAAGTTGTGATACCACAAAATTCATGCGATACTCCTCAGCGCTGTGACCCATATTATTTTTGTGAGTTTGAAGGTTTTTGTAGGTGCCCTGAATCTCTGCAGTCTCAATTCAACTGCAAGCCGCCAATTGCTTCTACATGTAATGAAAGTTCCAAAGGTTCAGCAGAGCTTTTCTATGTCGGAGCATCACTTGACTATTTTGCACTTAATTTTGTTACACCATTCCCAAGGTACGATCTTGATGCTTGCAAAGAAGCTTGCCTTAGTAACTGCCCCTGCACTGTGCTTTTCTTCGAAAATAGCACAAAAAGTTGCTTTCTGTTTGACCAAATAGGCAATTTGCAACGCTCTCAGCAGAATTCTAGCGGTTATGTTTCATATATGAAGATCTACAGGGGAAATGGTGGCGAAAGAAGCAATGGAGGGAAAAAGACCCTATTATTAACTGTGGTCATAGTTGTTGCAAGCATATTGGTGATTGCTGGTCTATGCTATGTTGGACTTTGGTATCACAGAAAGAAGAGATCAATGAATTTTTCTCAGGAAAACTTGGAAGAGGATTTTTTATTGGACGATTTGCCTGGTATGCCTGCTCGCTTCACTTATAATGATCTTTCTCGAGCTACTAAAAGTTTCTCTACAAAGATTGGCCAAGGAGGGTTTGGCTCAGTCTATCTTGGTGAGCTACCGGACGGTACTAAATTGGCTGTTAAAAAATTGGAGGCGATTGGGCAGGGGAAGAAGCAATTTGGAACCGAGGTTAGAACAATTGGTAATGTTCATCATCTCCATCTGGTCAAACTCAGAGGCTTCTGCATTGAGGGAGCTTATAGACTTCTTGCTTATGAGTACCTGGGAAATGGGTCTCTAGACAAATGGATTTTCAAGGCTGAAGAGGAAAGTGAGTTGTTGAGTTGGAATAAAAGATTCAATATTGCATTGGGCACAGCAAAGGGATTAGCTTATCTCCACTCAGAATGTGAAGTGAAGATTGTCCACTGTGACATTAAACCTGAAAATATTCTTCTGGATGAAAATTTCACTGCCAAAGTTGCGGACTTCGGTTTGGCTAAGCTGATGACTCATGAGGAGAGCCGTGCATACACAACAATGAGGGGTACAAGGGGGTACCTTGCACCAGAATGGATAAGAAACAACCCTATTTCTGAGAAGAGTGATGTATACGGCTATGGAATGGTCTTGCTTGAGATCATTGGTGGCAGGAGGTGTTATGACCCGGATCAGGATGATTCAAAGAAAGTTCATCTTCCTTCTTATGCCTCTAAGATGTTGGAAGAAGGAAAGGTAAGAGAAATCGTTGATCCTAAGCTAGACATCGATGAAGATGATGAGAGAGTAGTCACCGCAATTAAAGTTGCATTATGGTGCATTCAAGAAGAGATGCATTTGAGACCACCTATGACTAAAGTTCTCCAAATGCTAGAAGGTAGCTGTGATGTTCCCCTGCCCCCAACTCCTTCTCTATTGAGTTCTCCGGCATACACAAGTTCTATTAAGTGGAGCAATGAAGGGGATTCTTCCTCAACTCTACTTGGTGATAATAACGGTGGAATTTTGTCAGTGGTTCAACTATCAGGCCCAAGATGATGCTCAATTTTTCTGGACTGATGGAGATGTATCTCTGAGTTGTGAATTTTCAATTTATCAGCTGTAAGAAGTTTTACTGTAGTTTCTATGAAGCATGAGAGTCGCTAGTTTTCTGTAATTTGTTCTTTGTAATTTTAAGTTGAATCTCAATGGATTGCTTTAGCACTATGGAAATTATTCATAACTTTTCTGAAGTTCCACAACGCAGTATCTTTACAGATATATTTTTACTTTTGAGAGAGACTGATCGTTCCTGATTTGACTCAATGATGGAACTCATGCATGGGCATTCTTTTTTCCTAGTCTTACTCGGGAGTAATTTGGAACATTTGCCGGATCTGGGACAAAAAACTTTTCGACTTATCTGTGTCGGAATCTGGTTAAATTTAAATTTCATTTGTTGAATAATTTTATTTCTTTTAGCAAAGCCTTTTCAGCAAGTAAAAGAAATTACGGGAAACTGAAAGTTTATTATCTGCTGCTCTGAAAGTTCCCCTGTTTCTGTATAAGCAATGCATTTTTCTAATGGCATAGTATCAATGCTGAATTGATTGAAAAAAATTTATGATTGAATCCTTAAGAAAGCAGAAGAAAATCATTTGGTCAATCCTTGATAAAAAGATGCATAATCATTGATCTTGATTTGACTTCAGCTTCATATTTCTAAGCTAATTAGGATTCATTCATTTTTAACAAAAGAAAGCTAATAAGTCGTCAACTATTAGAAAAATCCAACACCTATACAGCATAATGATATCATAACCTATGATGGTCCAGGCTCACATCATCTAGATTGACTTGTTTTGATAATATTTCAAGATTATATGCATTCAATGGAGTGCTTTGAACATCTACCTTATAAGTATATATATCTGAAAAAAAAAAGTTGAAAATTGATAAGAAAACTTGTTAATTAATTTTGTATTTCAATAATGTGGATGGCCGTTTCCCAGATGTTCAATTATTTCTACTAGCAATTGTTCACGTTGGAAATTATATGAGAGTAGTTTGGACTGCTAATAAAGACTCTCGTTGGTTAGATATACTCATAAGTTTGTGTTTGATAGAAGTGGAATATTTATTTGATGAAGGGAAATGTTGTAGTTTGGTCCATGAATATATCTGGACAGAAAGTTACATCCATGGAACTGCGGGACTGAGGCAACTTGGCATTGCTTGGGGAAACTGGAGATATTCTTTGGCATAGTTTTAGCCATCCAACTGATATCCTTTTACCCGGCCAGGAGTTTTTGGCCGGAATGAAAATTAGAACTTCTCTCAGAAATAGCAACTTGAGTGCCTCTCTGGAAATCAGTCTAGCAATTTGGTCTTGTATGGAGGGTATAAAACTCAACAAATCTATAAGTCGTTGGCAAATGAAATGCATAAAACCATTAGCAAACTCGGTGGCATGGTCTACTCTGCATCTCGTGGCTGGTCCACGGAAATTCTATAACAAGAATAACACATTGCTTTTCCAATTAATCTTTTCCTACTATCCAGGGAAAAATTCTACCTGGTTGCCATTTTAGGTTCTGATGGCTCAAATAGTTCACAACCTACTAGCTTTCATTCGTCACGATTAGCTTATACTTAAGAGCTAGGTGAACTTGAATAAAGATCGACGGTTTTGCATCTCTTTGCCAAGGATTTTCAAGAAAGAATTTGTATTCGAACACAAAATCTTTCGACCAAGTCAGCATATTGATACTATAGCATTATGAAATGCATTGCTTATACAGAAACAGAGGGACTTTTAAAGCAGCAATACCTTAATTAATTTTCCGTTTCCTGGGATTTCTGTTGCTTGCTGAAAATGCATGACTAAAAGAGGAAAAGAAATGCAGTATATGAAATTTAAATGTAAACAGATATGTCAAAAAGTTTTCCTCACAAATCTGGCGAGTGTTCCAAGTTACTTGTACATAATACTAGGAAAAAAGAATGGCCATATCTGAGTTTCATCATGCAGTCAAAGCAGGAACAATCAATCTCTCTCCAAAGTAAAACTCGAATACACTCTAAAGATATTGCGGACAGATATTTCACAAAAGGTGAGAATAAACTTCTATTTGCTAAAGCAATTTATTGAGATTCAACTTTATTACATAAGAACAAATTGCAGAAAACTAGCAATTTTCATGCCTCATAATGATTCATAGAAAACTCAGGGGTATATCTCCATCAGTCTTAAACAAATGAGCATCATCTCGGGCCTGATAGTTGAACCAGTGACAAATTCCACCATTACTGTCATCCATTAGAGTTGAGGAAGTATCCTCTTCATTGCTCCACTTAATAAAACTTGTGTATGCCTGAGAACAAGGGATTGGGGGCAGTGGAACATCAGAGCTACCTTCAAGCATTTGGACAACTTTAGTCATAGGTGGTCTCAAATGCATGTCCTCTTGTATGCACCACAATGCAACTTTAATTGCATTGACAACTCTCGTCTTTTGCATTGATGTCTAGCTTGGGGTCAATGATTTCTCTCAGTTTTCCAACATCTTGAATGCATAAGATGGAAAATGAGCTTTCTCTGAATCATCCCTCGGATAATAACCTCCTCCTGCCACCAACAATCTCAAGCAGGGCCACTCCATAGCTGTATACACCACTCTTTTCTGATATACATATAAGTGAAGGAAATGAGCTAACCAAGATAGGCCAAACAGAAAATTGGCGCAGCTGCGCCATCTCTATTGCGCAGGAGCACAATTTAGTTGTCCAAATTTAGCCCAGTCAGAAAGTTGGCGCTCCCGCTCCACTTTCTTTGCATAGCAGTGTATGAACAGTAATTTCTGTGTTATGAACAATAATTTCTGTGTTTTGTCTTCTAATACAAGTTATTATTGCTTGTACCCTAAGAAATTATCAGTAATAGCATAGTAACTCAATTTTTGGTTGATTAATGACTGTAGCATTTTGAAATGGCTTACTTACTGAGTTTTACTCGCTAAATTTATTGTGTACCTCAGGTGACCACTAGTTTTGAAGACTGTTGGAGGATTTTTGGGTAGAAATGATAGAGTTCCCTTAACAACCACAGGGCCGCTGCAGCCTTATTTATTTTGTCTTTGTCTTTTGATAGGTCATTTTCTATGTTTCAAAATATATATATAATTTGATATACAGTGATTGTGACATAGAACTTTGTTTCTAAAGAAATGAAAGTTGAATTTTGTTAAATTACTGTGATTTTTCGTAATGAGACTATTGTTTGCTAAACTTTGAATGAGTGATTTTAGAGGTGTGACAACCACTGCACAATATAGAGCCTCGTAGGATTTCTTAATCATAATTTCTAACTTCCTATCATCATCCAAACTTCTTAAATCTTTTGTAATTCATCATAAATTATGTTGCTAATAAGTTTCAGGTAATGCACAACACAAAAATACCATAACTTATGCTATAACACGCTAAATTTATTCAAAACTTCATGGAAAATATAAGAAATTGGAGGAATTAAGCCTTACCTCTTCCCTACCTGTTACTTCCTTCTTCTTCCTTGATTTATTGGCAAAACTATGGGGAGAAAAAGAGAGCTGGAGGTTGAGAGCAAGAACCAAATGAAAATATGGTTAGGGTTGGCAATGGGGCGGGGCGGGGCGGGTCTGGGGCAGCTACTACCCAGGCCCGCCCCGCTCATTTATTTTTTGCCTCGCCCCGCCCCATTGCCCCTTAAAGGGGCGGGGCAGGGTGGGGCAAAAAATAAATGAGCGGACCCAGACCC
>SNVD02005843.1:0-235049 GCA_013180625.2 Boswellia sacra
TACGATACTATGTGCAAGAAAATCCCCACCACCTCAAGTATGCTCACTTGGTTATGCTCGTCCTACTCAATCAAATTATCTTCAACTAGCCTATTGCATAATTTTTGAAATATATTTACATCCATTCTAAAGTGAGCATACATCCTATTATCATTCCTCCTTAGCATATCCAATATCCATTCTGGCCTGTAAGTAATGGAACTTGGCGTGGTAGGCGCTGAATTCGTTGTTGACGTTGTCTCCATTGATATTCATATTTTGCAACTATAATTGAACTCCAATCCATTATGTCTATAAAGTTGTTAGATTCACAACTTGAGTTATCATCTGCATGGTACATAAACTATTGAAAAAGACGTCAGCTCAGGTGTAATTGTCTATAATCTATTTATTAAAACTTATGATAGAACTCTCATATTGTCAAAGTCAATATGATTAATTAAAAGTTTGTTGAATATAATTTAATTAGCTTGATTGTTTTAATACCATATTTTCCTTATTGTGAATAATAATAATTCCATATTTTCCATATTGTGAATAATAATGATGACTATGTAAGTGTAGGCTAAGTATATAAGGAAAATTTATGCCATTCATTATGTTTATACAAGTACATTATGAAGTATGCGACACAAATTTAATTGTAAAAGTATTGAACCTGATTACGATAACATTATTTAATAACAAATACCCAACATTATGTAATATAAATACTCAGTGTACATATTTTCGCATAATGTAGTCTGATAAATGTGATTGTGGCATAATATACTCACAAAACTATCACATGTTAAATTTGCTACAATCCACCATCACTACAAGAATTTTTTTGTATATTTGTCACTTTGTAATTTTTTTATTTGGCGGTTTTAAAAAAAAAGTGAGAAATATAACATTAATCTAGATGTCAAACCTGCTTATTCAACTTATTTGTCACTTTTTATCTTTATTTAATCACATATTTATCACATTTTTATAAAAGTGTGACAAGTTTATGAATATGGAATCTTTCCCATTTCCCTCTTATCTTTTCATCTTTTCTTTTCAATCATGTGTATATAATTTTTTGAATTTCTATAAAATAAAGAAGTTAAAAATATCATAATAATAATTAAATAATATAATTTATAAAAATAATGTAATTTTCATCACATTATTTAAATTCTTTCATAAAAATTAAGGAATTTCAAATTTCAAATAACTTTTTTGAAATAATATAATATTTGTTCTTACATAAAAATTATTTGTAATTATTTTGAAAATTAAACGAAAATAAACAGTGCTCCAAAAAACTTATTACGCCTAAATGATGTCGTTTAGGCTGAAGAGTGCAAAAAAAACCCTCAAACACTCCTTGTTTCTACTTTCTTCGACAAATTCTCCATCTTTCTTCTATTCTCAAACCCTAACTTGTCTTTCTCTCCTTGAACTCATAATTCTAAATCAACAGCTTACCACGGAGTCATCACTGTCATCAAAAAAGGCATAGCACATCCTGGCTCTCCTCTTCTTCCTTGATTGTTCTGCTCGGCTCTCGGAGGTCATGTCCCAATCCACACTCGTGTAGGCAACATTCGCCCTTATCTGCTTCTTTGTTTGATCTGTAACTGATCTATTACACTTACAAATGATTTCTCTATAACTACCTCTCTTTCTGCTCTTCTACACTTTCCAAAACTTTTGTCCAAAGTTGCGATTGAACGGATGCTTTTAGGCATTTCTATTTAATGGATGGATGCTTTTGGTTCATGGCCATAAATTAATGGGAGAGAAATTATTGTCATTTGATATGTTTTTATTATTCTGATTCCTTTTTTTTTTATTGTTTGTATAATTTCTATATAAAAATTCTTCAGGATACGAGTGCATTTGATGAAGGTAGTGGTGAAATTGATTGGGAGACTGAAGATGAATAGGAAATTACTAATTATTTTTTACTATCCTCTTCTGGTGTTAGCCTTTGTGGTGGCGAGGCAATTGCAAGCTTGACAGAGGTAAATTTTTTAAGTTTCCTTTTTGTTTAGCATTAAATTATAATTGAAAGGAAAAGTAAAATTGAAGTATGGTATTTTAATGTGTGAATGATTACAAAAATGGTGCATGAAGGAGATTATGAGTATGAGTCATCATCAAAGGATTATTTAAGTGTTTTATCTTATGGATTGCTTGAATGGTAATGAATTGATGATTTCATATAGGTATTAATTAAAGTTGTCTACTGTTAATGTGTATACAAAGTTTTCTACACTCAAATTTCTTCTGGTAAATTAGCAATTTCTTTTGGGGAAAATTGCCGTTACTTTCCCATGTTGTTTTGCTACTTCTGTTTAATGGGTCTACACTAAATTGTTTGAGGTTTATATTGACCAAAATGTAGTTGCCCTGATCTATGGAGCTAACCCTTTAGACATGCACGGATAGCTAACAATTGTTATGTGTCTATCATCTAATTCGCCAATTTTGGTTCCTTTTATTTGTGCCTATACCAAATATGCAATAGGACCAACCTTATGTAAGTCCTGCTACCTTCTTCTTATGTGAAATTTATTAACATCTTTCTGCCTGTTCTGCTATAACAAACTTTTTATTGAAAAAATGAAAAGCATAGACTGTTTGTATTTTCTGGCTTTTATGTGCTTGATGCGTTCAAAACTAGCAAGTATACTAGTCGCACAAGTAATAAAGTGATAAGTAGATATCGTTTCCACGAGGATTGATTCTAATTGAATTTGTTATTTTCCAGCAACAATAAACTAAACAGGTTGGGTTTTGTTGAATGATTAACTAAATGAAATAAGAATGCAAATTAAGAATAACAAAATAGAAGTTGATTTGAATGAAAGATCAATGAGAGAAATCTGGTTAAGGGATCCTTCTCTACCACAAGATATGGATTTGCGAATTAATCGTAGAATTGTCATCCAAATACAGCATTGAAGTTATCAACCGTAGATAACAACAAGCTCTGTTATCCCAATCTTTCCTTACTTTGTTGTTAAATAAAACAAGCTCTTTATTTAATCTCTATCCATTAGACAACCTAGAACAAGCTCTCTAAGTTTAATTCAATAGAAGCATTACGATAAGAAAGATAGTTGATCTAAGCAATAATCACACAAGTTCGGATTATTTAACCTAGGTTGTATTTTCCAATTGCAATCTCTGATCACAATTTGCTACTAATGATTGGAAATTCATGACAATTACGGATCAAGATTTCTAATCTAGCTATAGACAATAACAGATTATATTCAGTTGGCCATTCCAAATACAATCAGTAAGCAATCATAAGCATTAGATATGAGAAAATACAAGCAACTTCAATTAGAGAATTGGATAACAACTTCTTGCACAATCAACTCACAAAAACCATATCAGGGCTTTGAAATCACCCTCAACCAATTCAGATTCAGTTACACATGTTTAAGAACGTGGTAAATACAATACAACATGGAGACATTCCAGAAAATGAAAGGGAAGGGAAAAACTTAGCAAATTTGATGTAATTCTCTTTGGATTGTAGTTCTTCCTCTTCCAAGCTTCATTTCTCCTTCAAGAACTCCAAGAGATGAAAGAATTCCAGAGCTGCAGCCTCTTCCCACATTTTCCCCCCTTCAAGTTATCAAAATAAAACCCTAAAATGTGTTTAAATACTCTGATACAGTGAATTGCTACAGTGCCCCGTATTATACATGCTACAATGACTTGTGGAATTATATTTCTATACATCTCACACTGTTTTGATTAGAACTTTTGGTACACTGAATGGATTTATAAAACGTAAATTTCTCCAGAAAATAGACTTCGAGAGCTTTCCAACGGTATATAACATGTCATCGGGTTCATTGTATATCAATACAATTAAATCCGAGAAGATCACTGACTAGCAGAGGTGGAAATGAAGGGTTTTACTCCATTTTTGTGCAAGTTGCTCCAAAACTCCTACAAACATCAAAACCACACAAAAACATAAAAATACCAAGGAATATAGCAAAGAAACATGCACGAATTGATATGAAAATGATATATAAATGGACACTTATCAAATTTCCCTACACTTAGACTTTGCTAGTTCTCGAGCAACTACAACAATATGAAATAAAACTAAACCGAAACAGAATCAACAAAAAATTAAAACACATAAATGCTTCATCTTGCAAATAGGCCTCAAAGATTGTACTTAATTATAACCCAAGGAAAACTTCAAAATAATGCACTTGATCAAGAATTTATCTCAAAGATTAGTTTCGCTTCACTTCAATTCCTCAAGTGTGTGTGTGTAGAGCCATTCTCACCTAATCACTTGTAACCAGGATGAGTTTATGCATAAAAATGAATCATATTTAATATTGAAGATGTGTGTATAAATGAACTCCATAGGCTTGCTTTTCAAGTCACTCTCCACTAATGTAGACAAGCACAACACTAAAGATCAAGTAGGGCTTTATTAACCTTGTAACGTTTGGCTTGGGTGAAGGTATGATAAAGGATAATAATTTGCTCAAATCACCCACAAACACATAAATCATTCAAGACTATGTAGAGCTCAACCCTATAACACAACTTTATTTCAATTCACCAAGTTATTCCCCCAAACTTATTTAGAACACTCAATCTTTTTTTTTTTTGTAGAAAACAAAAAGAAAACTACACCCTCACACTTTGTTGTTTCATTCTTTTAAGAACACTTAAGGGTATAGATCTCTTATTCTTCTTCTTTTGTTCTTTTTTTGTTCTTTTTTTTGTTCTTTTTTTTTTATTACACTTCCCCTCCCCCACACTTAAACAACACATTGTCCTCAATGTGTAAGTACGTGGACGATAAGTACAGATTGGGCTTTTTTTTTCTTTTTCTTTTTTTACAAACACAATAGGACTCACTTGCATTGCTCATGACACATCCCAACCTCCTCTAACTTCCCAAAATCAGAACATAGCTCAAAATTTAAGTGTGAATGATCTACATGCTCATAGGTAAGGGATAAACTGTTTGGAACAAATTCATTTGAGGTTAGGAAATCTTTTAGTGAGTTAACAAAGAAAAAGGCTTACAGAGGCTCAAAGGGGTAATAGGGATCAATTTCAGTCAAGGTTGGCTATTAAGGCTCAAACGGTCCAAAGATGGCCTAAATCATTTCCCCAATGTTGCACAGTCTAGGATTTCGCCTCGAGTGACCATAAAACAAGTTCTAGAAATCATTGAAATCTGAAGAAACATTTAAATTACATAAACTTTCTCTAAGTGAACAAATAACTCAGTGATAATAGCTCAGTGCTCAATGTTGCGCAAGGAATCAAAAGCAAAGCGAAAAACAATAAACATTTCAAGCACACAGATCCATGCATCATTTATCATTTTCCAAGAGTTATTCTTAATTCAATTATTATCTTATCATTGACCCACAAAATGCAAGAAAAGAGGTACGTGGCGTTGTTACACCTGAGTCAAGATTGTATATTTCAACAATCCTTAGGACCAGTAGCCCGCAGACTTAAGGTTTCCAGCCTATATACCTTTATTATGAAAGAACAAAGCAAGAAACAAGACACTTCAAACAACATGAAATAAACAAACTACAGATTTATTTAGAGAGAATGCGTTTCAAGGGTTAAAGAAACCCCATATTCTGCCATTCTCAGGTTTTTCCACAATTGTTTTTTTTTTTTAAATCAAAACTGATAAAGATAAAAAAACATAACAACTCTAAATTACGCAAAACTAAACTCACTCATAAAATAACAAAGTTCAACAAGTCAGCAAACAAAAACAAGTTAGTTAGAATGGGTCTAAAAAGTTGAGAAGTTAGCCTCCTTATTCAGCCATTATGGATTGAAGAGATCCAGAATGCGTTTCAAGAGAACTTGAACTTTTTTAGCCACCACTCTAAAAACCGAGATTAGAAAATATTACCTGGGACGAAAGAAATAACCTGAAAAAGCTCAAAAGAAATAACATGAAAACTCTCAAATAAACACAATAACAAGAAAGCAAACAAAAACAAAGCAAACTAGGAGATAGAGATTACAGATGGAGCGTTAAATCCAGTTTACGCCTCTTATTGCCTTCTCCAAACCAATCTATCTGAGCCATTGTTGAATCAGGTGAATAGACGAATTCTTGTAATTTGTCAATTAACTCCCCTGCAGTTGAAGCTGTAACCAGGATTTGCCTCGCTAACTGTGAAATGAAGTTTTTTTCTACTGCTTGATCAAGAAAAGACAACAAACCATCAAAAAAATTATTGACATTTAACAAACCAATGGGTTTCCGATGGATGTTTAGCTATGCCTAAGAGGTGATTTGAAATATCTCCTCTAATGTACCATAACCACCGGGCAAAGCTATAAATGCATCAAATTTAATGACCATATGTGCAATACGCTCATGCATTCTAGAGACTTGTAACTCTTCCCCCATTGTGTTGCTTATGATATCTCGCACAGCTAATGGTTTAGGAATAATGCCGAGAACTTTACTTCCTCCCAAGGATGCAGTTGTCGACACACACCCCATTAACCCAAGACTACCCCCTCCATAAATCAAATGAATACCCCTAGCAGCTAATGTCCTACCAAGATCAAGAGCTGCTGTTGTAAACTCTCCATCTTTCCCAAATTGCGATCCACAAAATACGCATATATTTTGGAATCGCCGAATTGGTGTTTTCTCCATTTCTAAAAGTGCTCTAAACTTGTGCAAGATAATGATGTGCGTTAGGTATTATGTGATTCAAGTGCAAGAGAGGTTATAAAATGACATTTCAAAATATGCAGCATGGATATATACACACGTAAAACTCTCAAATTTGACACATGGGAACATAATTTCGGTGGGAGTTGCTCGATGCAGATTTATCGCCCCAAGATTTGACAAAAATGAGATATGCTTTCGGCGGGGTTTGACAAAACCTACACACTTGTCTCCCACGTGAAGCATGGAAAATGGACATACACTTTCTGCGGGGTTTGACAAAACTGCCACACTTGTCTCCCACGTGTACTTATGCCATAGGGTAGTCATATGGTTTGTCAAAAAGAAAACTCGAAATTGAAACAAACAACAAAGGCAGAAAAAACAACATTGATAATCAGATCAAACGAAACAAGAAAGAAATAAAATCCGACAACAACTACACACATTCAAATATACAAGTAGTTGTGATTGTGGCTCACATCTTCCTCTGGTTTTACATCCAGTAACGGCTGAAACGCCTTCTATGAGTCGGGGATTTATTTCCCATCCAGTTTTCTTATAAACTGGCAAACAGGGTCGTTTTTAGTCAGATTCCCTAGACTATAACACTGCATTTCATCACGAAATTGTGTCCATAGATTAAGCAATTCACGCTGAACAAGTCCACAAGAATGTGACTCAAGAGTTAATAAAAAATTATCCAGCGACTCATTACTCAGACCATTCTTAATAAATGACAGTTTATCTTCTCTATTTCTGGACACAAAACCTAATGAACGACAAGTCTGTTTACAATTCCATCTAGCACATTTATAACATACTTGTAACCTTTTCGCTCTTCGCCTCTTGGCGTAGTAGCTCTTTCCTAGAACAGGCATGTATTTTGCGAGATTAATGTCCAGCTCACCGGACAATCTCACCTTGGCTTCGATAAGCCATCGGATATCAGCAGGCACATTTAGGAGCATCAATGCCCAAAGTCTAGTCATCCGTACTTTATAAATTTTAAACACAGCATTTTGAGAAAGTGAAGGGAAATATTTACGAAGGTTCGATAGAAAGATATCAGCATCCATTGAAGAGAAAAAAAGGAGAGATATTACCAATAATGCGATTGAGTTTGTTCTTCTCCCAGATATACACGTTTCAAACCTTCGAACAATGGCTTCAACTCCCGTTTGAATGTCTCCTCAAGCTGTTGCACAACTGAACTCGAAGCACGAAATAATCAAATTAAACACAAGAAAAGAAAAGAAAAGAAAAGAAAATAGAGACACATAAAAGAAATAAAAACACAAGAGCAAATGAAAGTCAAAAACAAACAACAAAGCAAATGAGACAATTGGTAAAGAGAGATAAAACCTGATCAAATATAATGGCCCATGAGAGGAATCTCCTCGAAACACAAAAATTGATTGTTACTACCTTCTTTTCTTTGTCTATTTTTATTTATGTTTCAAAAACATTGGGTTGCCTCCCAATAAGCGCTTGGTTTAACGTCCTCAGCCTGACATTACTTGCCATCACCCATCAAGATAAGCTGGCTCGTAGAGAGGTACCTCCTCGATGTCTTGCATCACTGAATTCTCATAGTATGGCTTCAACCTATGGCCATTCACCTTGAATACTTTGTCCGTTTTTAAGCTCTTGATTTCCACTGCACCATTAGGAAAAACATTAGTAATAACAAAAGGTCCAACCCATCGAGATCGTAATTTGCCTGGAAATAACTTGAGGCGAGAATGAAATAAAAGAACTTTCTGTCCCACTTCAAAATTCTTCCTGGAGATCATTTTATCATGAAATGCCTTAGTTCTCTCCTTCTAAATTCTGGAATTCTCATAGGCATCATTTCTAAGTTCTTCCAATTCTTGCAGTTGAAGCTTCCTTTGTTCTCCAGTAGCATCCATCTCCATGTTACAAAGCTTTACTGCCCACCATGCTTTGTGACATGGCTTACCATAGACTAACCTATACGGAGACATCCCAATAGGTGTCTTGTAAGCAGTTCGGTAGGCCCAAAGTGCATCATTCAATCGTAGGCTCCAATCTTTTCCTACTCGGTTCCACTGTCTTCTCGAGAATGGATTTGACTTCTCGATTTGAAACTTCAACTTGACCACTATTTTGTGGATGATATGCAGTAGACACCTTGTGAGTGATGTTGTATTTCTTGAGCAAGGCTTCAAATGATCGGTTGCAGAAGTGTGTCCCTCTGTCGCTAATCATGGCTCTTGGTGTTCTAAATCTCGCAAAAATTTTAGATTTCTTAATAAATGAAAGTTTATCTTCTCTGTTCCTAGACGCAAAACCTAAAGAAAGACAAGTCTGGTTACAATTCCATCTAGCACATTTATAACATACTTGCAACCTTTTCGCTCTTCGCCTCTTGGCGTAGTAGCTCTTTCCTAGACCAGGCATGTATTTTGCGAGATTAATGTCCGGCTCACCGGACAATCTCACCTTGGCTTCGATAAGCCATCGGATATCAGCAGGCACATTTAGGAGTATCAATGCCCAAAGTCTAGTCATCCGTACTTTATAAATTTTAAACACAGCATTTTGAGGAAGTGAAGGGAAATATTTACGAAGGTTCGATAGAAAGATATCAGCATCCATTGAAGAGAAGAAAGGGAGAGATATTACCGATAATGCGATTGAGTTTGTTCTTCTCCCAGATATGCACGTTTCAAACCTTCGAACAATGGCTTCAACTCCCGTTTGAATGTTTCCTCAAGCTGTTGCACAACTAAACTCGAAGCACGGAATAATCAAATTAAACACAAGAAAAGAAAAGAAAAGAAAAGAAAATAGGACACATAAAAGAAATAAAAACACAAGAGCAAACGAAAGTAAAAAACAAACAACAAAGCAAATGAGACAGATGGCAAAGAGAGATAAAACCTGATCAATTATAATATCCCATGAGAGGAATCTCCTCGAAACACAAAAATTGATCAATACTACCTTCTTTTCTTTGTCTCTTTTTATTTATATTTCAAAAACATTGGGTTGCCTCCCAATAAGCGCTTGGTTTAACGTCCTTAGCCTGACGTTACTTGCCATCACCCATCAAGATAAGCTGGCTCGTAGAAAGGTACCTCCTTGATGTCTTGCATCACTGAATTCTCATAGTATGGCTTCAACCTGTGCCCATTCAGAGAATACTTTGACATTTCCACTGCACCATGAGGAAAAACATTAGTAATAACAAAAGGTCCAACCCATCGAGATCGTAATTTGCCTGGAAATAACTTGAGGCGAGAATGAAATAAAAGAACTTTCTGTCCCACTTCAAAATTCTTCCTGGAGATTAGTTTATCATGAAATGCCTTAGTTCTCTCCTTGTAAATTCTAGAATTCTCATAGGCATCATTTCTACGTTCTTCCAATTCTTGCAGTTGAAGCTTCCTTTGTTCTCCAATAGCATCCATCTCCATGTTACAAAGCTTTACTGCCCCCCATACTTTGTGTTCGAGCTCTACTGGAAGGTGACATGGCTTACCATAGACTAACCTATACGGAGACATCCAAATAGGTGTCTTGTAAGCAGTTCGGTAGGCCCAAAGTGCATCATTCAATCGTAGGCTCCAATCTTTTCTACTCGGATTCACTGTCTTCTCGAGAATGGACTTGACTTCCCGATTTGAAACGTCAACTTGACCACTAGTTTGTGGATTATGCCGTAGACCCTTGTGAATGTATTTCTGAATTCAGAAGGTTGTCACATCTGAAATGCACATAAAATCTTTTAAATCATCACTTGCTTCAGAAACATAATGCTATAATGTAAACCTTACCAAAAGATGAAGGAAAAGGACCCATTCAATACCCCACACATCAAAAATCTCAACAACAAGTATAAGGGTTTGTGGCATTTGGTTTTTGGCACTTAAATTACCTGTCCTTTGACAACGGTCACAAGCTTTGCAAAATAGATATGCATCTTTGAACAATGATGGCCAGTAGAATCCACAATCAAGAACTTTCAGGGATGTTCTTTTTGGTCCAAAGTGACCGCCACATGCATAAGAATGACAGAAGGTCAAAATTGAATTAAATTCAGATTCAGAAACACACCTTCTTATCACTTGATCAAAACAATGCTTCCATAAGTATGGATCATCCCATATGTAATATTTGGCAATGTTTTTAATCTTGTCTCTTTGAGCTCGAGTCAAGTCATGTGGTAGCTTCTTCGCAACTAAGTAATTGACAATATCTGCATACCAAGGCGCTGCTACATGTAGAGACAGCAATTGTTCATCTGGAAAACTTTCTTGTAATGGCAGTACATCCTCATCATGGACAATGCGGCTGAGATGGTCTGCAACTAAGTTTTCACTTCCCTTCTTATCTTTGATCTCCAAGCCAAATTCCTGTAAAAGGAGTATCCACTTGATAAGCCTTGGTTTTGCATCTTTCTTTGTGAGCAAGTACCTCAAAGCTGCATGATCAGAATAAACGGTTACTTTAGTACCAATCAAATAAGATCGAAACTTTTCTAAAGCAAAAATAACCGCTAGCAGCTCTTTCTTAGTGGTAGAATAATTAAGTTGAGCATCATTTAAAGTCCGAGATGCATAGTAAATGGCATGTGGAATTTTGCCAATTCGTTGACCCAAAACGGCACCCACAGCTTAGTCACTCGCATCGCACATGATCTCGAATGGATAATCCCAATTTGGAGATTGGATTATTGGAGCCGAAGTCAAGAGTTCCTTTAGTTTCTCAAATGCCTCTTTGCATTTCTCATCAAATTCAAAGGCCACATCATTATGTAATAATCTGCATAAGGGCAATGCTATCTTCGAGAAATCTTTGATGAATCTACGATAAAAACCTACATGACCAAGAAACGAACGAATATCCCGCACACTTGTGGGAGGTGGTAAGGAACATATAAGATCTGTCTTGGATTTATCAACCTCTATACCCTAGCAGAAATAACATGTCCCAAAACTATACCCTGATCTACCATAAAATGACATTTCTCCCAATTCAGAACAAAGTTAGTTTCTATACATCTTTGAAGTATAAGGGTAAGGTTGTCAAGGCATTTATCAAAAGAATCACCAAAAACACTAAAGTCATCCATAAATACCTCAATGATGTTCTCAACATAATCAGAGAAAATACTTACATACACCTTTGGAAAGTGGCAGGGGCATTGCAAAGACCAAATGGCATGCGTCGATAGGCAAATGTACCGAATGGGTAGGTGAATGTAGTTTTCTCTTGATCCTCAGGGGCAATGACAATCTGATTATATCCTGAATAGCCATCAAGAAAACAATAGTGAGAATGACCTGCTAATCTCTCCAGCATTTGATCAATGAATGGCAAAGGAAAGTGATCCTTGCGAGTTACTATATTTAGCTTCCGATAATCAATACAAACTCGCCAGCCGGTTTGGATACGAGTGGGAACTAGCTCATTATTGTCATTCTTAACCACCGTAACACCAGATTTCTTCGGAACCACTTGGACTGGACTCACCCACTTGCTGTCCGAAATTGGATAAATCATACCCACATCTAACAATTTCAGGATTTCTTTCTTGACAACTTCCATCATTGGAGGATTCAACCTCCGCTGTGCTTCTCGAGTGGGCTTGGATCCTTCTTCTAATAAGATACGGTGCATGCATATGGCTGGGCTAATACCTTTGATGTCAGCAATTGTCCACCCAATGGCTGTTTTGTGATCTTGAAGCACTCGGATGAGTTTCTCTTCTTGCAATGGTGTAAGGCCCTTGGCTATTATGACTGGCAAAGTATCCTTCTCACCCAAGAATACATGTTTCAAATGATCTGGAAGAGGCTTAAGCGCCAAGGCAGGTGCTTTCATCACAGAAGGAAAAAGTTTCTCATTAGATAAAGGCAATTCAATGTACGAAACATCATACCTATTTGTGGTGATAGCTATAGTCTCATCCAAGCTTGCCACAGCTTCCTCCACTTCTTTAGACACTTGTATCAACTTCCTCGATTCTCTAGAATTTTCTGCCCCTATGTGCTCACTAATGGCTACTTCCAATGCATCCTTGCGAGTTAACTCAAAAAGTTGTTGTGCCAAAGAATCGATAACATCCACTGCAAAAACAGAATGCAAGTCACTAGGGTACCTCATTGCCTCAAAAATATTGAAACGAATCACCTCGCCATCAAATTCCATGGTGAGAGTGCCATCATGAACATCAATCTTAGTTCGGGCAGTTTTCAAGAATGGTCTCCCCAAAAGAATCGGTGTTGGATTGGGAGATGTCTCATCCTCCATTTCAAGAACATAAAAAGTCTGCTGGAAATACCAATTGATTCACCTGCACAAGCACATCTTCTACAACTCCCTTGGGATATGCATTAGAACGATCAGCAAGTTGAATTACAATACCAGTTTCCGCAAGAGGTCCAAGATTCAAAGAAGCATAAATAGAATATGGCATGACATTAATAGATGCTCCTAAATCTAACATAGCTCTTTCAAACTTGGTATTACCAATGAGTGCATGGAATGGTGAACGTACCTGGATCTTTGCATTTCGGAGGAATTTTTCTTTGCAATACAGCTGAAACATTTTTCCCCACACTTACCTTCTCATTTCCTTTCAACTTCCTCTTGTTGGTGCATAACTCTTTGAGAAATTTTGCATAACGAGGCACTTGCTTGATAGCATCCAGAAGTGGTATGTTTACCTCGATCTTGCGAAAAGTTTCCAGGATTTCTTGTTCTTGTTCCTCCTTCCTTGATTTTGCAAATCTGCTGGGAAATGGTGGAGGGGTAACATATGAATGAATGGAAATTTTAGGATTTACCTTAGAAGTGGATGTTTTGTTCATGGTAGAAGTGGTATCATCCCCTTCATCAATTTGTGATTTCTTTGGTGGAATCTCTAATTGCTTTCCACTTCTCAAAGTTACAGCACTAGCATTCTCTCTTGGATTGATCACTGGCTGAGATGGTAATTTTCCTGAGCTTTGACTCTCAAATTTGCTCATGTTAGTGGCCAATTGTCCTATTTGACTTTCCAGGTTTTGGATACTTGCCCTAGTTTCCTGCTGAAATTGCATTGTGTTAGTGGCAAGTGCTTTAACAATATCCTCGAGAGACGTACCTGAATTTTGTGGAGCTGGTTGCGGTGCTGGTTGTGGTATTGGTGGTGGTTGTGCTTGAAATGGTTGCTGCACCCTTGGTTGATTGAAACCTGGTGGTCGATTTTGTATGGCATTTGGGACAATTGGTTGACGATTCGCATATCTTAAATTAGGGTGATCTCTCCATCCAGCATTGTAAGTATTGGAGAAAGGGTCATACCTTTGCCTTGGTTGTCCTGGAAATCCACCCATGGCATTGGCTTGTTCTGTATCTCCTTCTTGCAAAGTTGGACACATATCGGTTGGATGGTCCATGGCAGAACATACTCCACATGCATAAGATTGCTGCATATGTCCTACAGCCATTTTTTTTACAAGAGAGGTAAGTTCACAAAGTTGTTGTTCAATGTTTGAAGTACTTACCTCATTTACTCTTTTTGGTAGTTGTGGCTCAAATTGACTGCTGAATTGTTGGGAGTTCGCTGCCATGTCACTAATCAAACGTCTTGCCACGTTCGGTGTTTTATTAACTAGTGCTCCACCACTAGCAGCATCAATGATACTCCTTTCCATGGGTAGAGACCCTCATAGAAATATTGAATTAGGAGTCCATCACTAATTTGGTGGTTTGGACAGCTAGCACATAACCTCTTAAATCTCTCCCAATATTCATGAAGTGATTCTCCATTGTGTTGTCGAATGCCACTAATATCTTTTCTAATATTTGTAACTTTCGAGGCTGGAAAGTATTTCTCCAAAAAGAGTTTACTCATCTCATTCCAAGTGGTAATGGTACCTGGTGGTAGATAGTATAGCCAATCTTTTGTCGAATCTGCTAATGAGAATGGGAAGACTCTCAATTTAATTTGCTCTTCAGAAACGCCGGTTGGCTTCATACTTGAGCATACCACATGAAATTCTTTGAGGTGTTTGTTCGGATCCTCTCCTGCAAAACCATGAAATGTAGGTAAGAGATGAATCAGTCCAGATTTAAGTTCAAAATCTATCTCAGAATTGGTGCTTATGCATAGCGGTTGTTGATCAATAATTGGAGCCGCTAACTCCTTAAGAGTCTGATCGTTTTCCATCGCCATTGCTTCCGATTCAGATTTGATTGAACTGCAAGAAGATGGGAGGGAAGTATGTCGTGCAAGGTCAAATTCTGGAGGTGGAGTTGAAATTGACGATTTAGTCTTAAATTCGAGGATTGGAGAAACTCCTTAATTCTCTTAAGTCGTGATCCGCTTCTCCCTCGGACATAAAAGCCTAAACACAAACAATCAGGAAATAACAATCAAGAATCAGTAGTAAAAACAGAATAACAAATTGATTAGAAAATCAATCCCCGGCAACGGCGCCAAAAACTTGATGCGTTCGAAACTAGCAAGTATACTAGTCGCACAAGTAATAAAGTGATGAGTGAGATATCGTTCCCACGAGGATTGATTCTAATTAAATTTGTTATTTTTCAGCAACAATAAACTAAATATGGGGGGTTTTGTTGAATGATTAATTAAACTGAATACGAAGGCAAATAAAGAATAACACAACACAATATTAAATGAATTGAAAATTCAATGAGAGACACTTGGTTAAGGGTTCTTTCTCTGCCACAAGATATGAATTTGTGAATTAACATAGAATTGTAATCCAATTACAGCATTGAAGTTATCAACCGTAGATAACAACAAGCTCTGTTATCCCAATCTTTCCTTACTTTGTTGTTAAATAAAACAAGCTCTTTATTTAATCTCTATCCATTAAACAACCTAGAACAAGCTCTCTAGTTTAATTCAATGGAAGCATTACGATGAGAAAGATAGGTTGATCTAAGCAATAATCACACAAGTTCGGATTATTTAACCTAGGTTGTATTTTCCAATTGCAATCTCTGATCACAATTTTGCTACTAATGATTGGAAATTCATGACAATTACGGATCAAGATTTCTAATCTAGCAATAGACAACAACAGATTATATTCAGTTGGCCATTCCAAATACAATCAGTAAGCAATCATAAGCATTAGATATGGGAAAATACAAGCAACTTCAATTAGAGAATTGGATAACAATTTCTTACACAATCAACTCACAAAATCCATATCAAGGGCTTTGAAATCACCCTCAACCAATTCAGATTTAGTTACACATATTCAATCAGAATAACAAATACAATACAGAGAAATTCCAGAATTGAAAAGGAAAGAAAGAACTTAGCAAATTCTTTGAAAATCTTCTTTGTAGATGAATCTTCTTGGAATTGTAGTTCCTCCTCTTTCAAAATCTTCTTTCTCCTTCAAGAACTCCAAGGGATGAGAGAAATCCAGAAATGCAGCCTCCTCCCACGTTTTCCCCTCTTCAAGTTATGAAAATAAAACCCTAAAATGTGTTTAAATACTCTGCTACAGGACTGGCACAGTAGGGACAACTTTTATGAAACGGTTGTATGTTCATGATGTAGAAAATGACGTTGAAATAGGGTTCACTTGCTTGCACTAAGAATGAAAAGGGTGTGAGTACGTCTAGGTGTGTCAGTTTTATGAGCAATTAATGCCAAGAAGTCAGTTGATCAATATCTTCATTTCCCAAAAATGCTAATGTTTTAGTCAAATAGTTTAAGAGTGGACAACATTAATTCCTAAAGTGTTCAGCAAGCTGAGACTGTGATGAGGTCAGTAAAATTAAATAGTCAAGTAGTATTAGTTAGATATGACGTGGGCCTATATTTTTATTCGATTGTGTCATGAACATGTATCAAACTTCACATTTCAACATTTCAAAGAATATCATTTCAACTTCAAGACCGTTTAGTAATTGACACTTTCGTGGAGAATTGAGGATAGGTGGCATTTAGAGAATAGAAATGTTACCTTTCGATTAAATTTTTAGAACTATTATTAGTTCGAAAAACAAATGCTTAGACTTGAGAGGACTATGTTTCCTTGGGGTTCATTGCTCTGGGATGAGAGAAGTTGAGGATGAGGTGCAAGTTATCAGACTGCTTCGTAGGTGATTGATTTGTCATGTTCTTCAGTTATCATTTCCATGATATTTGTAGCTGTTATTTTAGCTGGTTGTTCAGTTGCTTTTTGGTTTGTAACTCTTTTCAGGATGGTTTTTTCAGACACGAACTTCTTTGTTACTGTTGTCTTATGTGTGGCTTGGTTTGTCATCTTTTATGGATATTTTGATGACATTATTTGTTCATGATATGTTTGACTATTCCATAATGCCTCAGCTTCAAACTTTTATTATTAGTCGTATCATTGTTATTATTTGAGCTTATTATATTACTTATAGTAATGGTGGATTATAGCAAATGTACTGTGCGATAATTTTGTGAGTTTTTTCTGTCATAATCACATATATCATACTACGTTATAAGGAAATATGTATATTGAGTATTTGTTATTATATACTGTTGGGTATTTTGTATTAAATAATGTTATTATACTAAGGGTCAATATTTTACAATTAAATTTGTGTCATATACTTGATCATTTACTTCTATGAACATATTGAATGCCATAACTTTTCCTCATATACTCATCCTACACTTACATACTCATCCTACACTTATATAGTCATTATTATTATTCATAATATAGAAATATGGAATTATTTTACATTAACAATAAGGAAAATATGGTGTTAAAACAAGCAAGCTAATTAAATTATATTCAATAAATTGCTAATTAATCGTATTGACCTTAACAATATGAGAGTTCTATCATTATTTTTATTAAGTAGATTATAGAAAATTAACACCTTGGCTGACGTCTTTTTCTATAGTTTATATACAATGGCAGATGACAACTCAAGTTATGAATTTGACAGTTCTATAGACACAATAGATTGATGTTCACTTGTAGTTGTAACACATAATTATCAACAGAGACAACGTCAACAACGAATTCAGCGCCTACCATGGGAAGTTTCACAACGTCAACTTCCATTACTAACAAGCTTAGAATGGATATTGGATATGGTGAGGAGGAATGATAATAGGATGTATGCTCACATTAGAATAGATGCAAATATTTTTCACAACTTATGCAATAGGTTAGTTGAAGATAACTTGATTGAGCAGGACGAGCATGACCAAGTGAGCGTACTTGAGGCAGTGCGTATTTTCTTGCACATAGTATTGCAAAGTGTTCGTTATCGCATTGTTGCGGAGTGGTTTCATCGATCAACCGATACTGTAAGCTGACAATTTAAGCGAGTGCTTGATGCATTAATTCGATTAGAGACACTAATTGTGCAACCAAGAACTTTAGGTGCAACACCTCCAGAAGTACGACATAATCCCAAGTTTTAGCCCTATTTTCAGGTATGAAGTTGCAGATTTCCTACATATTTGTATGTATATAACTATGCTTATGAAATAGTTGATATAGGGATGCATTGGAGCGCTTGATGGCACCCATATTGCAACATTAGTACCGACGCATAAGCAAACAACATATCGTAATCGGCACGGCAACGTGACCTAAAACTAATGTGTGCTTGCTCATTCGATATGTTATTTACTTATATGCTAACGGGATGGGAAGGTAGTGCAAACGATTCACGGGTTTTATAGGATGCACTTTACAACAAGAATAATGATTTTCCTATGCCAGACTCAGGTATAAATTACTTATAAATGACATGTTTTCAATTTTGATGAAGCTATACACGTGATGCTAATTACAGTACACAGGTTATTATTATTTGGTTGATTCAGGCTATAGTAACATAGAAGGATTCCTTGCTCCGTATAGAGGGCACCGATACCATGCAAGTGAATTTAGAGGGGAGGGGAGACAACCTACTGGACATGAAGAGTTATTTAATAGAAGACACGTATCATTGCGTAATGTAATTGAGAGGTGTTTCAGAGTGTTGAAGAAAAGATTTCTAATTCTTAAGTCAATGCCTAATTTCAGTCTCTAATCCCAACGTCTTATTCCTGTGGCATGTTGTACTTTACATAATTTTATTCGATTTAACAATAGATCTGATAGATTGTTTAAGAGATGTGAGGTAGATGACGTTGAAGTTGTCGAAGAGCAACATGAAGCTATGTCCATAGTTCAACTGAACATGTCTGTCGGACAAACGGAAGCATGGAGACAATATAGAGACAACATAGCTATAAGGATGTGGTAGGATTATATTCAACGTGGGAGATAGATGTTTGTAATCATATATTTGTTTATATTGCATTGTGTTTGGTGATGTAAAGAAAGAGCTATAAATGATACTATGTCGTATTTTATATATATATATATATATATATATATATATATATATATTTGTGAAGCGCGCTTGTTATATATATAAGTACATGCGTATGTATTATGCCTTGTATGTATGTTAATAATCCTTTATTTATATAATTTGTAAGAATATATTTTTTGGAATCATTTTCAAATGCAGTTTATGTTTTTGTTTTCAAAAAATGTGCCAATGATTCATTTTTAAACACTTATCTTATTTTTGTTTTCAAAATTTCAACTCCAGGATTCATTTTCAAATATATATTCTTAAAATTATTTTCAAATTTTATTTTCAGAATTCACTTCTAAACGTATATCTTACAGTTAAATTATTTTTTCTCAATTATGAAAATTTATTTTCTAAATTATTTTAAAAACAAAAAGACGTAATTAAAAAACGAACACGTTACCGAGAAAGTAGAATGCATTATATATTAAATGAATATATCACATAATTATTATGATATGGTACAACCGGTAAAGCTTAGACTTTCTTCCTGCCATATTATATTTCATTTAATTAAGTCGATACTCCGTAGTATTCTTTCCAATCATCTCTTCACATCTAATAATTGATAAAGTAACAATTTGTACCTTCAAAACTCATTTCTTTTCTCTCCATATATAAAATTTAAAATTTTTGGTTTACTACTTTTATGTTATTGGCCATGAACCTTGTAATTGACTTGATTTGAGGGTGACGGTGTTGGTGTTATCGGGGGTCTTTCCGTAACTTTCTTAGGATGAGTTAGGGATGTTATGGTTTTGTCACTTAAGTGATAATATACTATTCATTAATTTGGTCATGGTTTCTACTGGTGAAATAATTGGTGGTGGTATGTAGCACTAATTTTATGGACTATATTTCTTTTCCAAAGAAGAAAAAGGCAAGAGAAAAAAAATTATGAGTTAGTTTAATGCACTTTAGGAATAAAAAAGGGAAATAAAATTATTTTTAACGAAAAAAATACTTTTAATAAAGTGAGGAACGGATAAGAAAATGAAGTAATATATTTATGATAAGGAAAAATGAATATATTTTCACGGCACAAATATAAATAATTTAACTTCAAAAATTCAAAAAATGTAATGAAGGATAAGTTTTCAACCAATAGATTATTATTATTTTTTTTGATTAGATTAGATAGATTATTATTATTATTTTTGGTTAGATTATTATTATTATTTTTGGCCTGCCGTTTTCTTTATGGACAACCAAAGACCTTAGTATTGTTTCCAGCATGGTTGGAGAGCCTATTTCTTGTGACAAGATGACTTCTGATCTTTCTATATTGGAATATGCGAGGATATGTGTTCTTCTTGATGCAACCCACCCTCCGATTAAGAAGTTTGAGTTCAGATGTAAACTCTCTCCAGAGCCCATTCAAATTCAAGTTGAATATGAGTGGGTTTCAAAATATTGTCCCAAATGTTGCAGGTTTGATCATCATTATCCAGAATCGGTAAAGACTTCAAGTCCAGATAAGAATGAGGCTAGCACCTCTGATAGTGCTCCTTTAAGAAAAGAAAAGGATGTGACCAAGGTCGTTGATTGCACCAAAATAGTTACTATCCCAGAAGTTTCTGCAGTGCAAGTTGAGCCTCCGAAGGCTACTACAGTTCCGAGTGCAGAGTCAGTTTCAGATTCTGATTCTTCATCTCCTTTTGCGACTGACGAGGGTAGACTTTTGAGCACTATTAAGTGTTCTACAAATCGTGAGGCATCTATTTCCTCAGGGCGGATACCTACTGAGTCTTCTCCCACTCGTTTTGAGCCTTTGATTGGGCTCAGTGAGGATGATCAATCTGATAGGATTGACCATGCTCATTCGGACACCCCAGCTACCCCGGTAAAGAAGGGTAAGAAGAAGAAAAACAAGAAAGGTTAAAGCTCTTGTATTTTTATATTTTAGACCGTTTGTGATCATTTCTCTTCTATGTTGTTAAGACCGTTTGTGGCTTTTTTACTTTGTTTAGGCCGCTTGTGGCCTTCATTTTCTATCTTTTTGTTGGATTGTTTGTTTGAACTTTACGTTCCTTTGTAATTCTTGAGGTATGCCCCTCAGATTTTTGTACATTATAACTTTTTTGGATTTATATTACTAAGTAACTTTTTCAAAAAAAAAAGTCTAGCAATCTCCAGGGTGTGAGAACTAGTATTAGGAATCAGTGGATTTAAAGGATATATTACCAAATTAAGCGGTGACGTGTTTGTTTCCCATCCAATTCAAGGAAGTTCAATCATTCTAGACCCTTCAAATCCTATCCTGTTTCCACGTGTCCTCAGATATTTTCTTCACCAGCTTCTCCTCCTCTATAAGCTCTCGCCACCCTTATTCGCTCTCAACGCCGGCACTCTTGGCTTGCGTATTGCTGTCTTTAAAGTTGCACGCTCTTAAACGACTTGTTGTTTTATCATGTCGACCATGGCCTCTACAGCTTTCACCTCATCACTTTCCTTCACAAAACTGTTTGACTCGTCCTTTCATGGCATTCCCATTTCACCACCTTGTCTTAGTCTCAACCAGCCCATCAAATCCTCTAACCATAACGTCTCCATCTACGCTGCTTCCTCGCCACCTTACAATTTGAACGCTTTCAACTTTGACCCCATCAAGGAGTCCATTGTGTCTCGTGAGATGACACGCCGGTAATTGTTTTTGGATTAGTTTCAAGTGTCGTGGAGTACTGTAGGTGTTTGATTTTGATATACAAGGAAAATATGTTTTTATGTGTATGTGCAGGTACATGATGGACATGATCACACATGCAGACACTGATGTGGTGATTGTGGGAGCAGGATCCGCTGGACTCTCATGTGCTTATGAACTTAGCAAGAACCCCAACATTCAGATTGCTATTATTGAGCAGTCAGTTAGCCCTGGTGGTGGTGCCTGGCTTGGTGGACAGCTCTTCTCTGCCATGGTAATTAATCTAATCTAATCTCTCATTGCCGACACTGATAACATGCAGACACTTAAATGAATAAGATATTGTATTATCTATGGCTCTATCCACTCAAAAGGACTGATTCATAAAGATTTTGGACTGTTGGATGATTATCATCATAATTCTTTTAATTTTTTTTAATAAAAATGACATGATCAACTCAGCTGGTAGTTTGTTGTGGTAATTAATTATTTTTCCGGGGAAAAATTAAAGAAAATGCAGATCTGGGGA
Organism: Boswellia sacra; assembly: GCA_013180625.2. Taxonomy (NCBI): domain Eukaryota; kingdom Viridiplantae; phylum Streptophyta; class Magnoliopsida; order Sapindales; family Burseraceae; genus Boswellia; species Boswellia sacra. Next base: position 22,234 of record SNVD02005843.1, read on the forward strand.
ATTTGCTGAAAAATCGTACGGGCATAAAAAATTTGGAAAATTTGAAAAAATATCTCAAATTAAGGTTTTTTTTTAATAAATTATCGTATTCTTAAAAATTTATGTATTATGATTTTATCTTATATCGGGTAGAATTTGATGCCATGATAATCCTGCCTGGTAGGCCATGCCATACAAGACAAAAATAGTGAAAAACCGTGGCGGCGATATTTGAAAAAGATTTTCGACAGGTTGAGAAGATATTGTCTGTTTATAAATCTTATTTCCCTTGGAGATTTCTATGTATTCTGAAAAAGACAATGAGCTGCCCTAGACATATCTAGAAAAAGTGATGTAAAAAATGATAGGAATTAATGGATTGCATAATATTTATATGCCTTAATTTATTCCTCCCGATTATTCATTGAAAGATTGAAAACCGAACATTAAACTGAAATTTTATTAAAATTTATCTTCAACAAATTGATTATTTGATATTCTATAGTTAATAATAGTACATCTAATATAATTTTGTTGTTATATCTCCAACAGGTAGTGCGCAAACCAGCCCACCTCTTCCTCAATGAGCTAGGCGTAGACTATGACGAGCAAGACAACTATGTTGTCATCAAACACGCTGCGCTCTTCACCTCAACCATAATGAGCAAGATCTTAGCCCGCCCCAATGTGAAACTCTTCAATGCTGTGGCGGCTGAGGACTTGATCGTGAAGGGAGGCAGAGTTGGTGGTGTGGTCACCAACTGGGCACTGGTGTCAATGAACCATGATACACAATCTTGTATGGACCCCAACGTGATGGAGGCCAAGGTGGTGGTGAGCTCATGTGGCCATGATGGACCGTTCGGTGCCACAGGAGTGAAGAGGTTGAAGAGTATCGGAATGATTGAGAAGGTGCCTGGCATGAAGGCTCTTGACATGAATACAGCTGAGGATGCTATTGTGAGATTGACTAGGGAGATTGTTCCTGGAATGATTGTTACTGGTATGGAAGTTGCTGAAATTGATGGTGCTCCCAGAATGGTATGCTCAATAAATATTAATTGTTCTGTTTCAGAGTTAATTTTTACATTATATTGCTAAATTCTTTTATATGTTTCTGTGCTTGCTGTGAATCAGCCAGTTTTGTAGACCCTTTTTGCATTATTGAATGTCGTTTGTGGTCTACCTTATATACGTGACCAAAAATATTTTCGATAAATTGCACATTCTCAAAATGGAACCTGAAAGTGTGCAAAAACTTGAAAAGATGGCTCGTTAAAAGTAGTCTCTTCTTAATTGAGCAATTTCTTCTTCCTATGATGCATTATTTTAAGATGGATAAAATTTCTATGCTTTTAAGTTGCACCAAGAAGTAACGTCTTCTGAAATTTCAATGCAGGGACCAACATTTGGAGCCATGATGATATCTGGACAGAAGGCAGCTCACTTGGCCTTGAAGTCTTTGGGACAGCCTAATGCACTGGATGGAACGTATGTGGGAAACATTCACCATGAACTGATCTTAGCTGCTGCAGATTCTGCTGAGATTGCTGATGCTTAATCAGCGGTAGCGGCAGCTGCAAATAAACTTGGAAATTGGTAGCTTTTTATTTTACAGAGGAGTGGTAGTGCTGGTGGTGAATGGTTGATGTGGTGGATGATAATGTAATCCTGTTATGAGTTTTGTTGATAATAATGGTTTGTAACCATTAGCCGTTAGATCTGTGTTTATCTGTAAGACTTTTGTTGGAATTTGGAGGTGAAATTTGTAGTGTTTGGTTGCTGGTTTCTTTTCTATATGTCCTCTTGCTAATATCGAGTATCCTTGCTTTATATTCCGACTGACTTGAAAGCTAGCTCTTTTGGTTTCTAGGGTAAAAACTTGTTAATCCAATCGGTAAAAGTACTTCTTTGAGATGCATATCACAGGATGGGTTTTGTGGGAAACTGAACAAGTACTGAGATTTTACCGGTAAACAGTCACAACCCCCATTCCCCTTGCAGGACTGTTGGAAATGCAATCTTCAAACATTTGGCTCAGTTGAAATCTTCGAACCTTTGGCTCAGATGAAAAAGTTCCTGGAGTAAGCTTAACAACAAATATAATTAGTAGATTGTAACAAACCAACGATTGGTTAGCCGCTAGTAGGTATTTGTGGTTTCGCAAATATTCCTTTTCATTACCCCTTGAAAAAATCATGTACTGTCTGCTTTCCAAAGGCTAAGAAAAATATTCAGGGAAATTTTTTTAGTTAGACCCCAAATGGGGGGCCTTTTTAATAATAACATTACCCCAAAACTTTTTAACACAATAGCCTTCACCTCATGAAATAACTAAAATACACTCACCCTCTTATGACCTTTATGTTACAACCTGTCCAATTTACTTATTAGAGTGACCTAAACATGTATAAGGCTTGACTTAACTTCTAGAAAGCTTACAAGCCTAATGTCACGAGCTTAGAGTTTAGCGCAGCTGCTCGTGCGGCACTTAGACAACTTGAACCTGAAAGTTGCTAAGTAAGCCTTGAAGTTTGCTTCTCGCTCAAGGAGAAGTTAGGACCGTTGAGCCAAAAGAGCTTTAGAGGCTAGAAGAAGATATTGAACTTAGAGGCAAGTATTGCTAATGCAAATGAGCTTTGTATTACACAAGAGAACTCTTACAATACTTTGTATTGTAATTGCTTGGATTAGCTTGGATTTGCGGATGCTTACAAATGAGCTATGGAGGGGTATTTATACTAATCCACCTCCCAAATGAATGAGGATTTATTATATCCAAGGGCCATAAATGAGTCCTACCTAAATGAGGTGTGGTAGGTGAACCCTATCTAGATAGGGTAGGTGAACTACCCTTGACTATATATTTTTACATGTGAGTGTTGCATATTGTTGACTTGCTAGAGTTTCTAGAAGATGGGCTTGGGCTTGTAGGCTTTCTAGAAACAAGGCCAAGCCTTTGTGCATATTTTGGGCCACTCTAGCAAACAAGTTGGATGGGCCGTAACATCCTCCCATTCTTTGGTGCGTTTCTACGCAAGCTTGTTGCGAACCCGTGCTCATATCGCGCGGGGCGTGACATCCTCCCCCACCTAATTTCGCGACGCCCTCGTCGCGTCTTTAAGGATGTATCACCAGCTGCGGATGAGTGGTCTTGCCTCCATGTCGACGCTTCCTCTTCGCGCGCTTGGATGGCTTCTTGGTTGCCTTCTTTAGTTCCGCGATCGTGGGTGGCATCACATGGTGAGGCGCTATGGATGGAGGTTTGGTATCGGGCTCCAACTTCATTTGGTCAGCCTCTCGTTTTGGCGGTAGCCTCCTTCGTAGCTTTTGGGTAGTAACATCCTTGTACTTCTCAAGGATGGCCTGGATTTGCCTTGGAATTGGATCCTTGGCAACGGTGGTGTCCTCCCCATCATTTACCTCTCGAACGGTGGCAAGGAAGCTCGGATCTTCCTTTATTCCTTGCTTGAGTTGTAGTGCGGACATCATCTTGCTCTGGACTTTGGTTGCACGTTCCGCCATGACTATGCATGATTGACTCCCATCGAGGACGTTGAGGGAGTTAGATGCTGGTATGGGGAAAGCATGGGCTTGGTCAAAGAACTCCATGCCCAACACTACTTGGAAGTCGTCCATAGAGACGATGGAGAAATCAAGTTTTCCGCTCCATGTACCCAATTGCGTTGGTGTCGCTTTGGACACCCCCACTATAGCTTTGGCGGGTGAGTCCGCCTTGATGGTACCTCCTCCATTGGTATATTTGAGGCCTAACCGTTTGGCCTCTTCCAAAGAGATGAAGTTGTGCGTGGCTCCCGTATCAAGCATAGCACGCACATCCTTGCCGTTGATTGTGGCGGTCACATACATTAGACCCTTTTGAACATGGGTGGGTCTTTCAAGTGCGCCAATGGTACGGAGAGAACCCATCTCCGCTTGAGGCTCCTCATTTTGCACGCTCTCATGTTGAGCGGCTAAGGCATTGAGGGCCTTCCTCTTTGGGCAATCACGCACCCAATGAGGACCATCACATATAAAGCAAGGACTTTTGGGCTTAGGGGCATCGGACTTACCTTTGTTACGGATGTCGCGCTTGTCCCCTCTAAATGGTTTATGTGCACCACCTTCCCTCCGAGTATGATCCTTCTTAGGACTCCATTCTCCCCCACCTTTATCGTGGTTGGTCTTCCACTCCTTTGATTGGAATGAGTAGTCGACGAGGGATTCGGCTATGGCTATCGCGTCATCAAGGTTTTGCACGCCACGCCTCTCAAGCTCAACCCTTGCCCAATCTTTTAAGCCATCAAGGAAGTAGAAGAGGGAGTCTTTTTCGGACATACCTTTAATTTCAAGGATGATTGTGGTGAAGTCTTTGATGTACTCGCGAATGGTGCCGCTTTGCTTCAAACGGCGGAGGCGACCCCTTGCCTCCTTTTCCGCATTGCTTGGAGAGAAATGCTTCCGTAGCTCTCTCTTGAAGTCCTCCCATGTGCGGAGGATGATGATGCCTTTGCTCGCGTCGCCATGCTTGCGACGCCACCACAATTGGGCTGCATCACGAAGGAAAGTTGGCGCAATGCCTATTCTCGAAGCATCATCATAGACACCTTTCGCCTCAAAGTATTGTTCCAAGCCGAATAGGAAGTTTTCTACTTCCATGGCGTTGCGAGTGCCATGGTATGTAGCGGGAGTTGGCACTTGCATGTTGCTTAGCCCACTAGGACTTGAGTAGGAAGGGCTAGCACGTTCGCAACGATGCTTTTCCCATTCCGTGCGAGATTCCTCCACTTCCGCACGTATTGCCCGCAACTCACGCTCCATAAAGCTTCGCAAGCTAGCGAGCTCTCGTGTGAGGTTTTCACTAAACTCGAGTATTGTGGACTTTGTTGCTTGGGTGATCTCTCCATAATCCGTCTCTAGGCCTTCGAGACGATCGGAGAGGCCCTCGATAGTATTGTCCATACTCGAAAGGGATTGCTCAATGCTAGCAACACGAGGCTCTAAGGATTCCGAGGAGAGAGCTTTGGACTTACCTCGTTTTCCTTGTGGGCGTGGTTGAGGCTGAGGTTGTTCCTCACGTCCGCGAACTTGCTCCTCCACATTCATCTCCATATCAGATGCCATTTGCTCTTGTGCTCGAACCGTGCTCTGATACCAACTGTCACGAGCCTAGAGTTTAGCGCAGCTGCTCATGCGGCACTTAGACAACTTGAACCTGAAAGTTGCTAAGTAAGCCTTGAAGTTTGCTTCTCGCTCAAGGAGAAGTTAGGACCGTTGAGCCAAAAGAGCTTTAGAGGCTAGAAGAAGAGATTGAACTTAGAGGCAAGTATTGCTAATGCAAATGAGCTTTGTATTACACAAGAGAACTCTTACAATACTTTGTATTGTAATTGCTTGGAAGCTTGGATTTGTGGATGCTTACAAATGAGCTATGGAGGGGTATTTATACTAATCCACCTCCCAAATGAATGAGGATTTATTATATCCAAGGGCCATAAATGAGTCCTACCTAAATGAGGTGTGGTAGGTGAACCACTTTTGACTATCGATAGAGGTGAACTACCCTTGACTATATATTTTTACATGTGAGTGTTGTATATTGTTGACTTGCTAGAGTTTCTAGAAGATGGGCTTGGGCTTGTAGTTTCTAGAAACAAGGCCAAGCCTTTGTGCATATTTTGGGCCACTCTAGCAAGCAAGTTGGATGGGCCGTAACATCCTCCCATTCTTTGGTGCGTTTCTACGCAAGCTTGTTGCGAACCCGTGCTCATATCGCGCGGGGCGTGACACTAAGCTCATCTTCTAGAATTCTTTAGCAAGATAAGTTCTAGAATTCTCTCTTGTATACAATTACTCTTGTACATATCTAGTAGATCATTCTAGATAGTGAATTAGGACCCTTAGATAATTAGATCTTAGCCATTCATTTGAGAGGTGCTTTAGTATAAATATCCCTCCAAAGCTTATTTGTAAATCATCCAAGCAAATACAAGCAAAGTTGTAAGCAAGCATTCTTGTGTAATACAAAGCTCTCTTGCTTAATAATACTTGTTTCCATCTTCCATCTCTTCTCTTCTTGCCTAAAAAGCTCTTCGGCTCAACGATCCACTCTTCTCCTTGAGCGAGAAGGCAAACTACAAGGGTTACTTAGCAACTTTCGAGTTCAAGTTGCCTAAGTGCCGCACGAGCGTGCAGCACAAATCTCTAAGCTCGTGACAGTTGGTATTAAGCACAGTTCGAGCACAAAAGCATGGCATCCGACCTTGAAGTGACTATAGAGGAGCAAGTTCGTAGACGAGAGGAGCAACTTCAACCATGCCAACAAGGAAAATGAGGTAAGTCCAAAGCTCCACCGTCAGAGTCTTTAGAGCCTCGTGTTACTAGCTTAGAGCAAGCTATCTCGGGGATGGACAATGCAATTGAGGGCCTCTCCGACTGTCTCGAAGGCCTAGAGACAGAATATGGAGAGATCACTCAAGCTACAAAGTCCAACATCCTTGAGTTCAGCAATACTTATGAAACGGAGCTACACAACCTTACACGAGAGCTCGTGGGCTTGCGGACCTTTGTGGAGCATGAGTTACGAGTAATCCGTGTGGAAGTGGAGGAAACTCGCATGGAATGGGAGAAGCATCAATGTGATCATGCTAACCCGTCTTACACAAGCGGTCTAAGCACCATGCACGTGCCTACTCCCGCCACATACAATGGCACTTGCAACGCCACGGAAGTTGAAAACTTCCTATTCGACTTGGAGCAATACTTCGAAACCAAACATGTCCATGATGATGCCTCGAGGATCAGCATTGCAACCACATTCCTACGAGATGCAGCCCAATTGTGGCGGCATCGTAAGCATGGCTACGCGGGCAGATGCATCTTCTCCCTTCGCACATGGGAGGACTTCAAGAGAGAACTTTGGAAGCACTTCTCTCCTAGCAATGCTGAAAGGGAGGCAAAGGGCCACCTTCGTCGATTGAAGAAAAGCGGCACCATTCGGGAGTAAATCAAGGAGTTCACCACCATCATTCTAGAGATCGAGGACATGTCCCAAAAGAACTCTCTCTTCTACTTCCTCGACGGACTCAAGGATTGGCTGAGGGTCGAGCTTGAAAGGCGCGGTGTGCAAAATCTTGATGATGCCATAGCCATAGCCGAATCCCTCATAGACTACACCTCCCAATCCAAGGAGAGGAAGTCCAACCATAGAAAAGGTGGGGGAGAGCAGAACACCAAGAAGGATCATGCTCGAAAGGCAGGTGGTGCACGTAAACCATCCGGAGGAGACAAGTGTGACACACCTAAAGGTAAGTCCGACGCCCCTAAACCAAAAAATCCTTGCTTCATTTGTGATGGTCCTCATTGGGTGCATGATTGCCCAAAGAGGAAGACCCTCAACGCCCTAGCCGCTCAACATGAGGGTGTACAAAATAAGGAGTCTCAAGCTGGGATAGGTTCTTTCCACACAATTGGTGCACTTAAAAGACCCACACATGTCCAAAAGGGTCTCATGTATGTGAGCGCCACCATCAACGGCAAAGATGTGCGTGCGATCACAACTTCATTTTCGAAGAAGAGGCCAAACGGTTAGGCCTCAAATATATCAATGGAGGAGGCACCATTAAGGCAGTAAACTCACTTGCCAAGGCAATATTGGGAGTATCCAAGACAATTTCAGTACAACTTGGCACATGGAATGGTAAGCTCAATTTCTCCATCGTTCCCGTGGATGACTTTCAAGTAGTGCTAGGCATGGAATTCTTCGACCAAGTTCATGCCTTCCCCATACCATCTTCTAACTCCCTCAACATACTCGATTGGAGTCATTCATTCATGGTGATGGCGGAACGCACAACAAAGGTTGAAAGCAAAATGCTCTCTACACTACAATTCAAATGAGGGATGAAGAAGGATCCAAGTTTCCTTGCCACCATTCGAGAACTAAACAATGGTGAGGACGTTGCCATTACTAAGGACTTATTGCCAAGGCAAGTTCAAGCCATCCTTGAGAATTATAAGGATGTGATGCCCCAAGAGCTCCCAAAGAAGTTGCCTCCATGACGAGAAATGGATCATGAAATCGAGTTGGAGCTCAGTGCGAAGCCTCCAGCCATGGCGCCTTACCGCATGGCGCCACCTGAACTTACAGAGTTAACAAAGCAACTCCAAGACTTACTCGATGCGGGATGCATCTAGCCCTCGAAAGCTCTATACGGTGTACCCGTCCTCTACCAAAAGAAGAAGGATGGATCCCTCCGTATGTGTATTGACTATCGGGCACTCAACAAGGTAACCATCAAGAACAAGTATCCGATTCTACTAATTGCGGAGTTGTTCGACCAACTTGGGAAGGCTCGATACTTGACCAAGCTTGATTTGAGATCGGGGTACTACCAAGTGCGCATTACCAAGAGTGATGAACCAAAGACCACGTGTGTGACAAGGGATGGTGCCTATGAATTTCTTGTCATGCCATTTGGCCTCACTAATGCACCCACCACATTCTGTACCCTCATAAAGAAGCTTTTCCATCCCTATCTTGATCGGTTCGTGGTAGTCTACTTGGACGATATTATCATTTATAGCATAACTCTTGAAGAGCATGTGCAACATCTCTAACAAGTCTTCCAAGTGCTTCGTGACAACGAACTCTACATCAAAAAGGAAAAATGTTCCTTTGCTCAACAAGAGGTAGAGTTCCTTGGACACCGAATACAGGATGGAAAATTATGATGGACCAAGTGAAGGCAAAGGCTATTCAAGAATGGGAGCCTCCTACCAAGGTACCGGAGCTACGATCTTTTCTTGGGTTGGTGAATTATTATCGGCGGTTTATCAAGGGCAACCTAGCCAAAGCCGCCCCACTCACTGATCTTCTCAAGAAGAACCGTACATGGCACTAGTCTGAAGAGTGCCAACATGCCTTCGAGGGGTTGAAGAAGGCAATAGGTGAGGAACTAGTATTGGTGCTACCCGACCACACCAAGCCATTCAAGATACACACGGATGCCTCTGACTTTGCCATAGGGGAGTTCTCATGCAAGAAGGGCACCCCATTGCATATGAGAGTTGCAAGCTCAATGATACGGAGCGACGATACACGATCCAAGAGAAGGAAATGACCGCCATCATTCATTGCCTACGGGTTTGGTGACACTACTTGCTTGGCTCACACTTCGTCATCAAGACCGACAATGTGGCCATAAGTTATTTTCAAATACAAAAGAAGCTAAGCCCTAAACAAGCATGATGGCAAGACTTCTTGGCCGAGTTCGACTATAGGCTCGAGTACAAAGCGGGTAAGGCAAACATTGTGGCCGATGCCCTAAGTCGCAAAGTGCCCTAAGTCGCAAAGTGGAACTCGCCACTTTGAGCATAAGTCATCCACAAAGTGTGCTCATTGACCGCATTAAACAAGGCCTAGAGCACAACCCCTTAGCCAAGAACCTCTTAAAATTGGCAAGTGAGGGGAAGACACAACGCTTTTGGCTTGACGAAGGCCTACTCCTCACAATCAAAAACCGTCTCTTTGTGCCAAGACATGGGAACTTACAAAAGGAGATCATCAAGGAGTGCCACGATTCCAAGTGGGCTGGTCACCCAGGTATGGCACGAGCCCTTGCACTCTTGCAAGATTCCTACTATTGGCCTCAAATGCGGAAAAACGTGGAGGGCTATATAAGGACTTGTCTTGTGTGCCAACAAGACAAGGTTGAACACCAATGCCCCGCGATGTTTGCTAGAACCCCTATCGATCGCGAAAAGGCCATGGAAAAGCGTTTTGATGGACTTTATCGTGGCCTTACCAAAATCCAAAGGATATGGAAGTATAATGGTGGTAGTTGATCGGTTTAGCAAGTATGCCACCTTTATTCCTGTCTCCACATATTGCACTGCAGATGAAGTCGCTGGAGCATTCCTAAAGCACGTGATGAAATTTGAGGAGTTCCACAAAACATTGTAAGTGACTATGACCCTCGCTTCACGGGACATTTTTGGGGAGAGCTCTTTAAAATGTTGGGGACCGACTTGAGCTTCTCAACAAGCTTTCATCCCCAAACCAATAGGCAAACCGAGCGCATCAATGCCTTACTTGAGCTATATTTGAGGCATTATGTGAGCGCTCATCAACATGATTGAGCAAAGTTGCTAGACGTTGCCCAATTCTCATATAATCTCCAAAGGAGTGAGGCAATGGGTAAGAGTCCATTTGAGATTGTGACGAGACAACAACCTATGACTCCATATGCCCTAGCCTCAACCTATGAAGAGAATAGTCCAGCGGCATACAAGCTCACAAAGGAATGGCATGAACAAGCCGACATCACGCGAGCATGCTTGGACAATGCCACCAAGAAAATAAAGAAATGGGCAAACACTAAGAGACGACACCTCGTATTTCAAGAGGGGGACTTGGTGCTTATCAAGCTACTACCCCAACAATTCAAGTCACTTCGTAAAGTGCACAAGCGATTGGTACGGAAATACGAAGGTCCCTTCCCTATTGTCAAGCGAATGGACGAAGTCTTCTACAAAGTCCGATTGACACCTAACCTCAAGATGCATCCAGTCTTCCATGTGAATTTCCTCAAGCCATATCATGAGGACAAGGAAGATCCTACAAGAAGCGAGTCCAAAAGAGCACTCACAGCCGTCGTCACCGTATTCCACAAGGAGATGGAATGTATCCTTGCAGAACGTGTGATACGAAGGAGGGGAGTTCCACCATACACTAAATACTTGGTAAAGTGGAAAAACCTTCCGGATAGTGAGTCTAGTTGGGAACGCAAAGATGCCTTATGGCAATTTGGTGAGCACATCCAACGCTACAAGGACAAAAGCGTGCTGAGGACAATTAGGTGAGCGAGGATGTTACGGCCCACCCAATTTACTTGTTAGAATGGCCCAAACATGCATAAGGCTTGGCCTAGCTTCTAAAAAGCTTGCAAGCCCAAGCCATCTTCTAGAATTCTCTAGCAAGATAAGTTCTAGAATTCTCTCTTGTACACATCTACTCTTGTGCATATCTAATAGATCATTCTAGATAGTGAATTAGGACCTTTAGATACATTAGATCTTAGCCATTCATTTGAGAGGTGGTTTAGTATAAATACCCCTCTAAAGCTCATTTGTAAATCATCCAAGCAAATACAAGCAAAGTTGTAAGCAAGCATTCTTGTGTAATATAAAGCTCTCTTGCTTAGCAATACTTGTCTCCATCTTCCATCCCTTCTCTTCTTGCCTACAAAGCTCTTCGGCTCAACGATCCTCTCTTCTCCTTGAGCGAGAAGACAAACTACAAGGCTTACTTAGCAACTTTCGAGTTTAAGTTGTCTAAGTGCTGCATGAGCGTGCTGCGTAAACCTCTAAGCTCGTGACATTTAGTAACCATTTGGAAAATAACTTTATCTCCTTCCCTCCTCCATCGTTGCAATGGTTACAAAGCAATACACACAAAGCACGTCCATCCGTTTCCATTCCTCGTATGCTAATTTGCATTTTGATTTTGATTTAAGAGAGAGTGAATCTGCAAAGAGAAAGAGAGAGAGAGTGAGAGATCGTTTTGGTTTGAGAGAGGAAGTGGACGAAGTTGTAGCGAGTGAGAGAGATAAACAAAACCCAAAACCCAATCCAGGTACGTGGTGTTTTGAGTTGTTTTAGATTGAATGTTAATTTATTGATGCATTTTCAATTTGATTATGGTTAGAACAATGATAATTTTGTTCTTGTAGATAGAGAAATAGGTTTAGGAATTTATCGGATTTAGGAAAACTAAAAATTGATGGTCTTTTGTCGAAATTGTTGTTAATAATTGAAATATAATGCTGATTGTGTTGCTATGAATGTGGATAGATATGGGGGTTGAGGATTTGGACTAAGAAACATGTTTTGAAATGAAGTTTTTGATCGGTTTTTGCTGTGTTTGAGTGTTTATTGGATGTATTATTGTGTAAGTGATACGATCATGTGAGTTTATGTGAGTTTGCATGTATTTAGAGTTAGAAACGTAGCCTTAAAATGATTTATTGTGTTTTGACTTTAATTTGGAGGTTGAAGATGACTCTGGTTCGATGATGTCGAATTGTTGAACTATCATTGAAGTGTCGAACTAGTTAAACTTGGTTGTCGAATAGTCTAATTGCCCTGTTGTGTTGTTAAATCATTGAATACTAGTCGAACTATTGAATTGCCTGTCATCTTTCGGTGCATTTGGCAAACTATCATTGAATTCATCTTCGACCTATCGAATTGTCCGGTTAAACTTGAAACAACAATTGTTGAAATTGCCTTTAGCCTATCAAATTGGCGAAATATTCAGTTCAATAGTTCGTTTGTTCTTGGTCAAATTGTCAAACTTTTTAATAGAATTGCAATTTTGGCCATTTCGTGGAAGTTATTGTGGTTCTAACCTATTATATCCTTCATTTTAGGCCTACATATGGAACCCTCAAAGTTGAGGATCACTTTTCACCTGAAAACACCAAATACCACCCGTTTTGAAGGGTTATTACGACCATGATAGGGTTGGTTTGCATTTCGATGTATAATAAGCTTACCGACAAGCAAAAGAGGCTCTTTAATGAGCAGATGTGCTTCTGTGAATTGATGCAAATGCGTGCTTTCCTGGATAAACTAGCACACTACGCCATGTTACATTAGTTACCGACACATGACATGGAGGATGAGGAGTTGTGGTACCTCATTTTCTGTAAGGTGTCGTGCTTGTACTATTGCAACATGAAATAAATATTTAAGTTTATACTGACAGTGGAATTATTGATCATGTAGGGAAGGTCATTAGATTCTTGAAACACGAGTTTGCCCTAATCACGGGCCTGAAGTTCGGTCAGACACCCACTTTCAAGAAGAACCCTAAAAATTGCTTAAGGGATAAGTATTTGAAGAAATTTTTTAGCAAGGGAAAGCATATGAAGATTCTAGTTTTCAAAGCCTAGATCGAGTATATGGATTTCACGAAGATGATGTCTTTGGATGCTGTGAAGTTGACTGCATATTGGGTATTAGAGTGTCTTTTATTAGGCTAGCTAAAAATAGATCTGCTAAATTTAGATTGCCTTGAACTGGTTGATGATCTAGATAAGTTTAAGGACTATCCTTGGGACGCACCTGCATGGAGGGAGAGGTATCATGGTCTAAGGACTGGCGTCCTAGATCAGGTGGATAAGTATCTACAAAAGATGTCGACGAATGAATCACACACTATGGAGAAATATAACCTTTACGGATGTGCGTACACTTTTCAAGTACTAGAACATACTACTTTTCTTTTCTAAAACGTATACTTAATTATCAGTTATTTACATAACGTAAAATACGTGGCTTTTATTGATTTAGATTTGGTTACATGAGGCGATTCCATTTGTGGGGTCCTCATATGCACAAAAAAGTGTGGCTTTTAAAAGTAAGATCTCACGTATTTTGAGGTAGACTAGTGTAGACAGACTCATCACTCAGGTAGAGGTGATAAGGGATGTGTTCGATGTAATCTGTTAGGTAAGGAAGTTAGACTCGAACATTCACTTTTGGAAAAGGTTTCCCACACAACACCTTTTTCATTATAATAAATATTTTTGTTTGTTTATCCACCAAGGGGATCTTCCTATTGTTAGCCTTTGTCTTGAGGTTGTAGAACAGGGTAGAGACCTGTATATAGAGAATCGATGTTGGATCAACGGCATAGGAGGCCCACTCAAGGCCAATGAGTTACCACTAACAATCGCTGAAAAGGCCAATAAGAAAGAGAAGGAGAAGTGACCAGTGCCAAGTGATGGTGAGAGTCCCACCCCTGGAGCACATGAGAAAGCTACTGACACTCATTTTGGGCATATAGAGGGCCAGGTTAGTAAATGTTGTTGCAGTGATTACACAAGTTAATGCATTTAAATTTACATGAGTTTTGTTTTGGCTATAATAAGGATGTTTCATATGCCATGCAGGTAGCTTTCGATTCTGTTGTACTCTCGTCGCTCCTCGATTCTATTCACCATGAATTTTTAGTCCATCGTGCAAAGATACTTGGTACCTTCGTTGACCACCTTAAAACGATCTAGGCTTTGCGTGATTGCAATGTAGATGATATAAAGGCATTGTGAGACAAGGTGTAGCAGTTGCGAAATGAAGTATTGCATCTCAGAGATGAGGTACTCGTGTACGCAGAGGCAGCGGATGACGAGGTAATACTTTTTTTAATTTATATATCATGGTATCCTTGTGTTTGTAGTAATTACATTACAATTCTTAATTTATGAAGGAGGAAGCGATGCACTTAGCACCCACACCCTAAAATCAGGCCAAGCCAAATCTAGAGGATGCATAGTACTCCCCAATGATAGAGGAGATGGTGCGTTTATCACAGGACAGTACACCAGAGCTTCGAGTGGCTCACTTGTCCTAGGAAGTACATAATGACATCACTGAGAGTATCCACATCCTTGCATCCTAGCCGATAATATATCAGTTGGTAAAGCTTTACACCGACAAGGTTTGAAGGAAGGTGGTTGTCCTACTTAGCTTGTACACTGATCCAGACTAGCTAGTGGAGAGACAGAAGGTGGTGCATGCCTCACAAGATGTACCGATGGACATAGCACCTTCCTCTTACGAATAGAGGTCTATGTTTGACTCAAATTTTGGGTCTTGCTAAGACGCTTGGTGTACAGAGGGTCATAAATGCATTTAGCTTGGACCGACTACTTTGCATCTGGTTCAAACTGGTTTACTGATATCACTACGTGCGGATCATGGCTACTTGATGAGGTTAGATTCTTGCTACCTACTCTTGGAGCAAATTACCCTTTTTTTTACTTTAAAAATGATGAATAATTTATTCCCTACCTTGTTTGTAGCATATTAACGCATTCATGTACTTCTTGCGGGTTAGATGAAGGCATAGTCTCGAGGTGATACAACAACGATTCACTACCCTCGACTATAGAATCTTTGTATGTGTTTGAGTATAACTCCACGTTGAATGATTTAAAATTGTCATTTCCTATGATTTTAATTATCCTTTGCCATTATGTCAATAGTCTTGGCTGAGTAGCACTTATGAAAGGTGCAAAGATAACATAGATAAAATCGAATAGGAGCCCCTCTTATTCCAGTGTGCAGATGACCTGAATATGAGCAATGGATTTTGCTAGATCAACGTAGACTATGTAAGTCAGTACTTCTAACCTCTCATCTCTCGTACTTCTATTCTATTATGTCAACCCGATTCGAATAACCTTCACATTTTTTTTTAAATGGGTTTATGCATCGATGAATGTTAATGTTAACATTGGGTACTAGCGCAGATTTCTTTCAAGGAGAGAGAGGTGGTTATTTACAATTTGCAGATATTTGAGGATCCAGCAGCCCACCATAAAGTGATTGATTGCTGCATGCCTCTTGTAGTCCTCACAATGCATCTGATAGAGAAGACTATGCGATTCTTTGACCATATAGATGTCTCTCATGGGACAACTCCATTTGCGATCTTTCAATCTATAGAGGCTATCCCCTAGTAGCCTACGCTTAGTGGTGTGTGCGGAGTATTTTATGCCACATATGCCTAGCTTCTTAGTTCCAGAGCTAGGTTAGGCATGATTGTGTATGTTGATGAGGTGACACTGAGACGACAGATGGCATTGAGGATTTGGCATTTAGGGGCCATGGACCACACCAATACATTTTGGTGATATAGTTTGGATGGGTGGCCAACGAATGAGGCATTTTGCCATGCGTATCTTCATCTTCATTTATAGTATCGATTCAATGTTGCAACTATTTGATTTTGTGTAGACTTTATTTTGATTGGGTTACCTTCATTATGACGGGGTCTTTTTTAGCTACTGTAATGTACATAATTTTATTTTGATTATTAGTTACTTCAAAAAAGGGAAAATGCTAATCACATCAATACACATATTTATATTTTTGCAAGTCTTCATTATGATAATGTAGTTACATTATATAATTCAATCAACAATGATAAATAAATAAAAAAACTAACAATCAAGCCACATTCGACAGTCCAGCTTCATTTGTACTCGCTGTTGGTGAAGGGGTATAAGATTCTTACATGTCTACCTGTTGTGCTCTTTATCCCCACATCGGTCGCATGTACGATGTTTAACTCTCTCCTGCAAATGAGATAAGTTGTGCATAGTGTCGTCTAATCTATGTACGAGTGATGGGTGGGAGTACCACCTATGCCCTCACATCATCAAGTGCCACCCAATCTGTGCTTATCCCGATCGGAATCATGGGTAATGCATATGCGAGCATCAAAGGTTTATTTGTGTACATTGGGTTATAGTAAGGCACAATCTGGCATCAATCTGGCATAACGACAAGCTGCAATAGCATTAGAACACGGAATTCGACCCAAATCAAAAACTCTACATGTACATGTCATTGCATTCAGATCCACAACATCGACCTCGGTACCCGAGTACACTTGATATAGATGTCTATTGATTGGAGCAACTCGAAGCTCGTCAGATTCATCTTTCCTCTTTTTTAATAAGTTCGATGTCCACTTTCTTAATGTTGTGGTGGAGTTTGTAGCAACAATCCTTCTGTTATAGAACCAGTCCTATAAAACCTATAATAAAAGAAATATTAGTCAAACATATTAGATTTTGAAAAGCACACAAGATACAATATAATGAAACATACTGATCAACAGAATTCACAAATCAAAACGATGCCCATGTTCGTTGCCTTCTTCATTCTATTTTTCATAGACTCAACAATATTTGTGGTCATAATGCTGAACCTATGACTAGGAAAGTGACACTATCCCCATCTTCGAACATCTACACGCTCCAGATAGTTGACAGTCCTAGCATTTATGCCCCTAACTTGATTAAAAAAATGATCAAACTCTGTTTGTCGATAAGTTTTGGCTATATTGATATCAGCAGAGGCTAGGTACTTGTCATTGAACTTGAACTTCAAGTTACATTGCAGATGATGCATACAAATCTCAAACACCGCATTAGGAAATATGGTAGATACTACATTTTTTATGCTTTTGTGGTGATCAGAGATGATAATAAGATTTTGGATATGTCTAATACAATCACGAAGCCTCGACATGAGCCAACACCATGACTCATTGTTCTCCGATTAACCAAAGCCAAGAGCTAGAGGGAATATTTGGTTGTTGCCATCCATACACTCTGCTATGAACATTGTACCTCGATATTTTCTTGTCAAGAAGGTGTCATCAACATTAACAACAGGTCTAATCGAACTCATAAATCCCATAATAGATGCCCCTACTGGCATGAAGAAATACTTGAAGCGATTGTCATTATCCACCTCAAATGCAGTCATTGTACAAGGATTTGTTGATTTAATCATATAGGCATATGAAGGAATATGAAGGCAATAGAGCAAATGACTCCTTAGCAGTTCCATGGAGTTGGTTTAGGGTAGCCTCTTTTGCCCTCCATGCCTTCTAATAACTGATGGTAATATGCAAGACTTTTTGAACATCCTCAATTATTTCAAGGCATCGATATATTTTTAAGGCATTGACAAATTTCTCTTTAACATGCCCCAACTAGTTATGCGCTTCATTGCTTGTGGCTTGGATGTAAACCTGCACCTTCACATGTGTGGGTGTTGTTAAAAACCCTTATTTGGAAGTATTCAATGTCTTTGACCTTTGTTGCTTTCTAATGCCATTAGCAAGTTTCCTCACGATAATCCACTTCAAACCGGGTTTTAGTTGATCTAGTTACCTTGAACTCAAAATTGTGATGTAATGTATTTGCCACCTTGTGATGAAGCTCAGTCTTATGAGAAAATACATGACCCACTTAAACTTCACCACTGTTAATTTCATGCATGTTGTCCAAAACATGTGTTGTTAAAGTTGGTATTGGAGGCATGAACCTAAACACATCCTTAACTTTTTCTAGTACCGAATCAATGACATTGTGGTTATGTGGAATGTGTTCATCATGTTCAAAATGAAAATCTCGTCTTATCATTATCATCACGATCACTTCTACCATGCCAATCATCGTGTGTAGCCTTATTCGTAGCATCATTTTTAACATTGTCTTCTTCACCTATTTCTTCTTGGTAACTATCTTTTACTCTTGACACATCATCAAATGCTTCTTCTTTGATGCTGTCGAGGTGGTGAGCATCATCATGTGTTAGTCCAATACCATGATAGCCTACGCAACCAAGAACACCGACTTTTTCAAAAAGGCCTCCAATATTACCATCACCCTCAACTCCAACATTTGAGGTGTTCACAAAACTGTCCATATGTTATTCTGGTTGCTCAAATGTTTCAAGGTTAGGAATTCCAGCATGCTTTGTTACATTAACAGTTTGTGGTCTCAATGTTTGTCTTACACAATACTCAACCTCAATATATAAAGCTATGTATTCAAATGGATTTTTCAAATTGTCTTCAATAAAAAAACCATAGTCGAGCTCGGTTTAGATCAGGAGAGGCCTAGCAAAATGATATACTTTAAACATGGCACCTGATAAGTCTAATTTTCACACATTATTTTAACCTTTTATCTTGAATTTTATGTTCCCCTTTTGTGTTTAATTGATGAATTTTGTCTAAGTTTTATGAGTTGTAGCTAAAGGAATTTCAGGATTGTAAACTCGATTAAATGAAGATAAAATTCTACAATCATGTATCTCATATGGAAGGGTAATTTCGGATGACTTGTGGACGAAAATGAGCTGGATAGGAATATTAAAACATCCCATTTGCACTTTCGATAGAGCACATCTCTTAAAAGAAGACAACCAAGCTAAGTGGATTGACCTTTGGAGGGGACAGAATAATAATGCTAATGGAATCCCTAGGAGAGGCAATAAGCATGTTGCTCTTTTGTTGGCTGAGAAAAGAAGAACAAAAAGGGGAGAGTTCATTGAAGTAAGAGGGGGATTTTGGATTCAAAGTAGAAGAAGAAATTTGGGGAGAAGACATACTGCTAGTGACTTGGACTTGGAAAGGATTTCTTAGAGAGGAGAGGTAAAACCAGACAGCAATCATCTTCATCATCAAGGATTCAATTCTTCACAGCTAGGTTTTCTATCCCTCTCTTTACTAATGTTTAAGAACATGTTGAGATTTGAAGTTCTTTGTAACACGCATTAGTTCACCTTTAGGGTGAAGACGTAGCCATATTTTGATGTTCAATTTCTCTTCATTTTGATTGATTGATGTTTATTCTAATATTGTTGAACAATTTAATTATATGTTTACTGCTTGTGATTTTCTTACTGATCATTGCATGAATTGACATGTGAATTGAGACTGAGAAGTGATGTTCACATTAATCTTTAATTATCTTGCTAAAAATCATGTGAGATAGAGATATGAATTTGATTTGTGCAATCTTGTATGATTTCTTGTGCTTAATAGGTATTAATAGTGAGTTAGATGAGACATAGATGCGATTCTAATTTATTAATATACATTATTATTGCTTGAGAAAGAATAATAATCAAATTAGTGAAATCGATTGACAACAGTAGCCATAAACATTGGTTAATTAAATTAGAGAAGTTGAATTGATTAATTTTGGTGAAATTGGACCCCTAGATTTTTTATCATTAAATTCTTCTATCCATAATTTTTGTGAGTGTCTATAGTAGTAATTTTAGTTTAATCAAGTTTTACTTAATCTTCCCAAAAATTCAATTCTCGTTTATAATTAGTGTAATCAAATAGAGGTTAATATAATTTTGATATTCAGTAGCAACAGTCCTCGTACGATACTTGAACTCTCACTTTATTACTTGTAACGATTCCGTATACTTGCGGATTTTAAGCAACAACACCTAACCTTAGCTTTGTTCGTCGATTGTCTAATCCAATCATATCACATATCAACTGCAAAAAGTCTTGGTAAGATGTATGTCTTGGCAACCATAATGGAAAACCCCCTCCGTCCATATAAATATGCTCACCACTGGCTAGCACCCCCCCAATTCCTACCATAGAAAAATGCAAATCCAACATTATCCATCTATGAAGTCGAACATATCAACAAATTAGTGAAAATACAATAAAAAGCCAAAAAAAAAATCAAAATTGACCAAATAAGCTCGTTCTACCTAAAAATTCAACAATACGACATACAAACAATCGAATAGTCGAATCTGTTCGATAATTATTCAATTGTTCGACACAAAGGTTCAATAATTCTTTGACAATAATGTTAAAGTTTAGACACAATTCGATAGTTAGACATGACAGGAGTTCGATGATGTTTTGACAATTCAACTGTGGAGTTGTTGAATTTCGAAGTAATTGTCGAATTCAATGGCTGGGAAATGCAAGTTTTGAGAGAAACAATAAAATACACGATTTTTAGACACCAAATTGATAAAACAACCTAAATAACTCTATTCCAGCCATCATTCATCTATTGCTACACATGTGGGATGAATTTCAAGGGAAAAGTAGAGCTAATCAATTTAAAGAAATTTGTTTGAGCTTAGTTAGAGAGAACATTACCTTTCCAAAACTTTATAACTCCTATTTTTGCTCTTTTTTTTTATTTGTTCAAATGATAGAAGACAGTGTTTAGATTGTTGTATAGGATTATTTGATGAGATTTTTCGTTAGTTTTGATTTGGAAGGAGTTAGAGAGAGAGTATAATGGTGATGGTTAGAGTTAGTTAGGAATAGTTATTATATGAGGGGTACTTTGGGTAATTCAGGGGTTGGAAGCTATTGTATGAAAAAAATTTTGAGGGAGGCTAAAATTAAAAAGGCCTCCAATTAAACACTTCCCAAAAAAAAAAAAGAAAAAGAAAATGGTAAAGTTTAGATAGTTGTTTGGAAATTTAGTCCTTTTTGTTTATTTTTCTTTTTTTATTTGGTAGCTACTTATGGAACATGTCAAGTTATATATAGCAGGATGTCAAATTTTGAGCGATACTAAAGACTTGTTTAGTTGAGATGTTGTTGAGCACAAGTTTAAATATTAAATCTTTTATATGTAATCAAATAAATAAGTTACATTTTGCCACTAGATATTGAACTTAGCTTAAAAATATAAAAAATAAAAGAACGTATATCATGAAATTTTGAAAATCACACTTATACAAAAGTTTTTCCGACTACACATTGCTCATCATATCACGAAACTATTTACTTTGTAAAGTATTAGTTGAACATTCCCCCTGCATTTACAATCAATTTTTAGAATATCTAAATTACATAATACATTAATTATCTATTTAATAATATTTTATCAACTTAAATTATTTATAGATAAATTGTAAACACAAAATTATTCTTAATTAAATTTATATTATTTGATATATAAAATTTGGATAATTACCGACATTATTTAAATTTGGGTTTGGCATTTAAAATTTTAAAACATATTTTTTAAAAGTAAAATAGAATAAAGGAACAAATAAGACGAAACGACGCCGTTTTAACTAGTCCACCACCATGGAATCCACAGCAGCAGTTGCAGAGATTCAAGGCATTTAATCTATTACTATTACCATTGTTAAACACTCCAGAACAGAATACCTGCACGTCACCGTTTAATTGAAGGTTCGTTCCCCTCTTCAGTTAAACCTAAGCCTAGCCCGTAGTAGTCGTAGTATCTCATCAAATTTTATACTATCATCATTGTCTTATTAATCATTAGTTTTTTTTTTTTTTTTAAATTGGGATGGGCTAATTTTCTGATTTTGATTCTGCAGCTAAAGATGGAGGAAATGTTAGCTGTGATAATTTCTATGCTGCTTGTCATCGCAGTAATTCCATTGTTTATATGGAAACGCCGCTCCGCTTCTCGAGAAGCACAACAAGAGCAGGTTTTCTTTCTTTTGTTATCTTATGATATTTCAAAATTCAAACTTATTAGACCTTTTAGTTTTCATTCCATTGCTAAATTTATACTTAAATATTCGTCAAAATTAAGATTGTTCCTTGACCAGAAATCGTGCTTGGGAGAGTGCTTCTTAGTTAGTAAGTTAGTTTAGAAAGCACAGATGGATATGAGGAACATTGTTTATTCTAGGCAAGTCTGAGTGTTTGCTAAGATATATGGCTTCGTGGATTGTATTTTCCGAATTTGGTTTGTAAATGCTGCTTATTGTTTTTGATGTGAGAATTTCCGTTGCTGGATGATGATAGCCAAGGTTTCTAAATATGTAGTATGCCTTACAGGCTCAACAAAGAGAAGCTGTTTTACGTCCGGCTGGTAATCGTCGGATGCGTCGAAGATCAGCTGCTGGAGCTAGCACTTCATCTGGTAGAACGGCAGCTGTAGAAGGTGTCTGGTTTTCTGTTTAGCATTACTTGTTTCCTGTCACAATTTTTTATTGTTTTTCTCTTGTTTACAGACTAATTACATATTCATTGTATTGCAGAAATATGTGTTGATTGGCCTTAAAGTCAGAATAGTACTAGACACAAGAACTCTCTATGCAAACTAATTCTGATTGGAGGAGTGAAATTAGGACTAAATTGAAACAAATTAGCTGGATGATATGCAATTATGTAAATTGCCCCATGGATTTTTATGAAGGAATTTGTGGAAGTTTTTATGTGTGGCATTACTTTTATAGTAATTTGGTGAAGGCTCCATGAAGGATTGGAGTCTACTGTACAATAAGTTGATTTGTGATACTATACTTTATATGATTCACCAAGCCTAACCATGCGCCTTAGGCTTTTAAGCATTTAGTTGACATTGAGTTTCAGTCTTGTGCCCTTATCCCTGAGACATGCTATTAGTTTATCAGGATCACCCTATAGAACTAGCCTTGTAGAAATAGCAGTCTCTACACTAAAGGCCTTATGATCATTCAAGTTCAATTAGGGTAGCACAAACAAGGCCTTTTATGTTTTCTTATATTGGCAGATCAGGCCTCATGGGTGTACTGACTGTGGATGATGTACTTACTGTTTATGAATCTGGGCCACACAAAAGACTTTGTTAGAATTGTTCAGGTATGCTGTAGAATTGAAAAGTTCTGGGATAGGTTAAGCCTGCGTAATTTTGTCTGTTTATTGTTGGAGCTATAATACTCGACTGTAGCAATCTCTGGAATACCTCTAACAGAGGGACACATTGTCAATTTTAGGTGCTTCACCTTGAAGCAATGAAGATTTTATTGCTTTCCTTTTCACTCTTAAATGAAAGCTAAACGGAACCAATTCAGATCTCTTTTCCATTCAGAAAGAGAGAGAAAGAGAAAGAGAAACTGTAATTTAAGCTAGTCAATAAATAATACCTACAATTACTGGTGAATATACTTTTGACTATAAGATTTGGATGACAAATTGCAAGTATTGATTGCATTAGATGATGTTAAGGGCGTGTAGTTTGAATGAGCTTGGAATAATCTGGTATTTTTGTCAGTAACTTAAGTGCTATTAAATTTTTAGTGAATAAAACCTTGTGCTTACACTATATGAAAACTAAGAAGCTAGTAAACAGAAAGTTATGTGTCATAGCAATACCAATTTTACAGTTCAAAATGTGTTTTTGATTCCTTCTTTGTATGTATTCTTGAGTATCGTTTTCTTATTCCCACTCTGCTGTTCTTTTTTTTTAGTCAAGCATCTTATGATTTGATATGATCTTTGAAACTGGTATTTTAATTAGAATAGTAATTGTGAATCTATATGTCGCAACAGAAACTGTTGAGGGAAGTGATGATGAAGCTGTAGCTGATGAGCACTATGAGGCTAAAGCATCATCAAAGAAGGATCGAAAACGGCAAGAGCGGGAAGCACAAAGACAGGTGCAATATTTTCTTCTTTTATTCCTAGTCATAACTTAATTTTGTTGTGATTAAGGTGGTCTTGTCATGAACATCTGTTGAGCCTTGATGCAATTTCAAATATTAAAATTTAGTGTGTTGAAGAAAAATTTCCTTCTTTTAATGTAATAGTTTAGGCCTCTCGGAAATGGAAATGTTTTCAGAAACTATTTCATTCTCATATTAACTTTCGATAAACTATTGAACGTTAGAAGGTGTTGACCTAGCAAAATTAAAGTTTAGCAATTTAAGCCACTTATCATAGACTTGGTGTGTGTCTCTTTTATGTCTGTCCTTCTCTTTTCTACTGCTGTATTGGTACTTTGTTATACTTATACAATTGTTGTGAAGGCTGAAGAAGCTGCACGTGAGTCAAGGCAGTCAAAACAAGATCGCTATGCAGAAATGCGGAGAAGGAAGGATGAGGAACACGAGGCACGTGAGCGTGCTTTGGTGAGTTGATCAGTCTTCTTTTTCTTGGTTCTTTTAGATATCTGTGGGTGGTTGAACAGGTTTTTACATTCTGGCTAAAAACTTGGCCATTGTTTATTTAGGAAGAAGAAGCTAAGGCCCAGAAAGCCAAAGAGGAGGAAGCAGCTGCATTAGAGTTTGAGAAGTGGAAAGGTGAATTTTCGGTTGATGCTGAGGGTGCTACAGAAAATGAAGTGCAAGATGGAAAACAGGATTTGCTTTCGGACTTTGTGGAGTACATAAAGGTACTTTATGGTTCTGTACTTATTTTCATATTCTAGAGTTCAGTCTTTGAAATAAACATTGAGTTTACCCATTGGGTAAGTGTCACAACAAACAGCTGCAGTTCGACATCATTGTCAACCAAGCCGCTTTCTTATTATATTTGATGTTTGAAGTGGAAGTATACTTAAAAGAGTTTATCTGCATGTACAATGATACAGATGCTTTGCCTACACTAACAGAATACAGATATATTAATGGGTGTATTGAGGCTTTAAGGTACCTGTTGTCATGTTGCTGATTAATTTTCTGCTTAATGTGATCTTGCAGAAACAAAAATGTATTCCTTTAGAAGATCTTGCTGCTGAGTTTAAGTTACGGACCCAGGTATATGGCTTAAGTTGCTTAGTTATTTGATTTCTTGTATCATAATTATTTTCATTTTGCACAGAAAACTGTTTCCTTCTTTAATTTACCCTTGTGATTGCAGAATAGATTATGTTCTTAAATAGTAAGCGCCGATTATATTCAAGTATTTAACTTGATTTTTGTTTGTTCAATTAGTTTATTTTGCCGTTGTTGCATAGTTTTTGTTGTATAACATTATCTCTGTCAAAAGAAAATATTGATTATGCATAGTGGTTCATAATTTCTTTTTGTCATGGTTTTGGCTAATAATGGCCCTAATATTGCAATACAAATTTGGCTGATGTAGGAATGCATCAACAGGATCACCTCACTGGAAAGTATGGGTATGTAACCTTCCATGTCCTTTTGTTTCTAAGTATGTTGCTTTTACCAATTGATGTGATGAAATATTGTATTCGTTTTAAATTGCTCTCTGTCCTTGAACATCAACCAGCCTGGTTAATGGAATGTGATTGTGTTTTGTTCTGATCTGCCTAAATTTGGGTATTGTTCAATATTTCAATAAGCTTAATTTAGCATTTACCTTTTGATTGTTGAACAATTCTTTTATTTTGTTCAAAGTTTGTTATAAGGATTCATACTATGTGATCAGCGTGGCGAAAAGGTTTAACATTTTGTATTTTTTGTTTGATTAGGGCGACTTTCTGGTGTCATGGATGATAGAGGAAAATACATATACATCTCACAGGAAGAGATGACAGCTGTTGCTGACTACATCAAGCGACAAGGAAGGGTTAGCATCTCACATCTAGCTAGTAAGTCTAACCAGTTCATCGATTTGGAGTCGAAAGCACAGCTTGATGAGGATGTCAGCAGCATAGAGGGGATTACTGTTGCTTGACTTGATGTATGTCGGTAATTCATGTTATACAGATAAGGAAAATTACTCTGAGCACAAAGCTAGTAAGCTGTTACAAGCATTTATTAAATCCTTGTATAGATGAATTCTCACGATGGGCAATCAAAGTGCAAAGGGATGTCAAGTTTAATCTCATACAGTACAGACAGAGGAATTAGTTGCGTGGATCTAAGAGAATTTATTATGATAATATTTTGACAAGCTTTTGATAATGCATGGTCAGAATCATATGATTATACTAGCAAAATGTCTCTTCTAGAATTAGAGTAGATGTGAGAATTATTCTGAAAATTTATGGTAATATTATTATGTAATTAGTAATCGTTGTATTAAATGATTATATTTTATGGAAAGAAATAATATATTATTTTAAAATAATTAGGTATATAAGGTGATATTATTCATCCTTCTTTTCTTGATGTGAACTTCGATCCCCATTCGTTGTAACTTTTGGGCAAATTTTCATTATATAATCCCTTAGGTTACCCAATAACTATATCTAACTCTTTTTTTTCATTTTCAATATTTTTAACCCCTCTCTAGAAAAGAAAGCACAAAGATCTCCTTAATAGTTTTAAAAATAATGAAATCAGATTACATGTATAGTTTTTTGGACGATATAGTTGCGAAATTGTATGGGGGAATCGTGCAAAAAATTAAAAAATAGATTTTGGATGTTTTGTATAATTATATTGTACAAGTATAATCATCCTATAAAATAATTGTCAATAATATTACAAATTTAGTTACTATATCGCACAACCCCATCGTGTTAAAAAATGGTTTTAGAAATTTTGCACGACGAAGCAAATTCGTGATAGAGTTATGTAAAATTATAGGTCCCGAGAATTTTGTATAACTCCATCGTGTAATTTGTACAACTATATAGTACACTATATAAAAATAGTATTCTATATTTTAACAATAAAAAAGATATTCACATCTTTTTATATAAAAAAATGTCACAAATAGTTAAAAACAAAAAAAGGGATTAGATTGACTTAAGGGACCTCAAAAAACAATATCCCTGATTTTTGTGATTATTAGGCAAAAGAAACGATAAGAGAACATACTAATCCCATCACATATCGTAACAGTGATCACGTTGCGGAGAAAATTTAATTTGTTAGTTTGGAATTGAAATGTTCAACTTTGGCTAAAATAATTACTTAGTTTTATGGCGTCATATAGCTTAAGTTGGCTAGCCTATTGCAGAGTTATCTCTCATTTCTAACGATCAGAGTTTGGGGCCTTAATTTTCAAAGATAGGAGGTAATAGAACATGAAAAAAATTTAAGTGAAATTCATTGGTAAAATATTATTAATTCAAAGATGATAGAAATTTCCATTTCTTTGGAGCCCCTCCAGACAAAATAAAATTCGCTTATTTGGGTAATAACAATAAATTGTTGGTGACCTAAGTTAAGAATTAGCTAACTAATTGATCTGTACCTCATAAATCGCTGAGGCGTTTAACCCATATATGTCTTGACTTTAAACTTATTATAACATGATCACGTACGACAGTTTATGCCAGCCAAAGAAACCAACAAGTTTCCAAAAGAAGAAAAACGCCAAGAGAGAAGTGCTTAACATGGAAAAAGTGCTTCTTGTTTGAATGAAAGTGGGTTAGCTGATGAAAATAACAAAACAAACACAGCCTTCCCGGAAGCCAAAAATAGCATGCAAGTGCATAGAGGTTAGGGTTCATCCCCCGAAGAAGAAGCAAAAACTAGAGGAAGAGATTTCAGCTTGACTTAGTCTCCCATTTGTCACCTCCTCTTATAACCTTCATCTGTCTGTAGTACATGGGTTTCCCTCAGATTCCCCTACTCTGCCTCGCCGCGTTCTTGCGCGGCGCTTGCACTTTGAGCTTCCTATTCCCTTTCTGTCTTTCTCTTGTGTCCACAACAACCTCTACATTGATCAGCAATACAATGAGAACAGCATCAATGATTAATAATAATATTATAAGCATGAAGAGCCGACCAAATTGTGTGCTAGTTATATGTGTTGTATTATCAATATTGTTTCAGGTTTGTTATGGCCAAGATTACAACGATCCTGCTCAGCCAACAGCCCCTGCGCCGCCTCCCGGCCAGGAGGAATGCAACGGGATCTTCTTAACTTATACTTTTACTGGACGAGAAAAGGAGGTACCCTTTCTGAAGAATGCAAGCGCTCAAGCTTGGGCGTTTAAGGCCACGGCCTCAATCTTGAATGCTGGCTCTGAGGAGCTCAAAGCATGGAAAATGTTTGTAGGCTTTAATCATCGAGAGATTTTGGTATCGGCTACCGGGGCCACCATTGCCGATGGCGCTGATTTCCCTTCGCCAGTTGGGAATGGAACCACTTTTATAGGGAACCCTATGGCTGACTTGAAGACAGCCATTGATACAGCCGGTGATTATACTCAGATCGGTGCGCAGATTGAGATCAAGGGCACTCAGTTCGGGCTTATGCCACCGGCTGTTCCTATGCCCAAGTCCCTCAAGCTCTTAAACGATGGATATCAATGCCCTGAAGCGAAAAAAGAAGGTAACTCATCACATTTACATTATAATAATAATATTGAGATTTCTTATCTCCCTGGTACAATTTGATTATTAATTTTAAATAATTATTTACCTATTATATTAATAATGAGAGATCTTATTGTCGATCGTTTGTTTTTAGTTTCGGGTAGAAATAATTCTTTTCTGAAATTGGATTAGATGAATTAAGCTAAAGAGTTTGTTTCCCCATTAATAATAATAATTTCACAATGAATTATATATTGATCATAGCAACAATACAAAATAAATGTATTATACATAATATTTGTTTGCGTTTTCAATTGCAATGGATTTTACAGGAAGCTACATGCACGTATGTTGTGTAAGGGATCCCAAATACAAAGCGCCACCAATTAAAAAGAACCAATTCGCACCTCGACAGAAGGGCGATCTTTCCATCTCGTTCGATGTAACCCAAGCCTACGCCAACAACTATCTTGCCCAAGTAACCATTGACAATCTCAACCCCTTGGGCCGTCTCGATAATTGGAACCTAACCTGGGAATGGCAGAATGGAGAGTTCATTTACACCATGAGAGGAGCATACACGCACCGAAAGAGCTCTGCGGATTGCATTTATGGTCCTGCTGGAAAGTTTTACAAAGAATTGGATTTCTCCACTGTGATGAACTGCGAGAAGAAACCTGTCATTTCTGACTTGCCTCCAACTTTGAAAGATGATGAAAAGGTTGGGAAATTGCCATCTTGTTGTAGGAATGGAAGTTTGTTGCCAAAGTTTATGAACGAGACAAAAGCAAAGTCCGTGTTTCAGATGCAGGTCTTTAAGTTGCCACCTAACAACAACAGAACTGCCTTTGTTCCACCAATGAAATGGGATATAAGTGGTGTCCTAAATCCTACATACAAGTGTGGCCCTCCAGTGAGAGTAGACCCAACTGAATTTCCAGACCCGAGTGGAATTCAAGCTAAAACAACTGCTGTTGCAAGTTGGCAAATCATATGCAACATTACCAAACCAGAGGAAAAGGCAGCAAAATGTTGTGTAACCTTCTCAGCCTACTACAATCAATCCATCATTCCTTGTCCCACTTGTGCTTGCGGTTGTCCCAACCCTGACAAATGCAACCCTGATGCCAAAGCAATGCTCCTCCCGTCAGAGGCTCTTCTTGTGCCCTTTGATAATAGGACAGACAAAGCAGTGGCTTGGGCTGGTCTCAAACACTTGCGCGTTCCTAAGCCACTGCCATGCTCTGACAACTGTGGGGTCAGCATCAATTGGCACATCAATTCCGATTACAAGGATGGTTGGTCAGCTCGGGTTACCCTCTTCAATTGGGGTGTTACACCTTTTGAGGATTGGTTCACCGCAGTGAGAATGGACAAGGCTTTTGACGGTTATGAAAACGTCTACTCATTTAACGGGACGAAGCCGGCAGATGTTAACAAAACCATCGTCTTCACAGGATTACCGGGTCTCAACTACTTGGTTCCACTGACCAATGGAAGTAATCCAGCAGAGCCAAAGGTGCCTGGAAAGCAGCAATCTGTGCTTTCATTTTCGAAGAAAAAGACGCCAAACATCAACATTGTTGCTGGTCAAGGCTTTCCCTCTAAGGTGTATTTCAATGGGGAAGAATGTGCTCTTCCTAAGGAGTTCCCCTTAAGAGATGCAGGCCACAGATCTCCAGTCAATTTCATGGTTGCTGTCTTCGTTGCAGTGATGACTTTCGTGGCTATGCAGCAGGATCGCTTCCATTGATGACAAAGCCTGAGTCTAATTGGGGTGTTTCTTTTTCTTTTCTTTTTTTTTTAAAGTTCTATTCTTGTAGGGAATTGCAATGGTAAGAATTTCATTATTTGTATTTAATTTATTCAAGCTTTTTCAGCACTCTCTCCTGGAGATTTAAGTAGTATTCTTCCCCACATACAAGGGTTGATATTGTTCTATCTCATTAGCAGAGGAGAGATTGATTTTCTATATATGCACTTGGGCAGATAGAGAGCAATGAATGGTACTGCAACCATCATCATTATTCAAGGCGTACTTTAAGTTGAGTTTCAAAGGCAGTGGGAAGAATGTAAAGAGTTAAAACAGACAATATACTAAATGTATTTTCAAATTCTAAAGCATGCATGCTAGTAGTTTATTATATGCATAAAGCGGTAGTTTGGTGCATGCTTGACATGACTTTTTCGATTGTCAATTGATGGAATAGCCATCTGTTTCATTTCGCAGAATATGGAACACACACACACACACACACATATATATATATATATATTGACGTTGAAATATAGAACAATATATAGAAAATTTCAAATTTCATACAGGTTCCAGATTGGAACTTTCTTTTGATGGTTTAACATATAATTTATCCCTTTGCCATGAAAAATAGTCTACAAAAATAACTTAACTATTTGACCTTCAAACTTAAAACTTCTGCAAACTTTCACATTCATTGATCATCTCACATGGATCTTATGGACACTTGCATATGCAATAGGCCCACAAACCCTTTGAGTCTTACGCAGTGTACAAAAATAAACCATTATTTATAAGCTCTTGACACTACAGGAAAACTGACTTATAAGTCAAATTTTTGTCGTAAAAACTATTTGCAACGAATTTTGAATAGATAATTAAAAGTTAAAAAAAAGACAATCTATTAGCCATAAAATAAATTCGTCTCGAATGATCCTCTTTTGTGACAAAATTTTAACCTTTTGCAATGAAAATTTAATCAGTAAAAGTCATTAAAAAAATTGGGGGATATAAACTCTCTAATTTATTTTAGAAAGCTTGTGAATATGAAAATAAAAATCTAAGTCTAAAATTAAAAATATTTAAATTTACCAAACTTAGAGTTGGATACTATAAATTTATTTAGTAATTAAACTTTAACACATAATTAAATTTATATAATGTTGGGTTCAAATAAATAATTTAATGTCAAATTAATTAATCATAATAATCACATAATATTAGAAATATAAAATTATTAGATGATATTTAATTAGTTTTTATTGAGTATTAAAGTGTTAACAAAATAAATACAACAAATCAAGTATTATTTAAGAAATATAAATAATAGTTAGACACTTATACATATGTCATAGTTGTCATGTGTGAGGAGTTGAAGATAAGTTTTTCTAATTTGATCAATAAATTATTAATTATTCATATTATAATTATATATGTAACAACTACATTTATTTTTAGTTAAGATTTTCAATTATTTATTCCTTTTACAAACACTAACAATTAATATTTAAAATATCTTTAACAATTAGACATTTATACATATGTCATAGTGTTATTATGAGGAATTGAAAATAAGTTTTCTACTTTGATCAATAAATGATTAATTAATCATATAAGAATCATTTATATAACAAATATACATTTATTTTTAACTATAGAATTTATTTTAGTTATCTATTTCTTTTGCAGACACTAGCAATTACTAAAAATATCTTTTACAAATGTAAAAAATAATTTTGTCATAAAGTTGTTAGGACAATGCCACGTAGACTGCCATGTGTCCTTGTGACTCTATGTGGCATTGATGTGTTGACATTTTGGCAGAAAACAAATCTTATATTATTTGGTTTTACTTTCCTGTTTTTAACTGATTTTAGTTATGTGTAACTTGACTTGATATGGTTTCCAGAATTTGGATTGACTTTAAGAAAGTATTGATTTTATCTTACTTTGGGAATGGATTTATACTGTTGATTTATTCAATATCCTAATATGATTTATCTTTCCTATATGTGTAAGAGTTGCAGGATAATTATTATTAGGAAAGATCTTTAGAATCCTTATTCAATAAGGAAAGTTTGTTGGACAAGTTGTATATAAACTAGAAGTTTGTTGATTGAGTAACTTTTTTGTTAGCAAGTCGTATAAGTTTAGCTTGAGTGTAATAAGTCTTGTTCACTTATCATGCTTGTGATTAACTAGAAAAGTGGGCTTATCTAATATGGAATGTGTAACACAATTTGAGAGGGACTCAAATTGTGGGAAGTGCAGCAAGGATAGAAGTTGGCTTGCTATGTATGAAATTCTAGGAGATTAGAGTGTCGTTTATATAGGATAGGTGAGTATGAGTGAACGGGGAGTCCATAAGCTATAAAACCCTAGTCCTTATAAACGTGAACATCATAGTGAATTACAACTTGGCTGCCCATGGACATAGGCTGGTTATAGTCGAACCATGTTAATCTCCTCTGTGCAATTTTATTTATGTTTCGTTACATTTGATTTAACTGCTATAGTTCTGTTTTACATAACTACATATGTAGATTTAGAACTTACAATTGGTATCAGAGCATAGCACTAATAGATTTGTGTGGATCCTATCGTTGTTCTCAAAGCTATGGATTTTCATAAGCAGGTCAATTAATCATTCACCTCTTCCTGGTTAAAGTAATTATGTGTACTGGAAGGCTAAGATAAAGTTTTTTCTTAAGGCAATTGATGAGAGGGTATGGTAAACTATTGTTTATGGATGGAGCCCACCTACTCAAGTCAATCAAGAAGGTGTCAGAGTTGTGAAGAAAGAATCAGCTTGGAATCAACAAGACTATGATGCAGCTCAATGGAATTCCAAAGCCATTCATTAACTCTTCAATGCAGTCAATTCAAAAGCATTTAGTGTTATTTATTCATGCACATCAGTTAAGGATGCATAGGAGAGACTTCAAAACAAATATGAAGGGATTGCATCAGTCAAGAGAACTAAAATCTTGATGTTGGCCTCTCAATTTGACAAAATCTAAATGCAAGAGGATGAGATAGCTTTGAAATTCTATGCAAGACTTTGTGAGATAACCAATGCTACATCTTTGTTGGGAAAGACTTATAGTAATGCAGATGTTGTTCTAAAAATACTAAATTCCTTGCCTGAGAAATACCAAGCCAAAGCCATTATTGTTGCTGATACTCAAAACCTTGATGAGCTGAAAATCGATGAACTGCTAGGATCATTTAGTCTTATGAGTTAACATTCATGACACAAATCAAGAAAAGCAAATCCATTACTCTAGCAACCTCTTCATCAAAAGATGTTGAAGATGATGACAACTCAAAAATTTTAGATGATTAAGAAATGGCTTTAGTGGTGAGAAATTTTAAGAAATTTCTTAAGAAAAACTCCAAAAGAAGAACCAATTTAAGAATCAGAAAAAAGAGAAAAATGCAGCTGACTTCAAGAGTTTAAACAAAGAACCTGAGAGGAAAACTCAAGTGCAATGTTTTGAGTGCTCAGGATTAAGACATATCAGGTCTCAATGTGCAAATTTAAAGAAGAAAGACAAAGGATTGAATTTTACTTGGAGTGACAGTGACTCTGAAAGCAGCGAAGATGAACATCAAAATAGTTAAGGAGCATATCGGAGACAACTGGATCAGTTATGACCAAGGTAACTAATGATGCTCACACTGAATCTGTTTTTTATCTGAATTATTATGAAGAATTGCAGGAAGCATACAACGATATTTATCATGCCTAGGAAATTGAAATACAAAATAACAAACAAAGTAAGAAAAGGATATAGGAGTTGCTTAAGGAAATTAAAGTTGTTATATGTGAGAAAGCGTTTTTGGAAGAGAATGTTATTGAACTTGACACAACTATTGAAAAACTGAAATTGGAGTTGGCTAAGAAGGATGAGTTCATAACGAAGCATGAAGTATCCATTCAATTTCTGTCAAAAGGAAACAAAAAGCTAGATGAAATTGTGGTTTAAGGGAGAAACAGCAGCATTAAGCATGGATTGGGTTTTGAAGCACACAACCAAGCATCCTCTTCAAAAACAACATTTGTCTAACCTTCTGGATCAAGCACTTCATAGAAATCAGAATCCTCAACAAAGTCAGAACCATCAAAACCTAATATCTCAAGCAAATCAGAAAGCTCACGAAATCCAGGTAAGGGAACTTCAAGTTTAGGTAAAAATTCTTCCTCCAAAAGTTCCAAAAATTTATTTCGTAGTGCATCATCACATTCTGTTAAATCCACCATATCTTTAAGCAGAAAATTTGTGCCAACATTTTACTTTTGTGGTGTTAAAGGATATATTAGACCTCGATGTTATGAACTGAACAATCTACTGTATTAGAATGAACAACAGCATAGGTAGTCACGTAACACACAACATGAACAGTCACATAAAGCACTATAAAACTGGGTTAAAAAGAACATAGATAAGTGTAATGTTGCTTTATCTACCTTAAATGCATTTACTACAAATTCTTGGTACTTTGATAGTGGGGTGTTCAAGACATATGACATATAACAAAGATTTGCTAAAAATTTTTATGATTATGCAACCAAGGTTCAATCACATTTGGAGATGATGCCAAGACCAAAGTAATGGGTAAGGGTACATTGTGTGTCGATGGCCTACCTAAGTTTCATGATGTTCTTTATGTTAAAGGTCTTAAAGTCAATTTACTAAGTATTAATCAAATTTGTGATGATAAATTGTAACAACCGTAATTTTTCTAGGGCTATAAAAGTCATTATCGGAGATTGGTCTAGGATAATAATTATAATTATAATAATAATAATAAAAGAGAGTTTTATTTATTTTTAAATTAGAAGAGATAAAAAGTGGTTAAGTTTTATCTCTTTTGGAATACCTTCACCTCATCTAGTATATAAGCAATATTATAGCATTAAAATTAGGGTATTGAACGTGAAAGCTAGGTGGAGCCTTTGAAACTCAGAGAAATTCAAGGTAAGATCGTATTTCCCTTAGTTTGATATAATAATTATTTACTGGAAATTTTTGTTTCCTAGATTTATACTAGGATTTTTACAGAGGTTTAAGGAATAGCTTATGGTTTTTGAATTTGTTAAGAGCCTTAAAAATTGATTTTTAGTCTAGTTTTTTATATGTTATTATAGACATAAATATGAAGGTGTATAATTTTATTTCACAAAAAATATCAATATTTCAATTAATTATGAATTTTTTAACTTTCTACTAAAATCTTGGAAAATACTGTAGATTCTGGATGTTATGAATTTTCAAAATTTTTTTCATATGCTAGAGGGTTCAAAAAATTTTCAAATTTTATATGATGCTTTTTTGAGATGATATATATGTTTTTGTAGATTTTCATGATTTTTAAATGTGTAGAATAATTGTTATAAAATTTTGAATTTGAAACATCTTAATTTGAAAATTTTGGACAGAGTTTATTGGTAGAAAACGAAAATCTTAAAAAAATAGTTTCTGATCATAAATTGCTTGAATAATGTATTATTATTTGAATAAAAATGTGTAGAATAAAAATCGTAAATTTTAAATGTGTAGAATAAAAATCAAACTAGACACATACATTAAAAACACATACACATATTCAAACTAGATATGCAAATTTTATTTGAATAATGTATGTGTCTAGTTTGCATATCTAAAATTCTATACTAATCAAATTAAGATATAAATTTCTAAAATTTTTGGAATCACCTCTGTTTGAGAAATGAGACTTAGACAGAATGGTTTGTTTAGGAATTTTTAAAGAAATTTTGTAGAACATTTGAGGTGTTGAGTTTATGAATTTATCAAGACGTTTTCTGGTTATGTCTTAGGACAATCGTTGGATGAGTAGGAGCTAGGATATTTCTCTTTTTGGATCGATCAAGGTAAGTAACGTCATACATGTACTATGATTAAAGTGTAACGTGTTCTTAATGAATATCTTAATATGTTAGAAAATATTTTTCTGATATAGTATATGAATTATTTTCTATTTTGGAATATAAATTACAGAATTAGAGTTTTAGCAAAGCTTTTTAAATTGATTCTCAAAAACCGTTTTCATGTTAAAAGCCGTTTTAGTGAAAGGAACTTTTAACAAACTATTTTTACAAAATCAGAATATTTATCAATCCTTTTCTTGACTTTTTTTCAGAAGCTTGATATTTTGACGAACTTATTATTATCTACGAAAAGTTATTAGTATATGTACTTTGAGTATCGTGTTATTTGCAATGGTTTTTAAATGTTTTGACTAATTGTCTATATTATTTGAATACTGTTATGAATTCTGAACCTAGCTGTGGTATTAGTGTGCACACGACTTTTTGGGCCGGATCACCGGGATTACAGATGACATATTTTTGGGCCGGGTCACCGGGATTATAGGTGACATATTTTTGGGTCGGGTCACCAGGATCATAGATGACATATTTTTGGACCGGGTCACCGGGATTACAGGTGACATATTTCTGGGCTGAATCACCGGGATTACAGGTGACACTATGTGACATGAGTCGATAAATATTTTTTGATCTTTAATGATTATGAATGATTTCTTTGATCTTAAATGCTACAAATGCTTATGACTCTGTTTTTATTAAGATATGATTCTGGAATTGAAGTATTAAACTATGAATTATATGATGTTTTTATAATTGTTTTAAGATACTAATGGTTGTGTATGATTTTACTTACTGAGTTGACAGCTCACCCCTCGTCTCTAATATTTTGTAGAGTAGTTTTGGAACTTAGTAGTTGAGCTTGCTGGTTGATGTCGAGACTTTAGTTCTTTTTTTTTGGGAATTATGCAATAAGAAGATTATTTTTTTATTACAACTATGTTTGGAACTTTAGATTGTTAGATTTTGTTTTGATTAGAGACACATTAAATGTATTGTTCTGTTCAATTTTTCCTAATAAGAAGGATGATTGAAGTTTTTGTTTAGAAACTTATTATTAGTGATTTCTTAGCGATTTAGCAATATTTGTGTTTCGATTTTGGGGCGTTACATAAATATACTGTAGAGTTGAATAAGAATAAATGCATAGTTCTTGATTTTAATAAAAAATGCATTCTTGATAGTGTTAGATCTAAGGACAATTGTTACTTATTAACTTAAATGAGTGCATTGCATGCTAAGACCTCTGAAATAGAACTATGGCATCAAAGACTCGGCCACATGAATTATAAAACTTAGTTAAATTAACTAAGACTGGTGCAGTTAGAGGAGTACCTAAGTTTGAACAGAAACTTGATATTGTGTGTGGTCCTTGCCAAAAGGGTATGCAGATTAAAAGTTCACATGCTTCTAATTCTTTTCTTAGTACTTTAAAGATTCTTAAACTATTACATATAGATCTTATGGGTCCAATGCAAGTTCAAAGCATTGTAGGGAAGAGGTATGTTTTTGTTTGTGTAGATGACTATTCAAGGTATGCTTGGGTAGATTTTGTTAAAGAGAAATCTAATGCATTTGATGTGTTTAGGAACTTGTGTGTCAGGTTGGAAAATGAACAAAATAGAAACATTGAAAGAATTATCATAATCAGAAGTGATCATAGAAAAGAATTTGAAAACGAGAGTTATGCCGATTTTTGCAAACTCCATGACATCACTCATGAATTCTCTGCTCCAAAGGCACCTGAAATAATGGAGTAGTGAAGCGGAAGAACAAAACCTGGTAAGAAATGGCTCGAGTGATGTTGAACAGCAAAAAACTTACAAAAAGGCTTTGGGTAGAGGCAATCAATACAACATGCTATATCATCAATAGAGTTTTCTTAAGGCCAAGATCCTGTCAAACACCTTCTAAGCTGTTGAAGGGGAGAAAGCCTTACCTCAAATATTTCCATGTTTTTGGCTATAAATGTTATATCCTTAATGACAGAGAACAACTTGGCAAATTTGATGCCAAAAGTGATAATGGTGTTTTTATTAGTTATTCATTAAATAGCAAAGCATATAGGATATATAACATGAGAACTAAAAACATTATGAAATCTGCTAATGTTGTATTTGATTATTGTGATGATTTTGCAGAATTCTTACATGAAGAAGTGATAAGTGTCTATTTATATATCATTTTCATATCAATTCGTCCATGTTTCTTTGCTATATTCCTTGGTATTTTTATGTTTTTGTGTGGTTTTTGATGTTTGTAGGAGTTTTGGAGCAACTTGCACAAAAATGGAGTAAAACCCTTCATTTTCACCTCTGCTAGTCAACCAATCTTCTCGGATTTAATTGTATTGATATACAATTAACCGGATAACATGCTATATACCATTGAAAAGCTCTCGAAGTCTATTTTTGGAGAAATTTACGGTTCACGAATTTATTAGTGTACCGAAAGTTGTGATAAAAATGGTATGAGAAGTGTATATTTGTAATTCCACATATCACTGTAGCATGTATAATACGGGGCACTGTAGCAGGTTACTGTAGCAGAGTATTTAAACACATTTTAGGGTTTTATTTTCATAACTTGAAGAGGGGAAAACGTGGGAGGAGGCTGCATTTCTGGATTTCTCTCATCCCTTGGAGTTCTTGAAGGAGAAAGAAGATTTTGAAAGAGGAGGAACTACAATTCCAAGAAGATTCATCTACAAAGAAGATTTTCAAAGAATTTGCTAAGTTCTTCTTTCCTTTTCAATTCTGGAATTTCTCTGTATTGTATTTGTTATTCTGATTGAATATGTGTAACTAAATCTGAATTGGTTGAGGGTGATTTCAAAGCCCTTGATATGGATTTTGTGAGTTGATTGTGTAAGAAATTGTTATCCAATTCTCTAATGAAGTTGCTTGTATTTTCCCATATCTAATGCTTATGATTGCTTACTGATTGTATTTGGAATGGCCAACTGAATATAATCTGTTGTTGTCTATTGCTAGATTAGAAATCTTGATCCGTAATTGTCATGAATTTCCAATCATTAGTAGCAAAATTGTGATCAGAGATTGCAATTGGAAAATACAACCTAGGTTAAATAATCCGAACTTGTGTGATTATTGCTTAGATCAACCTATCTTTCTCATCGTAATGCTTCTATTGAATTAAACTTAGAGAGCTTGTTCTAGGTTGTTTAATGGATAGAGATTAAATAAAGAGCTTGTTTTATTTAACAACAAAGTAAGGAAAGATTGGGATAACAGAGCTTGTTGTTATCTACGGTTGATAACTTCAATGCTGTAATTGGATTACAATTCTATGTTAATTCACAAATTCATATCTTGTGGCAGAGAAAGAACCCTTAACCAAGTGTCTCTCATTGATTTTCATTCAAATTAACTTTGTTTTGTTATTCTTAATTTGCATTCTTATTTCATTTAGTTAATCATTCAACAAAACCCTCCCTGTTTAGTTTATTGTTGCTGGAAAATAACAAATTCAATTAGAATCAATCCTCGTGGGAACGATATCTTACTTATCACTTTATTACTTGTGCGACTAGTATACTTGCTAGTTTCGAACGCATCAAGTTTTTGGCGCCGTTGCCGGGGATTGATTTTCTAATCAATTTGTTATTCTGTTTTTACTACTGATTCTTGATTGTTATTTCCTGATTGTTTGTGTTTAGGCTTTTATGTCCGAGGGAGAAGCGGATCAACGACTTAAGAGAATTAAGGAGTTTCTCCAATCCTCGAATTTAAGGCTAAATCGGTCAATTTCAACTCCACCTCCAGAATTTGACCTTGCACGACACACTTCCCTCCCATCTTCTTGCAGTTCAATCAAATCTGAATCGGAAGCAATGGCGATGGAAAACGATCAGACTCTTAAGGAGTTAGCGGCTCCAATTATTGATCAACAACCGCTATGCATAAGCACCAATTTTGAGATAGATTTTGAACTTAAATCTGGACTGATTCATCTCTTGCCTACATTTCATGGTTTTGCAGGAGAGGATCCGAACAAACACCTCAAAGAATTTCATGTGGTATGCTCAAGTATGAAGCCAACTGGCGTTTCTGAAGAGCAAATTAAATTGAGAGCTTTCCCATTCTCATTAGCAGATTCGGCAAAAGATTGGTTATACTACCTACCACCAGGTACCATTACCACTTGGAATGAGATGAGTAAACTCTTTTTGGAGAAATACTTTCCAGCCTCGAAAGTTACCAATATTAGAAAAGATATTAGTGGCATTCGACAACACAATGGAGAATCACTTCATGAATATTGGGAGAGATTTAAAAGGTTATGTGCTAGCTGTCCAAACCACCAAATTAGTGATGGACTCCTAATTCAATATTTCTATGAGGGTCTCCTACCATGGAAAGGAGTATCATTGATGCTGCTAGTGGTGGAGCACTAGTTAATAAAACACCGAACGTGGCAAGACGTTTGATTAGTGACATGGCAGCGAACTCCCAACAATTCAGCAGTCAATTTGAGCCACAACTACCAAAAAGAGTAAATGAGGTAAGTACTTCAAACATTGAACAACAACTTTGTGAACTTACCTCTCTTGTAAAAAAAATGGCTGTAGGACATATGCAGCAATCTTATGCATGTGGAGTATGTTCTGCCATGGACCATCCAACCGACATGTGTCCAACTTTGCAAGAAGGAGATACAGAACAAGCCAATGCCATGGGTGGATTTCCAGGACAACCAAGGCAAAGGTATGACCCTTTCTCCAATACTTACAATGCTGGATGGAGAGATCACCCTAATTTAAGATATGGGAATCATCAACCAATTGCCCCAAATGCCATACCAAATCGACCACCAGGTTTCAATCAACCAAGGGTGCAGCAACCATTTCAAGCACAACCACAACCAGCACCACAACCAGCTCCACAAAATTCAGGTATGTCTCTCCAGGATATTGTTAAAGCACTTGCCACTAACACAATGCAATTTCAGTAGGAAACTAGGGCAAGTATCCAAAACCTGGAAAATCAAATGGGACAATTGGCCACTAACATGAGCAAATTTGAGAGTCAAAGCTCAGGAAAATTACCTTCTCAGCCGGTGATCAATCCAAGAGAGAATGCTAGTGCTGTAACTTTGAGAAGTGGGAAGCAATTAGAGATTTCACCAAAGAAATCACAAACTGATGAAGGGGATGACACCACTCCCACCATGAATAAAACATCATCTTCTAAGGTAAATCCTAAAACCCATATTCCTTCATATGTTACTCCTCCACCTTTTCCTAGCAGATTTGCAAAATCAAGGAAGGAGGAACAAGAACAAGAAATCCTGGAAACTTTTCGCAAGATCGAGGTAAACATACCACTTCTGGATGCTATCAAGCAAGTGCCTCGTTATGCAAAATTTCTCAAAGAGTTATGCACCAACAAGAGGAAGTTGAAAGGAAATGAGAAGGTAAGTGTGGGGGAAAATGTTTCAGCTGTATTGCAAAGAAAAATTCCTCCGAAATGCAAAGATCCAGGTACGTTCACCATTCCATGCACCATTGGCAATACCAATTTTGAAAGAGCTATGTTAGATTTAGGAGCATCAATTAATGTCATGCCCTATTCTATTTATGCTTCCTTGAATCTTGGACCCCTTGCGGAAACTGGTATTGTAATTCAACTTGCTGATCGTTCTAATGCATATCCCAAGGGAGTTGTGGAAGATGTGCTTGTGCAGGTGAATCAATTGGTTTTTCCAGCAGACTTCTATGTTCTGGAAATGGAGGATGAGACATCTCCCAATCCAACACCGATTCTTTTGGGGAGGCCATTCTTGAAAACTGCCCGAACGAAGATTGATGTTCATGATGGCACTCTCACCATGGAGTTTGATGGCGAGGTGATTCGTTTCAATATTTTTGAGGCAATGAGGTACCCTAGTGACTTGCATTCTGTTTTTGCAGTTGATGTTATTGATTCTTTGGCACAACAACTTTTTGAGTTAACTCGCAAGGATGCATTGGAAGTAGCCATTAGTGAGCACATTGGGGCAGAAAATTCCAGAGAATCGAGGAAGTTGATACAAGTGTCTAAAGAAGTGGAGGAAGCTGTGGCAAGCTTGGATGAGACTATAGCTATCACCACAAACAGGTATGATGTTTCGTACATTGAATTGCCTTTATCTAATGAGAAACTTCTACCTTCCGTGATGAAAGCACCTGCCTTGGAGCTTAAGCCTCTTCCAGATCATTTGAAGCATGTATTCCTAGGTGAGAAAGATACTTTGCCAATCATAATAGCAAAGGGTCTTGCACCATTACAAGAAGAGAAACTCATCCGAGTGCTCCGAGATCACAAAACGGCCATTGGGTGGACAGTCGCTGACATCAAAGGTATTAGTCCAGCCGTATGCATGCACCGCATCTTGTTAGAAGAGGGATCCAAGCCCACTAGAGAAGCACAGCGGAGGTTGAATCCTCCCATGATGGAAGTTGTCAAGAAAGAAATCCTGAAATTGTTAGATGTGGGTGTGATTTATCCAATTTCGGACAGCAAGTGGGTAAGTCCAGTCCAAGTTGTTCCGAAGAAATCTGGTTTTACGGTGGTTAAGAATGACAATAATGAGCTAGTTCCCACTCGTATGCAAACCGGGTGGCGAGTTTGTATTGATTATCGAAAGCTCAATTCTGCAACTCGCAAGGATCACTTTCTTTGCCATTCATTGATCAAATGCTGGAGAGATTAGCAGGTCATTCTCATTATTGTTTTCTTGATGGCTATTCAGGATATAATCAGATTGTCATTGCCCTGAGGATCAAGAGAAAACTACAT
The DNA here is from genome assembly GCA_013180625.2 of Boswellia sacra. Taxonomy (NCBI): domain Eukaryota; kingdom Viridiplantae; phylum Streptophyta; class Magnoliopsida; order Sapindales; family Burseraceae; genus Boswellia; species Boswellia sacra. The sequence goes on from SNVD02005843.1 coordinate 64,976, forward strand.
TCACATGCCCATTCGGTACATTTGCCTATCGACGCATGCCATTCGGTCTTTGTAATGCCCCTGCCACTTTCCAAAGGTGTATGGTAAGTATTTTCTCTGATTATGTGAGAACATTATTGAGGTATTTATGGATGACTTTAGTGTTTTTGGTGATTCTTTTGATAAATGCCTTGACAACCTTACCCTTATACTTCAAAGATGTATATAAACTAACCTTGTTCTGAATTGGGAGAAATGTCATTTATGGTAGATCAGGGTATAGTTTTGGGACATGTTATTTCTGCTAAGGGTATAGAGGTTGATAAATCCAGATAGATCTTATATGTCCTTACCCCTTCCACAAGTGTGCGGGATATTCGTCGTTTCTCGGTCATGCAGGTTTCTATCGCGATTCATCAAAGATTTCTCGAAGATCAGCATTTCCTCTATGCAGATTATTGCAGAATGATGTGGCTTTGAATTTGATGAGAAATGCAAAGAGGCAATTTGAGAAACTGAAGGGAAAAAAAAAACTCAAAAAACCACCAAATCACCCCCCCCCCCCCCCCCCCTTGACTTCAGCTCCAATAATCCAATCTCCAAATTGGAATCATCCATTCGAGATCATGTGTGATGCGATAGGATTAGGGCTGTGGGGCCGTGTTGGTCAAAGAATGGCAGAGTTCAACATGCCATTTACTATGCATCTCAGACTTTAAATGATGCTCAACTTAATTATTCTACCACTGAGAAAGAGCTGCTAGCGGTTATTTTTGCTTTAGAAAAGTTTCGATCCTATTTGATTGGTACTAAAGTAACCGTTTATTCTGATCATGCAGCTTTGAGGTACTTGCTCACAAAGAAAGATGCTAAACCAAGGCTTATCAGGTGGATACTCCTTTTACAGGAATTTGACTTGGAGATCAAAGATAAGAAGGGAAGTGAAAACTTAGTTGCAGACCATCTTAGTCGCATTGTCCATGACGAGGATGTACTGCCATTACAAGAAAGTTTTCCGGATGAACAATTGCTGTCTCTACATGTAGCAGCCCCTTGGTATGCAGATATTGTTAATTAATTAGTTACCAAGAAGCTACCACATGACTTGACTCGAGCTCAAAGAGACAAGATTAAAAACATTGCCAAATATTACATATGGGATGATCCATACTTATGGAAGCATTGTTCTGATCAAGTGATAAGAAGGTGTGTTTCTGAATCTGAATTTAATTCAATTTTGACCTTCTGTCATTCTTATGCATGTGGCGGTCACTTCGGACCAAAAGAACAGCCCTGAAAGTTCTTGATTGTGGATTCTACTGGCCATCATTGTTCAAAGATGCATATATATTTTGCAAAGCTTGTGACCGTTGTCAAAGGACAGGTAATTTAAGTGCCAAAAATCAAATGCCACAAACCCCTATACTTGTTGTTGAGATTTTTGATGTGTGGGGTATTGATTTCATGGGTCCTTTTCCTTCATCTTTTGGTAATGTTTACATTATACTTGCTGTGGATTATGTTTCTAAATGGGTGGAAGCAAAAGCTACGAGAACTAATGATTCTAAAGTTGTTGTAGATTTTGTGAAATCTAACATTTTTGCGAGATTTGGAACACCAAGAGCCATGATAAGCGATAGAGGGACACACTTCTGCAACCGATCATTTGAAGCCTTGCTCAATAAATACAACATCACTCACAAGGTGTCTACGGCATATCATCCACAAACTAGTGGTCAAGTTGAAGTTTCAAATCGAGAAGTCAAGTCCATTCTCGAGAAGACAGTGAATCCGAACAGAAAAGATTGGAGCCTACGACTTAATGATGCACTTTGGGCATACCGGACTGCTTACAAGACACCTATTGGTATGTCTCTGTACAGGTTAGTCTATGGTAAGCCATGTCACCTTCCGGTAGAGCTCGAACACAAAGCATGGGGGGCAGTAAAGCTTTGTAACATGGAGATGGATGCTGCTGGAGAACAAAGGAAGCTTCAACTGCAAGAATTGGAAGAACTTAGAAATGATGCCTATGAGAATTCCAGAATTTACAAGGAGAGAACTAAGGCATTTCATGATAAAATGATCTCCAGGAAGAATTTTGAAGTGGGACAGAAAGTTCTTTTATTTCATTCTCGCCTCAAGTTATTTCCAGGTAAATTACGATCTCGATGGGTTGGACCTTTTGTTATTACTAATGTTTTTCCCCATGGTGCAGTGGAAATCAAGAGCTTAAAAACGGATAAAGTATTCAAGGTGAATGGGCACAGGTTGAAGCCTTACTATGAGAATTCAGTGATGCAGGACATCGATGAGGTACCTCTCTACGAGCCAACTTATCTTGATGGGTGAGGACAGATAACGTCAGGCTGAGGACGTTAAACCAAGCGCTTATTGGGAGGCAACCCAATGTTTTTGAAATATAAATAAAAAGAGACAAAGAAAAGAAGGTAGTATTGATCAATTTTTGTGTTTCGAGGAGATTCCTCTCATGGGCTATTATAATTGATCAGGTTTTATCTCTCTTTGCCATTTGTCTCATTTGCTTTGTTGTTTGTTTTTGACTTTCATTTGCTCTTGTGTTTTATTTCTTTTATGTGTCTCTATTTTCTTTTCTTTTCTTTTCTTTTCTTGTGTTTAATTTGATTATTCCGTGCTTCGAGTTCAGTTGTGCAACAGCTTGAGAAAACATTCAAACGGGAGTTGAAACCATTGTTCGAAGGTTTGAAACGTGCATATCTGGGAGAAGAACAAACTCAATCGCATTATCGGTAATATCTCTCCTTTTCTTCTCTTCAATGGATGCTGATATCTTTCTATCGAACCTTCGTAAATATTTCCCTTCACTTCCTCAAAATGCTGTGTTTAAAATTTATAAGTACGGATGACTAGACTTTGGGCGTTGATGCTCCTAAATGTGCCTGCTGATATCCGATGGCTTATCGAAGCCAAGGTGAGATTGTCCGGTGAGCCGGACATTAATCTCGCAAAATACATGCCTGGTCTAGAAAAGAGCTACTACGCCAAGAGGCGAAGAGCGAAAAGGTTACAAGTATGTTATAAATGTGCTAGATGGAATTGTAACCAGACTTGTCGTTCATTAGGTTTGCGTCCAGGAATAGAGAAGATAAACTTTCATTTATTAAGAATGGTTTGAGTAATGAGTCGCTGGATAATGTTTTGTTAACTCTCGAGTCACATTCTTGTGGACTTGTTCAGCGTGAATTGCTTAATCTATGGAAACAATTTCGTGATGAATTGCAGTGTTATAGTCTAGGGAATCTGACTAAAAACGACCCTGTTTGCCAGTTTATAAGAAACTGGATGGGAAGCAAATCCCCGACTCATAGAAGGCGTTTCAGCCGTTACTGGACGTAAAACCAGAGGAAGATGTGCGCCACAATCACAACTACTTGTATATTTGAATGTGTGTTGTTGTTGTAGAATTTTTTTTCTTGTTTCGTTTGATCTGATTATCAATGTTGTTTTTGTGTGTTGTTGTTTGTTGATTTTGTTTGTTTTAATTTCAAGTTTTCTTTTTGACAAACCATATGACTACCCTATGGCATAAGTACACGTGGGAGACAAGTGTGGAGGTTTGTCAACCTCCACCGAAAGTGTATCTCTATTTTTTATGCTTCACGTGGGAGACAAGTGTGGGGGTTTTGTCAACCCCCGCCGAAAGTGTATCTCATTTTCCATGCTTCACGTGGGAGACAAGTGTGTAGGTTTTGTCAAACCTCGCCGAAAGCATATCTCATTTTTTCAAATCTTGGGGCGATAAATCTGCATCGAGCAACCCGCACCGAAAGTATGTCCCCATGTGTCAAAATTTGAGATTTTTATGGGTGTATATATACATTCTGCATATTTTCATATGTCATTCCATAACCTGTCTTGCAATTGAAAAGCATAATATCTAACGTGTCTTACACAAGATTAGAGCACTTGTAGAAATGGAGAAACCACCAATTCGGCGATTCCGCAATATATGCGTATTTTGCGGATCGCAATTTGGTAAAGATGGAGAGTTTACCACAGCAGCTCTTGATCTTGTAGGACACTAGCTGCGAGGGGTATTAATTTGATTTATGGAGGGGGTAGTCTTGGGTTAATGGGGTGTGTGTCAACAGCTGCATCCCTAGGAGGGAGCAAAGTTCTCGGCATTATCCCTAAACCAGTAGCTGTACGAGATATCGTAGGCAACACAATCGGGGAAGAGTTACAGGTCTCTAGTATGCATGAGCGTATTGCACATATGGTTGTTAAGTCCGATGCATTTATAGCTTTGCCGGGTGGTTATGGTACATAGAGGAGATATTTCAAATCACCTCTTGGGCACAGCTAAACATCCATCGGAAACCCATTGGTTTGTTAAATGTCAATAATTTTTTTGATGGTTTGTTTTCTTTTCTTGATCAAGCAGTAGAAAAAAACTTCATCTCACAGTCAGCGAGGCAAATCCTGGTTACAGCTTCAACTGCAGGGGAGTTAATTGACAAATTACAAGAATTCGTATATTCGCCTGATTCAACAATGGCTCGGATAGATTGGTTTGGAGAAGGCAATAAGAGGCGTAAACTGGATTTAACGCTCCATCTGTAATCTCTATCTACTGGTTTGCTTTGTTTTTGTTTGCTTTCTTTTTATTGTGTTTATTTGAGAGTTTTCATGTTATTTCTTTTGAGCTTTTTCAGGTTATTTCTTTCGCCCCAGGTAATATTTTCTAATCATGGCTTTTAGAGTGGTGGCTTAAAAAGTTTAATTCCTCTTGAAACGCATTCTGGATCTCTTCAATCCATAATGGCTGAAAAAGGAGGCTAACTTCTAAACTTTTTAGACCCATTCTAACTGACTTGTTTTTGCTTGCTGGCTTGTTGGACTTGTTTTTTTTTCCAAAAAAAATTGTTGGACTTTGTTATTTTATGAGTAAGTTTAGTTTTGTGTAATTTAGAGTTGTTGTGTTTTGTCTTTATCAGTTTCGATTCGAAAAAAAAAACATTGTGGAAAAACCTGAGAATGGCAGAATATTGGGTTTTCCTAACTCTTGAAACGCATTCTCTCTCAATAAATCTGTAGTTTGTTTATTTCATGTTGTTTGAAGTGTCTTGTTTCTTGTTTTGTTCTTTCATAATAAAGGTATATAGGCTGGAAACCTTAAGTCTGCGGGCTACTGGTCCTAAGGATTGTTGAAATATACAATCTGGACTCAGGTGTAACAACGCCACGTACCTCTTTTCTTGCATTTTGTGGGTCGATGATAAGATAATGATGGTATTAAGAATAACTCTTGGAAAATGATAAATGATGCATGGATCTGTGTGCTTGAAATGTCTATTGGTTTTCGCTTAGCTTTTGATTCCTTGCGCAACATTGAGCACTGAGCTATTATCACTGAGTTATTTGTTCACTTAGAGAAAGTTTATGTAATTTAAATGTTTCTTCAGATTCAATGAATTCTAGAACTTGTTTGATGGTCACTCGAGGCGAAATCCTAGACTGTGCAACATTAGGGAAATGATTTAGGTCATCTTTGGACCGTTTGGCCTTAATAGCCACCCTTGACTGAAATTGATCCCTAGTTACCCCTTTGAGCCTTTGTAAGCCTTTTTCATTGTTAACTCACTCAAAGATTTCCTAACCTCAAATGAATTTGTTCCAAACAGTTTATCCCTTACCTATGAGCATGTAGATCATTCACAATTAAATTCTGAGCTATGTTCTGGTTTTGGGAAGTTAGAGGAGGTTAGGATGTGTTATGAGCAATGCAAGTGAGTTCTATTATGTTTGTAAAAAAAAAAAAAGAAAAAAAAGCCAATCTGTACTTATCGTCCACGTACTTACACATTGAGGACAATGTGTTGTTTAAGTGTGGGGGAGAGGAAGTGTAATAAAAAAAAGAAAAAAAAAGAAAAAAAAGAACAAAAGAAGAAGAATAAGAGATCTATACCCTTAAGTGTTCTTAAAAAGAATGAAACAACAAAATGTGGGGGTGTAGTTTTCTTTTGTTTTCTGCAAAAAAAAAAAAAAAAGATTGAGTGTTATAAATAAGTTTGGGGGAGTAACCTGGTGAATTGAAATGAAGTTGTGTTATAGGGTTGAGCTCTACATAGGCTTGAATGATTTATGTGTTTGTGGGTGATTTGAGCCAAATTATTATCCTTTATCATACCTTCACCCAAGCCAAACATTACAAGCTTAATACAGTCCTACTTGATCCTTGGTGTTGTGCATGTCTACATTAGTGGAGAGTGACTTGAAAAGCAGGCCTATGGAGTTCATTTATACACACATCTTCAAAATTAAATATGATTCATTTTTATGCATAAACTCATCCGGGTTACAAGTGATTAGGTGAGAATGGCTCTACACACACACACTTGAGGAATTGAAGTAAAGCGAAACTAATCCTTGAGATGAAATTCTTGATCAAGTGCATTATTTTGAAGTTTTCCTTGGGTCATAATTCAGTACAATCTTTGAGGCCTATTTGCAAGATGAAGCATTTGTGTGTTTTAATTTTTTGTTGATTCTGTTTCGGTTTAGTTTTATTCATATTGTCGTAGTTGCTCGAGGACTAGCAAAGTCTAAGTGTGGGGGAATTTGATAAGTGTCTATTTATATATCATTTTCATATCAATTCGTCCATTTTTCTTTGCTATATTCCTTGGTATTTTTATGTTTTTGTGTGGTTTTGATGTTTGTAGGAGTTTTGGAGCAACTTGCACAAAAATGGAGTAAAACCCCTCATTTTCACCTCTGCTAGTCAACCAATTTCTCGGAGTTGATTGTATCGATATACAATTAACCGGATAACATACTATATACCATTGAAAAGCTCTCGAAGTCTATTTTCTGGAGAAATTTACGGTTCACGAATTTATGTAGTGTACCGAAAGTTGTGATAAAAATGGTATGAGAAGTGTATATTTGTAATTCCATATATCAATGTAGCATGTTATTAAATACGGGGCACTGTAGCAAGTTACTGTAGCAGAGTATATAAACACATTTTAGGGTTTATTTTCATAACTTGAAGGGGGGAGAACGTGTTGGAGGCAGCATTTCTGGATTTCTCTCATCCCTTGGAGTTCTTGAAGGAGAAAGAAGATTTTAAAAGAGGAGGAACTACAATTCCAAGAAGATTCATCTACAAAGAAGATTTTCAAAGAATTTGCTAAGTTCTTTCTTCCTTTTCAATTCTGGAATTTCTCTGTATTGTATTTGTTATTCTGATTGAATATGTGTAACGAAATCTGAATTGGTTGAGGGTGATTTCAAAGCCCTTGATATGGATTTTGTGAGTTGATTGTGTAAGAAATTGTTATCCAATTCTCTAATTGAAGTTGCTTGTATTTTCCCATATCTAAGGCTTATGATTGCTTACTGATTGTATTTGGAATGGCCAACTGAATATAATCTGTTGTTGTCTATTGCTAGATTAGAAATCTTGATCCGTAATTGTCATGAATTTCCAATCATTAGTAGCAAAATTGTGATCAGAGATTGCAATTGGAAAATACAACCTAGGTTAAATAATCCGAACTTGTGTGATTATTGCTTAGATCAACCTATCTTTCTCATCGTAATGCTTCTATTGAATTAAACTTAGAGAGCTTGTTCTAGGTTGTTTAATGGATAGAGATTAAATAAAGAGCTTGTTTTATTTAACAACAAAGTAAGGAAAGATTGGGATAACAGAGCTTGTTGTTATCTACGGTTGATAACTTCAATGCTGTAATTGGATTACAATTCTATGTTAATTCACAAATTCATATCTTGTGGCAGAGAAAGAACCCTTAACCAAGTGTCTCTCATTGAATTTTCAATTCATTTAATATTGTGTTGTGTTATTCTTTATTTGCCTTCGTATTCAGTTTAATTAATCATTCAACAAAACCCCCCATATTTAGTTTATTGTTGCTGAAAAATAACAAATTTAATTAGAATCAATCCTCGTGGGAACGATATCTCACTCATCACTTTATTACTTGTGCGACTAGTATACTTGCTAGTTTCGAACGCATCAAGAAGCAATAGAGAGTCTTGGTGAATTTGCTGTTAGAACTGGAACAAATTATGCAGAAAACAAGAAACTAGTCATATAGAAGGAAATTGCAGAAGTTAAGACTAATGAGACTGCAATGGCTGACAACATTGATTTGAGCAGAGATGAAATTAGAATTGATGACAAGATCAGGGATCCCCCAACCTGAATTGAAAAAGCACATCCTACCACTTCTATCATTAGAAGTCCATAAGGTGGAGTTAAAACCAGAAGTAAGGTAAAGAATCAGGTGAGTTTTTCTTGCTATGTATCATTTCTAGAACCTAAATCTGTGAATGACGCTTTTAAGGAAGAAGCATGGATTCAAGCCATGCAAGATGAGCTGAATCAATTTGAAAGAAATCAAGTATGGACTTTAGTTCCCAAACCTAAAAACACTATTGTTATTGGAACTAAATGGATTTCTAAGAATAAAACTGATGAAAATGGGCAAGTGATTAGGAATAAGGCTAGATTAGTTGCTCAAGTGTACACACAAATTGAGGGAATAGATTTTGATGAAACCTTTGTACATGTGGCTAGGTTAGAATCTATTAGGTTGCTACTTGTTATTGCATGTCTGTTAAACTTCAAACTCTTTCAAATGGATGTGAAAACAACTTTTCTAAATGGCATTTTAAATGAGGAAGCTTTTGTTGAGCAACCAAAGGGCTTTGTTGGTCTTAAGCATCCCATTATGCTTACAAACTGAAAAAGACTCTATATGGTCTGAAACAAGCTCCAAGAACTTGGTATGAAAGGCTTACAACCTTTCTCTTTGGCAAGGGATATTGATGCGTTCGAAACTAGCAAGTATACTAGTCGCACAAGTAATAAAGTGATAAGTAAGATATCGTTCCCACGAGGATTGATTCTAATTGAATTTGTTATTTTCCAGCAACGATAAACTAAACAGGGGGGGTTTTGTTGAATGATTAACTAAATGAAAAAAGAATGCAAATTAAGAATAACAAAACAGAAGTTAATTTGAATGAAAGATCAATGAGAGAAATCTGGTTAAGGGATCATTCTCTGCCACAAGATATGATTTGCGAATTAATCATAGAATTGTCATCCAATTACAGCATTGAAATTATCAACCGTAGATAACAACAAGCTCTGTTATCCTAATCTTTCCTTACTGTGTTGTTAAATAAAACAGGCTCTTTATTTAATCTCTATCCATTAAACAACCTAGAACAAGCTCTCTAAATTTAATTCAATGGATGCATTACGAGAAGAAAGATAGGTTGATTTAAGCAATAAACACACAAGCTCGGATTATTTAACTTAGGTTGTATTCTCCAATTGCAATCTCTGATCACAATTTTGTACTAAGGATTAGAAATTCAAGACAATTACGGATCAAGATTTCTAGTCTAGCAATAGACAACAACCAGATTATATTCAGTTGGCCATTCCAAATACAATCAGCAAGCAATCATAAGCATTAGATATAGGAAAATACAAGCAACTTCAATTAGAGAATTGGATAAAAACTTCTTGCACAATCAACTCACAAACACCATATCAAGGGCTTTGAAATCACCCTCAACCAATTCAGATTTAGTTACACATATTCAATCAGAATAAAAAATACAATACAGAGAAATTCCAGAATTGAAAAGGAAAGAAAGAACTTAGCAAATTCTTTGAAAATCTTCTTTGTAGATGAATCTTCTTGGAATGGTAGTTCCTCCTCTTTCAAAATCTTCTTTCTCCTTCAAGAACTCCAAGGGATGAGAGAAATCCAGAAATGCAGTCTCCCCCCACGTTTTCCCCCCTTCAAGTTATCAAAATAAAACCCTAAAATGTGTTTAAATACTCTGCTACAGTAACCTGCTACAGTGTCCCGTATTATACATGCTACAGTGATTTGTGGAATTACATTTCTATACTTCTTACACTATTTTGATTACAACTTTTGGTACACTGAATGGATTTATAAACCGTAAATTTCTCCAGAAAATAGACCTCGAGAGCTTCCCAACGGTATATAATATGTCATCGGGTTCATTGTATATCAATACAATTAAATCCGAGAATATGGTTGACTAGCAGAGGTGAAAATGAAGGGTTTTACTCCATTTTTGTGCAAGTTGCTCCAAAACTCCTACAAATATCAAAAGCATACAAAAACATAAAAATACCAAGGAATATAGCAAAGAAACATGGACGAATTGATATGAAAATGATATATAATTAGACACCTATCAAATTCCGCCACACTTAAACTTTGCTAGTCTTCGAGCAAGTACAACAATATGAAACAAAACTAAACCGAAACAGAATCAAAGAAAAATTAAAACACACAAATGCTTCAAATTGCAAATAGGCCTCAAAGATTGTACTTAATTATAACCCAAGAAAAACTTCAAAATAATGCACTTGATCAAGAATTTCATCTCAAGGATTAGTTTCGCTTCACTTCAATTCCTCAAGTGTGTGTGTGTAGAGCCATCTCACCTAATCACTTGTAGCTCGGATGAGTTTATGCATAAAAATGAATCATATTTAATATTGAAGATGTGTGTATAAATGAACTCCATAGGCCTGCTTTTCAAGTCACTCTCCGCTAATGTAGACATGCACAACACCAAGGATCAAGTAGGACTTTATTAAGCTTGTAACGTTTGGCTTGGGTGAAGGTATGATAAGGATAATAATTTGGCTCAAATCACCCACAAACACATAAATCATTCAAGACTATGTAGAGCTCAACCCTATAACACAACTTCATTTCAATTCACCAGGTTACTCCCTCAAACTTATTTAGAACACTCAATCTTTTTTTTTTTTTTTTTGCAGAAAACAAAAGAAAACTACACCCCCACACTTTGTTGTTTCATTCTTTTAAGAACACTTAAGGGTATAGATCTCTTATTCTTCTTCTTTTGTTCTCTTTTTTTTTCTTTTTTTTTTTATATTACACTTCCCCTCCCCCACACTTAAACAACACATTGTCCTCAATGTGTAAGTACGTGGACGATAAGTACAGATTGGCTTTTTTTTTTTTCTTTTTTTTTTATAAACATAATAGAACTCACTTGCATTACTCATGACACATCCCAACCTCCTCTAACTTCCCAAAACCAGAACATAGCTTAAAATTTAATTGTGAATGATCTACATGCTCATAGGTAAGGGATAAACTGTTTGGAACAAATTCATTTGAGGTTAGGAAATCTTTTAGTGAGTTAACAAAGAAAAGGGCTTACAGAGGCTCAAAGGGGTAACTAGGGATCAATTTCAGTCAAGGTTGGCTATTAAGGCTCAAACGGTCCAAAGATGGCCTAAATCATTTCCCCAATGTTGCACAGCCTAGGATTTCGTCTCGAGTGACCATCAAACAAGTTCTAGAATTCATTGAAATCTGAAGAAACATTTAAATTACATAAACTTTCTCTAAGTGAACAATAACTCAGTGATAATAGCTCAGTGCTCAATGTTGCACAAGGAATCAAAAGCAAAGCGAAAACCAATAAACATTTCAAGCACACAGATCCATGAATCATTTATCATTTTCCAAGAGTTATTCTTAATTCAATCATTATCTTATCATCGACCCACAAAATGCAAGAAAAGAGGTACGTGGCGTTGTTACACCTGAGTCAAGATTGTATATTTCAACAATCCTTAGGACCAGTAGCCCGAAGACTTAAGGTTTCCAGCCTATATACCTTTATTATGAAAGAACAAAACAAGAAACAAGACACTTAAAACAACATGAAATAAACAAACTACAGATTTATTGAGAGAGAATGCGTTTCAAGAGTTAAGAAAACCCCATATTCTGCCATTCTCAAGTTGTTTTCCACAAATTTCTCTTTTTGAATCGAAACTAATAAAGACAACACATAAAAACTCTAAATTACATGAAACCAAACTTACTAATAAAATAACAAAGTCCAACAAACCAGCAAACAAAAACAAGTAAGTTAGAATGGGTTTAAAATGTTTAGAAGTTAGCCTCCTTATTCAGCCATTATGGATTAAAGAGATCCAAAATGCGTTTCAAGAGGACTTACACTTTTTAAGCCACCACTCTAAAAACCGAGATTAGAAAATATTACCTGGGATGAAAGAAACAACCTGAAAAAACTCAAAAAAATGACATGAAAAATCTCAAATAAACACACTAAAAAGAAAGCAAACAAAAACGAAGCAAACCAGCAAATAGAGATTACAGATGGAGTGTTAAATCCAGTTTACGCCTCTTATTGCCTTCTCCAAACCAATCAATCCGATCTGTTGTTGGATCAGGCGAATAGACGAATTCTTGTAGTTTGTCAATTAACTCCCCTGCCGTTGAAGCTGTAACAAGGATTTGCCTCGCTGATGGTGAGATAAAATTTTTTTCTACAGCTTGATCAGGAAAAGACAACAAACCATCAAAAAAGTTATTGACATTTAACAAACCAATGGGTTTTTTATGGATGTTTAGCTGTGCCCAAGAGGTGATTTGAAATATCTCCTTTAATGTACCATAACCACCAGGCAAAGCTATAAATGCATCGGACTTAACAACCATATGTGCAATACGCTCATGCATGCTAGAGACCTGTAACTCTTCCCCCATGGTGTTGCCTACGATATCTCGTACAGCTAATGGTTTAGGGATAATGCCGAGAAATTTGCTCCCTCCCAGGGATGCAGCTGTCGACACACACCCCATTAACCCAAGACTACCCCCTCCATAAATCAAATGAATACCCCTCGCAGCTAATGTCCTACCAAGATCAAGAGCTGCTGTTGTAAACTCTTAATCTTAACCAAATTGCGATCCACAAAATACGCATATATTTTGGAATCGCCGAATTGGTGTTTTCTCCATTTCTACAAGTGCTCTAACCTTGTGTAAGACAATGATGCACGTTAGGTAATATGCTTTTCAAGTGTAAGACAGGTTATAATAATGACATTTGAAAATGTGGAGAATGGATATATACACACACGTAAAACTCTCAAATTTGACACATGGGGACATAATTTCGGTGGGGGTTGCTCGATGCAGATTTATCGCCCCAAGATTTGAAAAAATTAGATATGCCTTCGGTGAGGTTTGACAAAACCTACACACTTGTCTCCCACGTGAAACATGAAAAATGGAGATATACTTTCGGCGGAGGTTAACAAAACCGCCACACTTGTCTCCCACGTGAAGCATAAAAAGTAAAGATATACTTTCGGCGGAGGTTGACAAAACCTCTACACTTGTCTCCCACGTGTGTATAAATCATGGGGTAGTCATATGGTTTGTCAAAAAGAAAACTTGAAATTAAAACAAACAAAATCAACAAACAACAACAACACAAAAACAACATTGATAATCAGATCAAACGAAACAAGAAAGAAATAAAATTTGACAACAACTACACACATTCAAATATACAAGTAGTTGTGATTGTGGCTCACATCTTCCTCTGGTTTTACGTACAGTAACGGCTGAAACGCCTTATATGAGTCGGGGATTTGCTTCCCATCCAGTTTTCTTATAAACTGGCAAACAGGGTAGTTTTTAGTCAGATTCCCTAGACTATAACACTGCAATTCATCACGAAATTGTGTCCATAGATTAAGCAATTCACGCTGAACAAGTCCACAAGAATGTGACTCGAGAGTTATCAAAACATTTTCCAGCGACTCATTACTCAAACCATTCTTAATAAATGAAAGTTTATCTTCTCTATTCCTGGACGCAAAACCTAATGAACGACAAGTCTGGTTACAATTCCATCTTGCACATTTATAACATACTTGTAACCTTTTCGCTCTTCGCCTCTTGGCGTAGTAGCTCTTTCCTAGACCAGGCATGTATTTTGCGAGATTAATGTCCGGCTCACCAGATAATCTCACCTTGGCTTCGATAAGCCATTGGATATCCGCAGGCAGATTTAAGAGCATCAATACCCAAAGTCTAGTCATTCGTACTTTATAAATTTTAAACACAGCATTTTGAGGAAGTGAAGGGAAATATTTACGAAGGTTCGATAGAAAGATATCAGCATCCATTGAAGAGGAGAAAAGGAGAGATATTACCGATAATGCGATTGAATTTGTTCTTCTCCCAGATATGCACGTTTCAAACCTTCGGGTAATGGCTTCAACTCCCGTTTGAACGTTTCCTCAAGCTGTTGCACAAATGAGTTCGAAGTACGGAATAATCAAATTAAACAAAACAAAGGAAAAGAAAAGGGCAGACACGAAACTAAAGACAGATAAAAGAGATAACAACACGATAGCAAACAAAAGTAAAAAACAAGTAAAAAAAATATAAAAACAAATAAGACAGATGGCAAAGAGAGATAAAACCTGGTCAATTTGATGGTCTACGAAAGGAATCTCCTCAAGACACAAAAATTGATCATTATTCCTTATTTTATTTTTCTTTTCTTTTTTTTTCAAAAAACCATAGCGCTTGGTTTAACGTCCTCAGCCCGACGTTGGTTCCATCATGGGAGGATCCAATCTTCGATGTGCTTCACTAGTGGGCTTGGATCCTTCTTTCCACAAGAAATGATGCAAGCATATGGCTGGGCCTTGGATGTGAGCACTTGTCCACCCAATAGCCGTTTTGTGATCTCTAAGTACTTGGACGAGTTTCACTTCTTGTATTGGTGCAAGGCCCATTTATATTATAATTGGCAAAGTACCATTCTCACCCAAGAATCCATGATTCAAATGATCTGGAAGTGACTTAAGCTCCACGGTATTGGCCTTCATCACAGAATGAAGAAGTTTCTCATTAGATAAAGACAATTCAATATACAAAACAACATACCTGCTTATGGTTATGGCTATAGTCTCATCTAAGCTTGCCAGAGCTTCCTTCACTTCTTTAGACACTTGTATCAAAATCTTGATTCCTTAGAATTTTCTGTCCCTATGTGCTCACTAATAGCTACATCCAATCCATTCTTGCAAGTTAACTCAAAACATTGTTGTGACAGAGAATCAGTAACGTCAACTACAAAAACAGAATATAAGTCACTAGGGTACCTCATTGCCTCAAAAATATTGAAATGGATCACCTTGCCATCAAACACTATGGTGAGAGTGTCATCATGAACATCAATCTTGGTTCTAGCAATTTTCGAGAATGGTCTCCCTATAAGGATCGGTGTTGGATTAGGAGATGTCTCATCCTCTATTTCAAGAACATAAGAGTCTGCTGGGAAAACCAATTGATTCATCGGCACAAGCACATCTTCCATAACTCTTTTGGTATATGCATTAAAACGATCAGCAATTTGAATGGTAATACCAATTTCCGCAAAAGGTCCAAGATTTAAAGAAGCATAAATAGAATATGGCATGATGTTAATAGATGCTTCTAAATCTAACATAACTCTTTTAAACTTGGTTTTACCAATGGTGCATGGCATGGTGAACGTACCTGGATCTTTGCACTTTGGAGGAATTTTCCTTTGTAATACAGTTGAAACATCTTCCCCCACACTTACTTTCTCATTTCTTTTTAACTTTCTTTTGCTGGTGCATAACTGCTTGAGACATTTTGTATAATGAGGTACTTGCTCGATAGCATCCAGAAGTGGTATATTTACCTCGATTTTGTGAGAAGTTTCCAGGATTTCTTGTTCTTGTTCCTCCTTCGATTTTGTAAATCTACTAGGAAAAAGTGGAGGAGAAACATATGAAGGAATGGGAGTTATAGGATTTACCTGAGAAGTCAGTGTTTTGTTCATGGTGGAAGTGGTGTCATCTCCTTCATCAGTTTGTGATTTCTTTGGAGGACATCTAATTGCTCTTCATTTTGCAAAGTTATCGCACAAGAATTCTCTCTTGGATTGATCACCGTTTGACAAGATAATTCTTCTGAGCCTTGGCCCTCGAATTTGCTCATGCTAGTGGCCAATTGTCCCATTTGATTTGCCAGGTTTTGGATACTTGCCCCAATTTCCTGCTGGAATTGCATTGTGTTAGTGGCAAGTACATTAACAATATCCTGGAGTGACATACTTGAGTTTTCTGAAGCTGGTTATGGTGCTGGTTGTGGCATTGGTGGTGGTTGCATTTGAAATGGTTGTTGCACTCTAAGTTGATTAAAACCTTGTGGCTGATTTGGTATGGCATTTGGGACGACTGGTTAATGATTCCAGTAACTGAAATTAGGGTGATCTTCCCATCCAGCATTGTAAGTGTTAGAGAAGGGATCATACCATTGCCTTGTTTGTCCTGGAAATCCATCCATGGCATTGGCTTGTTCCATATCTCCTTGCAAAATTGGATACATGTCGATTGGATGCTCCATGGTAGAATATACCTCACATGCATAAGATTTCTGCATATGTCCTACAGCCATGTTTTCCACAAGAGAAGTTAACTCAAAAAGTTGTTGTTCAATGTTCGGAGTCCTTACCTCATTTACTCCCCATGGTAGTTGTGGCTCAAATCTGCCACTGAATTGATGGAAGTTTACTGCCATGTCACCTAAACACAAACAATCAGAAAAGAAAAAAAAATATGAATCAACAATGGAAACAAAATAACAAATCGATTAGAAAATCAATCCCCGGCAACGGCGCCAAAAACTTGATGCGTTCGAAACTAGCAAGTATACTAGTCGCACAAGTAATAAAGTGATAAGTAAGATATCGTTCCCACGAGGATTGATTCTAATTGAATTTGTTATTTTCCAGCAACAATAAACTAAACAGGGGGGGTTTTGTTGAATGATTAACTAAATGAAATAAGAATGCAAGTAAAGAATAACAAAACAGAAAGTAAATTTGAATGAAAAATCAATGGGAGAAACTAGGTTAAGGGTCATTCTCTGCCACAAGATATGGATTTGCGAATTAACATAGAATTGTCATCCAATTACACCATTGAAATTATCAACCGTAGATAACAACAAGCTCTGTTATCCCAATCTTTCCTTACTTTGTTGTTAAATAAAACAGGCTCTTTATTTAATCTCTATCCATTAAACAACCTAGAACAAGCTCTCTAAATTTAATTCAATGGATGCATTACGATAAGAAAGATAGGTTGATCTAAGCAATAAACACACAAGCTCGGATTATTTAACTTAGGTTGTATTCTCCAATTGCAATCTCTGATCACAATTTTGCTACTAAGGATTAGAAATTCAAGACAATTACGGATCAAGATTTCTACTCTAGCAATAGACAACAACCAGATTATATTCAGTTGGCCATTCTAAATACAATCAGCAAGCAATCATAATCATTAGATATGGGAAAATACAAGTAACTTCAATTAGAGAATTGGATAACAATTTCTTACACAATCAACTCACAAAATCCATATCAAGGGCTTTGAAATCACCCTCAACCAATTCAGATTTAGTTACACATATTCAATCAGAATAACAAATACAATACAAAGAAATTCCAGAATTGAAAAGGAAAGAAAGAACTTAGCAAATTCTTTGAAAATCTTCTTTGTAGATGAATCTTCTTGGAATTGTAGTTCCTCCTCTTTCAAAATCTTCTTTCTCCTTCAAGAACTCCAAGGGATGAGAGAAATCCAGAAATGCAGCCTCCTCCCACGTTTTCCCCCCTTCAAGTTATCAAAATAAAACCCTAAAATGTGTTTAAATACTCTGCTACAGTAACCTGCTACAGTGTCCCGTATTATACATGCTACAGTGATTTGTGGAATTACATTTCTATACTTCTCACACTATTTTGATTATAACTTTTGGTACACTGAATGGATTTATAAACCGTAAATTTCTCCAGAAAATAGACTTCGAGAGCTTTCCAACGGTATATAACATGTCGTCGGGTTCATTGTATATCAATACAATTAAATCCGAGAAGATGTGACTAGCAGAGGTGAAAATGAAGGGTTTTACTCCATTTTTGTGCAAGTTGCTCCAAAACTCCTACAAATATCAAAAGCATACAAAAACATAAAAATACCAAGGAATATAGCAAAGAAACATGGACGAATTGATATGAAAATGATATATAATTAGACACCTATCAGATATACTAGAGGCAGTAATGACAAAACCTTGTTCATAAAGCATGCCTCTAAGTATATTATTATGGCTTAAATCTATGTTGATAATATAGTGTTTGGTTCTACACTCGATAATAAAACTAATGAGTTTGTTGAGCTTATGCAAGGAGAATTTGAGGTGAGTATAGTAGGTAAACTAACCTTTTTTCTTGGACTTCAAGTCATGTAGCTTGATGATGGCATTTTCATCTCCCAAACTAAGTATGCAAAGAACTTGGTAAAAAGATTTGAGATGGACAAGAGCAAAGCTATGAGAACACCTATTTCTACCAATCTCAAATTGTCAAAGGATGAGGCCGAAAATGATGTTGATCAAAGTCTATACAGAAGCATGATTGGAAGCCTTCTGTATCTTACAGTAAGTAGACCTAACATCATTTTCAATGTAGGTTTATGTGCACGGTTTCATTCATGTCCAAAAGAATTACATAAGGCAGTAGTCAAGCGGATAATCAGGTATGTTCAAAGGACTACATAATATAGAATTCGATTTTCTAAAGACACAAATTCATCTCTTGCAGGTTATAGTGATGTTGATTGGGCTAACAATGTGGATGATAGAAAGAGTACCATAGGAGGGTGCTTTTACCTCGGAAATAACTGGTAGCTTGGCACAACAAGAAACAAAACTCAATTTCACTCTCTACAGTTGAGGTTGAGTACATAGTTGTTGGTAGCCACTATACTCAATTGTTATGGATGAAACAAATGTTGGAAGACTATGGTATCTCACAAGATTCCATGACAATCTTTTGTGATAACACAAGTGCAATTAACATCTCCAAAAATCTTGTCCAACACTCAAGAATTAAACACATAGACAAACCACATTGAGCATGTTTCAACCAAAAACCAACTATCTAATTTGTTTACCAAGGCACTAGACTTATCAAGATTTGAAAAGCTAAAAAAGGCTATTGGTATGTGTCAATTACGTGAATGAACACTACCTTAGTCGCATATAAGATATCTGACACATGATGAATTTTCTTTTAACTTTGCATTTTTGAGCTGTTTGCATTCAAATTTAGTGCTACTCATTGCTGTTTTTATTTGATAAAATTTTATTATAAATACAGAAGGGGCTACCTGTATGTGTTGAGTGAAAGCCATTTGTTGAAAGCAATTTTTATGTATCTAAGAAATATGCTTAGATTGCCCATTCAATATTAAAAAGGCTACCACCATGCATGTGTGCAAGCTATTGTATTTATGTTGAATTTCAATTAAGATTAATTTCTATGTATTTTAGAGATATGCTGAGATTGACCACTTAATTGAAATATGATTTGTGTGATAATGTAGAAGTCTTAATTTAATTTATTGAATACTTTTGCAGCTCTGGAAATGCTCTATTAAAATAAATTTCATAATGTCATGATATTTTAGTCATGTTTAAGATAGCAAATGTAGTTATGTTATGCATGATTTTTTTTTTTTAAGTTTTGTCTAACTTAGCTGTGTACTTAATTGAATGAGTCACATGTGTACAAGGTTGACACATTAGCAAATAGGTGTGAATTTGAAATATTGTTGATAGTGGCGGGACTTAACAGCATTCAACCATTACTTTTAATTCATTAAATGCCTAAACTTTTGTGATTTAGTCTCTTGAGAATTTTTTGAAAATTACAATCATATTTTAAGAGGGAGTTTTGTAATTGTGTTATCCTAATTTTGTTAGGATTCTTGATTTAAAAGAATATTATCTTTTATTTCCTTTATTTTCTCGTTTTGCCTTTATCAAGCTCAACTCAAAATCGTTTCTGCTAAGGTTTGTTTATATTACAGTTTTAGTTCACTCAGATGGCACCAAAACTCCAATCTCAGTCAAAAACAATGCAAGCAGCCCTGCATGATTCTCCTTCACACTTGCCATCACAAGAAGTACCATTGGAGGAGCCACTACTGACTCAACTAGAAACCTAAGAGAATGCAAACCCATCACCAGAACACGATCAAGATTCAAATAATGATGCAGAGGCCTCAGAGGCATAGAATTATGAAGAAACAGAGCGTCTAATCATGATAATCCAGCTAGGAGTGAAGATTTTGACATGCATGTGTAAAAGTTTGATGTTCTTGAGGAATTTAACCCCATTGTGGGTTTATAATGACAATTTGAAACAAAAGAACCAATTTGAAATTCTGCAGGGACCTATTTATGACAAATTGAACCTAGGTAAGGGTAAAACAATATTCTTTATAGAACTGGACTAGACTAATATCATTCATTTGAGGGATCTGACTGACATTTACGACTATGGGGGGCTGATGGTCATTTTCCAAGATGATCGTGAACAGTCACTTTTCGGCATCGAAACTCCAATTTTCTTCTTGGGCTTCGTAGATCCGATGATTATGAGTTGTTTGATGGTGGAGGTGTATATTCATTTGCGTTTTTCGATGAGTTTCACGGCAAACCTAATTTTTCGAAGCTTGTTTTCACCTTTTTTATGTGTTCCAGTCGGAATTTGACGTCGATGAAGAAGAAAAGTTTGTTCAACACATCCCGATCTATCCAATGGTGTTAGAGGTGAGAATTCACTTGCCGGTTGACAATTTAACAATGACTTTTCGGTGACTTTCCAGCGGATCTTGACTACTGACAAGAAATCTTGACTGTTGATGGTGTTGGACTTTCTTCCTCCTCCACTCTCTTGTAACTTTGAATCTCCTGTTAATTTTTCTAAATTTTCATAGTTTTCCTTTTCTTCTTTGTCTTGAAAATTCTCTGTTATTTTCTTCAAAAATCTCTTGTTGTTCTTCTTTCTCCACAAGGAATTCATCTTTTTCTCTATCAATATTTTCTTCTTTAGTATCACTATAAGTTTCCATCAAATAATCCCAAAACTCTTTAACTGGCTTTTTAGTATCCATTATAAGACCAAATTTCTCATATATTGTATCTATAATAGAAAACCCTAAATATCTACCTAAAAGGACACGTGCTATTTTATCCTTTCTTTGCTTGTGTTCAAGAATTTCCTTTTGTTCTTGTGTTAACGTTGTTTGATTTGCTGGTACTTCAAAACATTGATTTACAACTTCCCACATGCCTTTATACTCAAACTCGGCTTGCATTTGAGTTCTCCAATACTCAAAGTTGTGCTTGTTTCCATCAAATCTGGGAAGTTCTTTCTCCATCTTGATTTGTTTCCTTGACTCTGCCTTTCTGACAACTCTGACAAGCTCTAACTAGCTCTACCAACTCTTATAGGCTCTTCCTAGCTCTACCAACTTTGTTCTGATAGACTCTGAGACCTTCCTAGCTCGACTCTATCTAGCTCTTTCTTTGTGCCTGCTTCTCTCACAAGTCTTCCTTGGATCTTTACGTTGTGTCTAACTCTGAGACTGCTCCTCTCATACACTTCCAAACTAGCTCTGATACCACTTTGTTAGAATTTGGCTTAATCTGATACCACTTTGTTGGAGAATAATTCCTCAACCAAATCAAGCTCAAGCAACACAAGAATATAATGAAGAAGAAAATTTGATTCTTGACCACTTCTCTATTTTTACTTATTTCTTTTCTTCTTAATAAAATTGACAAATTACAAAAACTTATATAGTAGACTCAATCCTAATCCTACTCAAACCATGAATATTAATAATTCTAAAATAACCAAACAATTAATCCTAATGCAAAACTAACTAGGAATATTAAACCCCTCCCATAACAAGTCTTCTAATCTAATTAGGACTCCAATCTTATTTTAACTTGGACTTTAATTTCTAAATAAACTCTCAAGCTTTGTTTAAACTTCCAACAGATCTTTCCAACAATACTTTCTCAGGATCAATTCTCCATTTTTTGTGTTCGGGAGCAAAGAATGAGTATTATGGAATGCAAATTCTAAAAGTTGGAGAAAACTTTTTATCAGTTGATTTGCCTAATTGTTGGATGAATTGGTAAAACTTGTTACTCTTGAATTTACGTGACAATGAATTTAGAAGCAACATCTCTGCTTCTATGGAAAGTTTAACTTCTCTTTGGCCATTGTATCTTTACAAAAATAGGCTCTTTGGAACAATAACTATATCACTTAAAAATTGTACAAATTTAATAGTGGTTGATTTTAGTGAAAATGAACTTGTTGGAAATTTTCCAACATGGATTGGAGAAAGATTTTCAAAACTAATGATCCTCAATCTTTGATCAAATAAGTTCAACGGCCTTTTACCAATGGAACTTTTCGATTTAGCTTCTCTCCAAATCTTAGACCTTGCTTAACAATTTTTCTGGAGCCATACCAAGTTGTATCAACAACTTCAGTGCAATGGTGACAATGAACAATTCAGAAAACAAGATAGAATACTTATACCAGCCACATACGTCCCATTAAAATTTTCCATACAAATGTTTCTTAAGGATGCATTAGTTGTTCTGAAAGGCCGAGTAGCTTAATATAGCACCATTCTTAATTTGGTGAGAAGTATAGACCTTTCGGAAAGCAATTTATTAGGAGAGATTCCAATGGAGTTGGTGAATCTTATAACCTTGCGATCATTGAATTTATCGCAAAATCTTTTGACTGGAAAAATTCCTAAGAATATTGGTGTTATGAGTTTGATAAGACTCTGTTGATTTTCTTCAAGCCAACTTTCAGGTGAAATTCCTCAGAGCTTGTTAACTTCAACCTTTTTGAGTGCCTTGAACCTATCTACTAATAACTTGATCGGAAACACTCAACTATAGAGCCTTGATGCATCTTGTTTTATTGGTAATGAATTGTGTGGACCCCACTTCCTAAGAATTGTAGTGAGGCTGATTCAGTACCAGACAGTGGAAATGGAGGAAAAGATGACAATGGGCAAGAAGTTGATTCGTTTTATGTAAGCATGGGACTTGGATTTGCTGCGGGTTTTTGGAGTTCCATTGCTCCTTTACTTGCCAACAGAAGATGGAGGTACATATATTGTCATTTCGTGGATCACCTTGGAGATAAGTTTTTCCCTGTGTTGTTAAAGAATGTCGCTAAGATTATATATGTTTGGAGCTTGCTTGATATTTTACGTACTTTAATCATCAAACGAAGTATTATAACAATCTGTTTGTGCTTAAAAAAATAAATTAATGTACAAATGGGTGAGAAAGACGAGAAAGTAGTTCGATATTGCCATCAAAAGTAATCCTTGTCACATATCGTTGTTATATTATGTTGTTAATTAAAACCAAGAACATGAAAACATAATAGCTCTTGGCTTCGTCTCTCTTAGTTACAACTAAAAAATTCTACGGTTAATGGAATATTAAGATCATATAATATCCCAAATTCCTTTTTTTTGGTAATTAAACATATATATTCTCAAGAGTCAATCACTAGAGAACAGGAATAGTCATGCAAAATTATTCCCAAATTATAAGCATACTAAGCAGTTGATTAGTAGAATAATTGTCACGTACACATGCAAATGAGAAGGATAAATATTGCCGCGAGACACAAGCAATAATTTCTTTTTAAAGCAATTTCTGGTCAAATAATCATTCTAGGATGCGATCTTGAATAACATGTTATAGGTGACATTTTAGCAAGAAAATCTAATACACGGGAGATGGCTACAATGAATCCGCTTGCCATATGTTGGTGTCCACATGACACGTGACAAAGTCATGCATGTGATCAAAATTTATTTTGCCAACTTGTGATAAAAATAGGCATTATTCTTTTTCTTAATGTATTTATAGAAGATTTATTTGAAGAAAAGAATTGATTAATTGATTAAAGTGATTTTTAAAAAGTTCTATCTTGGTTATCAATCACATTTATGATTAAGATGTTTTTTATAAACACTTATCTTGATTGATTGATTATCTTAATTGATTGTCAATCACTTTCTTGATTAAAATATGTTTGTTAATAATCCAAGTGATTAGGATATACTTTCCTATTTTATGTGATATTTATCAAATCATCTCATTAAGACTTTGCAAGCTATGATAACGATTGTAAGTGATGTGTCATGCTTTATATGACTAATCACATAGTCTCTTTTGTTGTAAGAGCTTAAAACTGAATGTGTCGATCTTCTTTGTTGTAAGAGCTTTATGCTTGAGAGTTGAGTGAGTTAAGATTGTGTATAGCTCATGTTTGTTGAGTTTGTATATAGATCTGTTTTGTAAGTGTTACTAGAATTGTGTAAACTTATCAGTCATATCTGACAAGTGCAACTTCAGAAGAGTGTGTGAAGGATTATAACTGTGATCGAGATTGATAAAGTTTGAATAAATTAAGTTGGTGAGTGAATGATTGTCTACCACTATAAAGAGTCTTAAGTCAAGTGTAAATATAAACAGTATAGTGAATTGCAATTTTGTTATTCTTGGATGCAGGCTAGTTTATTGTTGAACCACGTAAATCTTTTTGTCCCTTTTTTTTTCTATTTTCAATTAAGTTATTGTTAACTATCTATACCATTAAAATTTTCACACACACACACACACACACATATATATAATCCAATTATTTTTATAATTAAGCTGCTACTGAGCGTTGTCACAAAGTTCAGAGCCGGTAGTGTTCCTACTAATAATTTGAGAAAAAAATCTTAGTAGCGCTAATCATAAGGCTCTGTTTGGTTACAAGCCCTGATCGACGTTGCACGTAACATGACAAGTGCCGCTACAGGGCAGCGGCTGTACATCAAATTTGTTGTAGATAATTTGACAAGCCATGAGCCAAATGGAAGAGCTGGAAGTTTGTTGTAATATCCATTGGGCTGTGAAGAAGGCCCAGCCCAGCCCAAGAAAATAATAATAATAATAATAATAATTAATTAAAAAAAAGAAGAGGAGGGGGGAGATAGAACGGGAGAGATAAAGGAGGGGGAGGCCGGTCACTGTTCACCACCGGCTTTGACCGTCGATTCTGGCAAAATTTTGACGAGTCTCCGACCCCACAATATGTCATTTTGAAGCTTGTAATATCCTCTTTCCATCCATATATGTATTGTCTTTGGGTTATTCACCGTTTTTGTGGATTGAAGCATGGAAGCCTACGGCTTCCTATGCGTTTTTCGGTCAAAATTCGGTGAGTTACAGGTAAATCTTTACATTGAATTAAAGCTTATTCTATGCTCTTTCTAACCATTCAAATTTTGTTACATGTTGATATATGAATTTTGCAAATCGGAGAGAAATGAAATTCGATCACTATTCACTCGCCGGCGGCGACTTTCCGACGACATTTTTGGTTATGCTTTTCGGCCATTAAATAATTCTTATAACATTATTCATCCATAAAAAAGCTTAAATTTAGTGAGTGGATTATATTTTGAGAATTTCATATTATATTAAAGTGTATTAAATTTAAATTTTATTTTGATTATGATTTAAGTTATTAGTTTGATTAATTGAGTTATATTAAATGTTTTTAGGATAGTTAATGACAATGTATGTATTTGAAAATAAATATGTGTAAATTATTAATTGTGGATAAGAGAAATAGTTATGGGTAGTGCTAATAGATTAGTTTTTGAATATATATATATATAGTAAGTGTAGTCTTGAAAAGTTTGACTACATTAGAAAAATAAATTTAAAGTGACAGATGTAGAATGAATGTATGTTAAATGATAATAGAAAGTAGAAAGTTTTTTTTTATGATTGGAATGGAGACATTTATAATTATATGAATTGGAATAGTAAATTGAAGTATTTAGTTATTTTCTTTAAATACATACACATGTTGAAGAAATAATGTTTTTTTTTTATTTACAAAATGATGAGTGATTTTATATTTAGATTAATAGCAAATTAAAAAGAAAAAGTTTTAGAAAATTAGAATTTACTTCCGCAGGGGTGGCAATGCCAAATTCTAAAACTGCGTAGCAGTAGGGGGTGAATGGCAAATTTAGAAAACTGTTCCAGAATTTGATAAGGACCTGAATGCAGAATCCTGAAAATTTTAGGATAGTAAAAAAGATTTGAGTTAATGCATGATATTTAAGAATTTAGAAATCTTTGAAATTTTGAATTGAAATGCTTGGGAAATTAGTTAAATTTTGAAGTATAATTTTATGAAAGGATGTTATATAGTATGTTATAAAGAAAGTATGAGATTTTGAGATAAAAATATAAACTATGGTTTATAGTGAGATGAAAAGTATTTTATTTTATGAATATTTTAGAAAGTCTTAGAAAGAGTAGAAGATTTATTTTTCTGGATAATTAGAAATATATTTTAGTGTTTACTTAATGATGTTTATTTAGCATTTTATAGAATTCTGAGAATTTTAGCGAATTTAGAAGAATTCAAGTTAGTTTCTTTTGTATTTTTTTTAGGGTAAATAGACCCATTTATTGTACTTGTTTCAATTATTAAGATGTTTCAAAATTAGTTTTCAAAATAGTTACAGACATAAATTTTAGTTTCAAAGTTAGTTTTGAACAAAGATATAACCGTTTTAAAGAAAGATTCATAATTTATATATATGAATTGTTTTCTATATTATTATAGATGCGTATTCTACCATTTTATAGAAAGTGTAAGAGCATAATAATTACGATAATTTTTTTATAGTAATTTGATTTTGATGATTTCTTAAAATATTTGTAATTATTCTTTTAAATATTTATCATGGATTTTCAAGGATTCGGATAGTATCAGTTTCAGCTTACATAAGTTTTACAGATTTTGATAAATCTGCTTGAGAAGCAATGATTTAGCATATGAAGCATAATTCGAAAAGAAATCAATTTTAGCAAAAATAAGAAAGTTTAATCATATTATACTAAGCTAGTACCCAGCTCACTTAGACAGTGAGACAGTAGATTTCAGACAGAAAGTTATACAGATAGAGGCCTTTGGGGCCCGTTCAGACACACATAGAGGCTTTGGGCTGTGTGATCTGGGCGCTTTAGCCCTTTGGGGGCAGTTCTACGCATGCGTATGATCAAATAGTAGGCTTGTGCGATGTTAGATCTCGCTATGTACAGATAACTCTGCCTGCGTGATGTAGATCTCACCAGGTATGAGAAGATTCAGATAGCAGGCCTGTGCGATGTTAGATCTCGCCAGGTACAGATAGCTCTACCTGCGTGATGTAGATCTCACCAGGTATGAGAAAATTCAGATAGCTCTGCCTGTGCGATATTAGATCTCACCAGGCAAGATCAGAGAGTTTCAGGGGTACCTGTTTAGTATAATAAAAAGAGTTTTAAATACGTTTATATGAGTTAGTTGGAGAAGGAAGCATTATTAGTAAAAGTTTCTTTTGCAAGAAGATTTTAAAGAAATTATATTTTGTTTATTAAATAACTGAAATGATGATTTTAGCATATCATCATGAGTTTTATTTTAAAAGAATGAGAAAATATGCATTCTTTTCACTACTTTTAAAGAGTATAAAATGAAGCAATTTTATTTGAAAATTTTTAATCAAAAGTTATTTGTTTTGAAACTTCTATGAGAGATTTGATGATATTTTGACAAGTACGATAGATTTTTCTTAAGTATAAATATGATATGAGTTTCTAGTTAGAAATGTATTATATGATTTTATTATGAGATAGTCATAGTCATGCAATTTATGATTTGTTTAGAGAATAAATTTAACAAGTGATTGAGTATATAATGAGATGAATGTTATTTAAAAGTTCTATGTTATTTTAGTTCTTTTGGCCTCTGTTTATACATTTTTTTAGAAAAGAAAGAGATAT
Organism: Boswellia sacra; assembly: GCA_013180625.2. Classification (NCBI taxonomy): domain Eukaryota; kingdom Viridiplantae; phylum Streptophyta; class Magnoliopsida; order Sapindales; family Burseraceae; genus Boswellia; species Boswellia sacra. The sequence continues at coordinate 92,677 of SNVD02005843.1, forward strand.
AGTGATATATTTTGCAGTGTATACGAGATTAAATAAGGGTGGTTCAAAGTAAAGGTACGCAACTGATTTGCTTATATAGTTTAAGAATATTAAATTATTTAGGTAAGTAAATTGAAGAATTATATAAAGTATTTTCTTTATAGAGGGTTAATAAATTTTTATAGTTGTATTATAAGAATGAAGTTTATAAAGAAAGTTGAGAAGAAATAGTCATTTGTACGTTATTTTGGAAAGAAGAGTATACTAGTTCCCTTTTTAAAAGAAATTATACATTTTATTTTGTTTTAAGAAAAAAATGAGATTTTAGAACACAAAGTTTTATTCAAGAAATGAGTTATAAGAAATAAAAGAAGTAATATTTTATGTAATAAAAGTTGTCCACTCACTGAGCCTTTAGTTCATTCTTTTCCTATTCTTCTTCCCAACCAGGTGCTACAGGCTTGGTGCTAAGCTGTTTTTGATGCAAAGGAAGGCCACATGATGTATAATAATTATTCATGCATTTAAAGTATTTTATTTTTATGTATCTGTATAGGCTTTTAAATATTAAGTATGTTGAATATGACTTATTTATCTTTTAGTATGTTGTGGTTGATAAGGACGAAAGTCCCAAAATAAGTTGGGATGAGGAATTGTTTAGAAGTGTATAAACGTGTGTTTTTGCAGGGGGTTTTCTTCAAATTATAGGGGAAACTCTGCCGGTTTTTCATTAAAATTTTTGGAGGATTTTTTTAGTATTTTACATAAAAGACTTGAACTAGAAATAATTTTTTATGAATAGTTTTATCAAAGCGACAGAGCAAAAAGTGTGAAAAAAAAGTAGTTAATTAAAGACCGTTCTCTTAGTGAACAGTTTTAGGCAAGATTTACCCGTGTAGCTAGGGGTGGGTCGTGTCATTCATTGTCAATCAATTAACTCAACCATTAAGACAACCCTGCCCCACGGAACTCCAATATTATTCAATATAGAATGTGAAAGACTAGTTGACTAGACGTAATTAATTAATTAGGCGATCACATATTCGTATCACCAAAATATCGTGATCAGAGGCATAAGAATCGATTTATAACAAGCATGTAAAAAGTCAATCGATTAATTATCCGTTTTTCCCTAATTGGCCACGGAATCCTTCATCTCGGCTTTCGCGTGCGTTTGTGTCAGGTTAGGATTGTTGTATTTTTCTATAGCAACAACAATAATATAGGATTATTAGGTATTGTTTCTTCAGCTACTTTAAAAAGAAGTTGTTGTAAAAAAAAAAAAAAAATAGATATAATAAATGAGTCTAAAAACAAGTAGTCATCCTCTAAAAATTAAAATAATTATCTTTATAAATAAATAAAATAATAGTCAATAAAAGATGACATATGATGACATAATTATGTATAAGTTTCTTTTTTCTCTTTTATTTAATTAATTTACTTAAATTAAATTAAATTAATTGTTTATTAATTAATCATAATTATTATTTTTATTTACTTACACGTCTTTTGGATTGGGGTGTTCATCTCCTTTCTTTTTTATAATTTACATAATTATAGTAATAAATAAATAAATAAAATATTATTAAGTAAATATTAATTTGTAATAATTGTTTCTTATATTTCATCATTAACAATTATACAAAACAAACATTTTTTTTAAATAATCTAATTTGATATCTCATGTTATAATTCCATAACCAATAACTTAATGAAATTATGACATTATAATTTAATTAATATTATTATATAAATTTTATATTTATAAACACCAAATAATAATATAAAAATATTTGATGAATAACTTTTACGGGATATTTTTTAAATGACCTTTTTGGAGTCAACTTTGTAATTCTAATCCCCATTTCAATTATATATATATATATGTATGTATGTATGTATGTATATATATATGTATGTATATATATATATGTATATATATATATCACCCTTTTTCATTTAAAAGGACATAATTATCCTTTTAGGCTTATAAATGCAAGCCAAAGGAACATATACCGGGATATAAGCTTGGAGGTTGGATTTTTGAAGACATGCATGTACTTCTCTACACAACGCCTGGACCCGATTTCTAGCTCCTTGAAACATGTAGCCTCGCAACTGTAAGTCTATTTAACAGTAGATCAACATTGTTGTTTCCTTGTATTGTGTAGTTTGAATTTGTGGGAGATTGTTATTTCTGCCAAAAATGAGAAAAAAAAAAAACGAAACCGTTTGTGGATTTTATATGAGATTGATTGTTTGTTGGTTCTTCAGTCTCTTTGAATTTAACGATCTAGCTTGTTCAGTTACAGAGATAATGCTGCTCTACTTTTTTTTTTTTTTTGTATATGGGTCACAGTTTCAAGTTTTTATTTTTTTGTTTGATTGATTTGATGGGAAAAGATTGTAACTTTGAAGTTGTGAAATGTGGGAAATTTCAATGGAGATTAGGAAATTGATTATAACGTCTTGAGTTTTCATAATGCGTCTAATGATGATGATAAAGATTGCACTAGGAGAAAAAGAAGTTCAAAGGTTTAAGGTGTAGGATAGTGGTGATGATAAGTTAATTATACCATTGATAATATATATATATATTTCACAAAAGTAAAGATATTTGATGTTGTTGTAGCGAATAATGACATAAGATCCTTGTAAATTATTTGATTTTTTTAATCAGTTTGTGTAGCGTTTACTTGAATTGAGTGCTTCTATGGCTTTTGAGTTCTGTGATGTTGCTATTAGCTTTGTGTTTCTAATTCATTCTATGGTGAAGTGAACTGTTGAGAATGTATTGGACAAAGATAGTTAAAATTGAAGTTTAACTTGTATAAAGCTTAATCATAAATTTTTGGATTGGTATTTTTTGAATGTCAGCCTATGTGGCCATCTACTGGCTCATCCAAAATAAAAGATTATAAAATAAGTAAATTATGGTCGTCAATTAAAAGACAAATATGTTAAGTTTTTGGATTGTGCAATTTTCTCACTTTATAATCTATCAATTATTAGACTTTAGTTTTAGTGTGAACTAGAAATTGCTAATTCCTTAAGTAAATAAAGTTCAAAGCAGCACTATTGTCAAACAACTTATTTGCATCAATGGGCAATTATTTTTTAACGGCATTTTCAGAATGAGTTGTCCGTACAGTTTTATGATCTCTTCAAGAAAGCTTGGGAAGCTAATGTTCTAGAATTTAAGAAAGAAGGAATTTATGCTGAAAGACATGAGGATCCTAATCGTGGTAAACAGAGTAAGCATTCTGGTCCTAAAAGTTTAGGAAATTTTTTTGGGAGTGGTTGGGTTAATAAAAACAATGGTGGTAGCCAAAACAATTGGAGGTGAAGGAGATCATAAGCCTCCATCTGGTTATCACTTATAAACAAGCTCTCAAAGAAGTCACTTTTACCTGTATGTTAGATAAAATCTTATCCATATTTTTATGCAAGGGGGCGTTTTTTGCTTTTGGCCATATGCAATTGATATTCCAATCACTTGTCAACTTTTATTGCTTTTTATTGTTTACTTACTTTTTAGTGAAATACAGAAATAATACATACAAAATAGTCTTTGTTCATATTCATAGTTTCAAAGTGTTCGCTTTGTTCATTTTTATAGTTTAGAGTGTATAATTTGTGGGTTCTTTTTGTTCATTTTTGCAGGTCAGGGTGTGAGAACGAGGGTGTTGTTTCTGGAGTTGGCTTTTTGGTGGCTTGGATAGTAGTGTTGAAGTATCTACCAAAAGCATAAAGAGAAACTGTTTCTAGTTTGGTGGGAGGCCATGGTGTTTGGATTAAAAATGCTGTGAGAAATGTCAGCCTAACATGGTGACTTACAATATTTTGATGCAAATGTTTGCTGACTCAAAATCAACTGACATGGTTATCAAACTGAAGAAGGAAATGGATGAGAATGAAATCGAGGCTAATGTGAATACTTATCGAATTTTAATTTCAATGTATTATGGCATGGGGCATTGGAATAATGCTTACAAGTTGTTTAGGGAGATGATTTAAGGAGAAATGCTTAAAATCAAGTTTGCCAGTTTATGAGATGGTCTTGCAGCAACTAAGAAAGGTAGGGTAATTGAAGAAGCATAAGGAGTTGGTAGAGAAAATAGTTGATAGAGGCTTTGTTTCTCGCCCTTTGTTGAAGTAGCCAGTTCTTCTAAACTCTTAATCCTAATTATGTAACCATTTTTCTTTTTTAACATATAATTGGTTGTGCTATATCTTAAGATAATTATATTTTTGCATTATATTTCTGACAAATATGAGAAGAAATCTAGAATTCATTCAAAAATAACTAAACGAAATTAGTTTTGCCTGCCTAGTTATATTCTAAATAGTGGATAAGGGTATCCCCTTGATGAAAAGGGATGGTTAAATGCATACCAATTTGATATATTTATCCATCACTCTCCATGTTACTATTAATCCAGATTATGGTATTCTTGAAATTTTTGTGTTTGATATTCCACTTTGACAATTAACCTTTCGGAATTTTGAAATTTATGACCTTATCTAATTTTACTCTTTGCTTGCTTCTACAATAGAAAAGTGAGAAAGGATATTCAAGATTTTTTATTTAGATATTTTGTTACTATCTCCATAATAACATAACAACAACCAAGAGAGATTTATAATTTTTATTCCAATATGAGTAAAGTTCACTTTGGTTAGTCATTTATGAAGTTTAGAGTAATTTCACTTTATATCATAAATAAAGTGTCATGCAAGTGTCCATCATGCAAAAAAAGAGGTTCAAGAATATTGCATGACATTGTCGTGCAAAACAATTTCTTCCAATAATTTTGCACGTCTCAATCAAGCAATTTGCAAGACATGATTGTGCACAAATGTACATAAGTTCAATTCAATTTCCTTATCAAAAAAGACTATTGCATCGCATGTGATAGCTGTCTATTTATGTATCATTTTCATATCAATTCATCTATGTTTCTTTGCTATAATCCTTGGTATTTTTATGTTTTTGTGTGGTTTTAATGTTTGTAGGAGTTTTGGAGGAACTTGCACAAAAATGGAGTAAAACCCTTCATTTTCACCTCTGCTAGTCAACCATCTTCTCGGATTTAATTGTATTGATATACAATGAACCCGATGACATGTTATATACCGTTGGAAAGCTCTCGAAGTCTATTTTCTGGAGAAATTTACGGTTTATAAATCCATTCAGTGTACCGAAAGTTGTAATCAAAACAATGTGAGAAGTGTAGAAATGTAATTCCACAAATCACTGTAGCATGTATAATACGGGATACTGTAGCAGGTTACTGTAGCAAAGTATATAAACACATTTTAGGGTTTTATTTGAATAACTTGAAGAGGGGAGAACGCGTGGGAGGCTTCAGCTCTGGATTTCTCTCATCTCCTGGAGTTCTTGAAGGAGAAAGAAGGCTTAGAAAGAGGAAGAACTACAATCTTAAGAGATTTTCATCAAATTTGCTAAGTTTTCTTTTTCCCTTTCATTTTCTGGAATGTCTCCATATTGTATTGTATTTGTATTGTGTCTGAATATGTGTAACTAAATCTGAATTGGTTGAGGGTGATTTCAAAGCCCTTGATATGGTTTTTGTGAGTTTTTTTTTTAAAAAATTACTATTCACATAAAAAGAAAAAAGATAGTACAATATACGAGGGGCATACCCCAAGAAGAGTATTTAGTACTCACAAGTCCAAAAGGAAATAACAAAGCCCAAAGGCTTCAAATGAATAAACAGAATAAAAGCCAAAGGCCCCAGAGAAAACAATTACGCATAGGCCCAAAACCAACCACAACATAGCCAAGATCACTCAAACAATAAAAACAAAAGGGCGTATTAGCCCAATCTAGCAAAATAAAGTCCAAGAAAATAAACTAATGATGAAGACCCCATATGGCACGAAGTTGAGGAGTGATCACATACTTGGCCTCTAAGGTTAGAAGCCGAGACCGAACCAAGGTAAAAATCTCATCAATCACCTGCCGACAAGTCCGACGACGCTACTGATACACACGATCATTCCTCTCATACCATAGAAAATAAACTGTGGCAGAAAAGACCAAACGTGCAAGTATATGCTCAAAATTCTTTCTGTCCTGAAGATGAAGAGAAGCCCAATGAAGTAGAGTGAGCCAATCAGAAGATGGCCAAACAATGAGAGTCTTAGCTGTAATCTCCTCCCATACAGAAGACGAGAAAGGACATCTAAAGAAAAGATGCTCATGAGTCTCACTTGCTGAGGCACAGAGAACACAGCCCGAAGAGGATAACATGCCATGACACTCTAATCGATCCATAGTACGAAGACGACCCAAGGAGGCAAGCCAAAGAATAAAAGAGTGTCTTAGAACATGGCCAGGGAACCAAAGAAGATGATGAAATGAATTCACGGCTCGTCTACTGCGTAAAAACTCCCATGCTAAGGCAATGGAGAAAACTCCAGAGGTGCGGCCCTTCCAAACAATACGATCAGGAGTCCCCATCATAGGCCGGAAGCTGATAGAGTCCCAAATTCGTCCAAAGGCCGATCCACCATCAGGAAAAGTCTAATCCCCATCCTGAATAATAGTGGAGACCTTGGCATCTGAGGGAAGACCTGTAGATGAAAGATTCCTGAAAGAAAACAAATCACAAAGACGCCCCTATGGCAACCAGTAATCCTGCCAAAGTGAGGTGTCACGACCATCTCCAATATAAGAGACAAATTTACCCCTACACCAATCTCGACTGTGCAAAATCTTCCTCCAAGACCAGGAGGCTCCAGAAGTAACTCGAACCTGCCAAAACGAGCGGCCCCGAAGGAGTACTTTATGAACCCAAGAAGACCATGTGGAGGACTTATCAGAAAGAAGTCTCCAAACATGCTTTAGAATAGCGGCCTGATTCCATTCCTTCACTCGCTTAATTCCCAATCCTCCTTCCTTTAACGGATAGCAAACTGAATCCCAAGCTACTTTGGCCTCAGAACGAGACAAAGAGGTCCCTCTCCACAGGAAAGCAGCCAGAATACCCTCAATCTTTCGCACCACAGTTGCCGACAATATGAATATGATGACCAATAGACCTGTATGGAAAAAAGTACCGACTTGATTAACTGAAGACGGCCAACATAAGTCAACATAGCAGATGTCCATAACCTGACCCTCGATAGAATCCGTTCTATCAATGGAGTACAACCTGAAGGGCGCAATCTCTTATTTAATGCTTATGATTGCTTGCTGATTGTATTTGGGTGGCCAACTGAATATAATCTGGATATTGTCTATTGCTAGACTAGAAATCTTGATCCGTAATTGTCTTGAATTTCTAATCATTAGTAGCAAAATTATGATCAGAGATTGCAACTGGAGAATATAACCTAAATTAAATAATCCGAGCTTGTGTGTTTATTGCTGAAATCAACCTGTCTTTCTTTTCGTAATGCATCCATTGAATTAAATTTAGAGAGCTTGTTCTAGGTTGTTTAATGCATAGAGATTAAATAAAGAGCCTGTTTTATTTAACAACAAAGTAAGGAAAGATTGAGGTAACAGAGCTTGTTGTTATCTACGGTTCATAACTTCAATAGTGTAATTGAATGACAATTGTATGGTTAATTCACAAATCCATATCTTGTGGCAGAGAATGATCCCTTAATCAGGTTACTCTCATTGATTTTTCACTCTATTTTACTTTGTGTTGTTTTATTGTGCATTTACATTAATATTTCATTTAGTTAATCCATTAACAAAACCCCCCCATTTATCTGTTGTTGCTGTAAAATAACAAATTCAATTAGAATCAATCCTCGTGGGAACGATATCTTACTCATCACTTTATTACTTGTGCGACTAGTATACTTGCTAGTTTCGAACGCATCAAGTTTTTGGCGCCGTTGCCGGGGATTGATTTTCTAATCGATTTGTTATTTTGTTTTCATTGTTGATTCATATTTTGTTTTTCTTTTCTGATTGTTTGTGTTTAGGTGACATGGCAGTAAACTTCCAACAATTCAGTAGCGGATTTGAGCCACAACTACATTGGAGAGTAAATGAGGTAAGCACTCCGAACATTGAACAACAACTTTCTGAGCTAACCTCTCTTGTGAAAAACATGGCTGTAGGACATATGCAGAAACCTTATGCATGTGGGGTATATTCTACCATGGAGCATCCAATGGACATATATCCAACTTTACAAGAAGAAGATATGGAACAAGCCAATGCCATGAGAGGATTTTCAAGACAATCAAGGCAATGGTATGATCCCTTCTTTAATACTTATAATGCCAGATGGATAGATCATCCCAATTTTAGTTACGGGAATCATCAACCAATCGCCCCAAATGGCATACCACATTGGCCATAAGGTTTCAATCAACCTAGAGTGCAACAACCATTTCAAATGCAACCACCACCAATGCCACATCCACCACCATAACCAGCTTCACAAAACTCAGGTATGTCTCTCTAGGATATTGTTACTGCACTTGCCACTAACACAATGCAATTCCAGTAGGAAACTGGGGCAAGTATCCAAAATCTAGCAAATCAAATGGGACAATTGGCTACTAGCATGACCAAATTCGAGGGCCAAGACTCAGAAAAATTATCTTCTCAAACAGTGATTGATAAGTGTCTATTTATATATCATTTTCATATCAATTCGTCCATGTTTCTTTGCTATATTCCTTGGTATTTTTATGTTTTTGTGTGGTTTTGATGTTTGTAGGAGTTTTGGAGCAACTTGCACAAAAATGGAGTAAAACCCTTCATTTTCACCTCTGCTAGTCAACCATCTTCTCGGATTTAATTGTATTGATATACAATGAACCCGATGACATATCATATACCGTTGAAAAGCTCTCGAAGTCTACTTTTTGAAGAAATTTACGGTTTATGAATCCATTCAGTGTACCGAAAGTTGTAATCAAAACAATGTGAGAAGTGTAGATATGTAATTCCACACATCATTGTAGCATGTATAATACGGGACACTGTAGTAGAGTATTTAAACACATTTTAGGGTTTTATTTTCATAACTTGAAGAGGGGGGAACGTGTTAGAGGCTGCATCTTTGGATTTCTCTCATCTCTTGGAGTTCTTGAAGGAGACTAAAGGCTTGGAAAGAGGAAGAACTACAAATCCTAAGAGATTTCATCAGATTTGCTAAGTTTATCATTTCCCTTTCATCTTCTGAAATTTTTATGTATTGTATTGTATTTATGACGTTTTTGAACATGTGTAACTGAATGCGAATTGGTTGAGGGTGATTTCAAAGCCCTTGATATGGTTTTTGTGAGTTGATTGTGTAAGAAATTATTATCCACTTCTCTAATTGAAGTTGCTTGCATTTCCCATATCTAATGCTTATGATTGCTTGCTGATTGTATTTGGGCTGGCCAATTGAATATAATCTGGTTGTTATCTATTGCTAGACTAGAAATCTTGATCCGTAATTGTCTTGAATTTCTAATCATTAGTAGCAAAATTGTGATCAGAGATTGCAATTGAAAAATACAACCTAGGTTAAATAATCTGAACTTGTGTGATTATTGCTTAGATTAACCTATCTTTCTCATCGTAATGCTTCCATTGAATTAAACTTAGAGAGCTTGTTCTAGGTTGTTTAATGGATAGAGATTAAATAAAGAGCTTGTTTTATTTACCAACAAAGTAAGGAAAGATTGGGATAACAGAGCTTGTTGTTATCTACGGTTGATAACTTCAATGCTGTAATTGGATGACAATTCTATGTTAATTCACAAATCCATATCTTGTGGCAGAGAAGGATCCCTTAACCAAGTGTCTCTCATTGATTTTTCACTCCATTTTACTTTGTTTTGTGTTATTGTGCATTTACATTAATATTTCATCTAGTTAATCAATCAACGAAACCCCCCGTTTATTGTGTCTTTGCTTTCGAATAACAAATTCAATTAGAATCAATCCTCGTGGGAACGATATCTTACTTATCACTTTATTACTTGTGCGACTAGTATACTTGCTGTCTCTTATACACATCTAGATGTGTATAAGAGACAGGTTGCCGGGGATTGATTTTCTAATCGATTTGTTATTTTGTTTTCATTGTTGATTCATATTTTCTTTGTTTTTCTTTTCTGATTGTTTGTGTTTAGACCACATGGCAGTAAACTTCTATCAATTCAGTAGCGGATTTGAGCCACAAGTACCATGGAGAGTAAATGAGGTAAGCACTCGAAACATTGAACAACAACTTTCTGAGCTAACTTCTCCTTTGTGAAAACATGGCTTAGGAAATATCAAAAATCTTATGCATGTGGGGTATAGTCTACCATGGAGCATCAATCGACATGTATCCAACTTTGCAAGCAGATATGGAACAAGCCAATGCCATGGATGGATTTCCAGGACAAAGAAGGCAATGGTATAATCCCTTCTCTAACACTTACAATGCTGGATGGGAAGATCACCCTAATTTCAGTTACTGGAATCATCAACCAATCATCCCAAATGCCATACCAAATGAACTACAAGGTTTAATCAACCTAGAGTGCAGCAACCATTTCAAATGCAACCACCACCAATGCCACAACCAGCACCACAACCAGCTCCAAAAAACTCAGGTATGTCACTCCAGGATATTGTTAATGCACTTGCCACTAACACAATGCAATTCCAGCAGGAAATTGGGGCAAGTATCCAAAACCTAGCAAATCAAATGGGACAATTGGCTACTAGCATGAGCAAATTCGAGGGCCAAGGCTCAGAAAAATTACCATCTTAGCCGTGATCAATCCAAAGAGAGAATGCTATGCTGTAACTTTGAGAAGTGAAAGCATTAGAGATTCCACCTAAAGAAATCACAAATTGATGAAGGGGTGATACCACTTCTACCATGAACAAAACATCCACTTCTAAGGTAAATCCTAAAACTTCCATTCATTCATATGTTACCCCTCCACCTTTTCCCAACAGATTTGCAAAATCAAGGAAGGAGGAACAAGAACAAGAAATCCTGGAAACTTTTCGCAAGATCGAGGTAAACATAACACTTCTGGATGCTATCAAGCAAGTGCCTCGTTATGCAAAATTTCTCAAAGAGTTATGCACCAACAAGAGGAAGTTGAAAGGAAATGAGAAGGTAAGTGTGGGGGAAAATGATTCAGTTGTATTGCAAAAAATTCCTCCGAACTGCAAAGATCCAGGTACGGTCACCATTCCATGTACTATTGGTAAAACCAAGTTTGAAAGAGCTATGTTAGATTTAGGAGCATCTATTAATGTCATGCCATATTCTATTTATGCTTCTTTGAATCTTGGACCCCTTTCGAAAACTGGTATTGTAATTCAACTTGCTGATCGTTCTAATGCATATCCCAAAGGAGTTGTGGAAGATGTGCTTGTGCAGGTACATCAATTGGTTTATCCAGCAGACTTCTATGTTCTGGAAATGGAGGATGAGACATCTCCCAATCCAACACCGATTCTTTTGGGGAGGCCATTCTTGAAACTGCCCGAACCAAGATTGATGTTCATGAATTAGCACTCTCACCATGGATTTGATGGCGAGGTGATTGCTTCAATTATTTTTGAGGCAAATGGAGATCCCTACGGACTTACATTTCTGTCTTTGCCAGTTGAATGTATTGATCTTTGGCACAACATTTTTTTGACTTAACCGCAAAGATGAATTGGAAGTAGCCATTAGTGAACACAACGAGGGATAAGGACAGAAAGTTTTCAAAGAACCAGGAAGTTTTGATACTGTGTCCTAAATAATGAGGAAGTTTGTGGCACAGCTGGATGAGACTATAACTATCACCACAAACAGGTATGATGTTTCGTACATTGAATTGCCTTTATCTAATGAGAAAATTCTTCCTTCTGTGATGAAAGCCCCTACCTTGGGGCTTAAGCCTCTTCCAGAACATTTGAAGTATGTATTCTTGGGTGAGAAGGATACTTTGCCAGTCATAATAGCCAAGGGCCTTACACCATGACAAGAAGAGAAACTCATTCGAGTGCTTCGAGATCACAAAACAGCCATTGGGTGGACAATTGCTGACATCAAAGGTATTAGCCCAGCCATATGCATGCACCGTATCTTATTAGAAGAAGGATCCAAGCCCACTCGAGAAGCACAGCGAAGGTTGAATGCTCCAATGATGGAAATTGTCAAGAAAGAAATCCTAAAATTGTTAGATGTAGGTGTGATTTATCCAATTTCGGATAGCACGTGGGTGAGTCCAGTCCAAGTCGTTCCAAAGAAATCTGGTGTTACGGTGGTTAAAAATGACAATAATGAGCTAGTTCCCACTCGTATCCAAACCGGGTGGCGAGTTTGTATTGATTATCGAAAGCTCAATTCTGCAACTCGCAAGGATAACTTTCCTTTGCCATTCATTGATCAAATGCTGGAGAGATTAGCAGGTCATTCTCATTATTGTTTTCTTGATGGCTATTCAGGATATAATCAGATTGTCATTGCCCCTGAAGATTAAGAGAAAACTACATTTACATGCCCATTTGGTACATTTGCGTATCGACGCATGCCGTTCGGTCTTTGCAATGCCCCTGCCACTTTTCAAAGGTGTATTGTAAGTATTTTCTCTGATTATGTTGAGAACATCATTGAGGTATTTATGGATGACTTTAGTGTTTTTGGTGATTCTTTTGATAGATGCCTTGATAACCTTACACTTATACTTCAAAGATGTATGGAAACTAACCTTGTTCTAAATTAGGAAAAATGTCATTTTATGGTAGATCAGGGTATAGTTTTGGGACATGTTATTTCTGCTAAGGGTATAGAAGTTGATAAATCCAAGATAGATCTTATATGTTCCTTACCCCTTCCCACAAGTGTGCGGGATATTCGTTCGTTTCTCGGTCATGCAGGTTTCTATCGTCAATTCATCAAAGATTTCTCGAAGATAGCATTGCCTCTATGCAGATTATTGCAGAATGATGTGGCCTTTGAATTTGATGAGAAATGCAAAGAGGCATTTAGAAACTGAAGGAACTCTTGACTTCAGCTCCAATAATCCAATCTCCAAATTGGAATCATCCATTCGAGATCATGTGTGATGCGAGTGATTATGCTGTGGGTGCCGTTTTGGGTCAACGAATTGGCAGAATTCCACATGCCATTTATTACGCATCTCGGACTTTAAATGATGCTCAACTTAATTATTCTACCACTGAGAAAGAGCTGCTAGCGGTTATTTTTGCTTTAGAAAAGTTTCGATCTTATTTGATTGGTACTAAAGTAACCGTTTATTCTGATCATGCAGCTTTGAGGTACTTGCTCACAAAGAAAGATGCAAAACCAAGGCTTATCAGGTGGATACTCCTTTTACAGGAATTTGACTTGGAGATCAAAGATAAGAAGGGAAGTGAAAACTTAGTTGCAGACCATCTCAGTCGCATTGTCCATGACGAGGATGTACTGCCATTACAAGAAAGTTTTCCGGATGAACAATTGCTGTCTCTACATGTCGCAGCCCCTTGGTATGCGGATATTGTTAATTACTTAGTTACCAAGAAGCTACCACATGACTTGACTTGAGCTCAAAGAGACAAGATCAAAAACATTGCCAAGTATTACATATGGGATGATCCATACTTATGGAAGCATTGTTCTAACCAAGTGATAAGAAGGTGCATTTCTGAATCTGAATTTAATTCAATTTTAACCTTCTGTCATTCTTATGCATGTGGAGGTCATTTCGGACAAAGAAGAACAGCCCTTAAAGTTCTTGATTGTGGATTCTACTGGCCATCATTGTTCAAAGATGCATATTTTTTCTGTAAAGCTTGTGACCGTTGTCAAAGGACAGGTAATTTAAGTGCCAAAAATCAAATGCCATAAACCCCTATACTTATTGTCGAGATTTTTGATGTGTGGGGTATTGATTTCATGGGTCCTTTTCCTTCATCTTTTGGTAATGTTTACATTATACTTGCTGTGGATTATGTTTCTAATTGGGTGGAAGCAATAGCTACGAGAACTAATGATTCTAAAGTTGTTGTAGATTTTGTGAAATCTAACTTTTTTGCGAGATTTGTAAAACCAAAGACCATGATAGCGATAGAGGGACACACTTCTGCAACAAATCATTTGAAGCCTTGCTCAAGAAATACAACATCACTCACAATGTGTCTACTGCTTATCATCCACAAACTAGTGGTCAAGTTGAAGTTTCAAATCGGGAAGTCAAGTCCATTCTCGAGAAGACATTGAATCCGAGTAGAAAAGATTGGAGCCTACGATTGAATGATGCACTTTGGGCCTACCGAACTGCTTACAAGACACCTATTGGATGTCTCCGTATAGGTTAGTCTATGGTAAGCCATGTCACCTTCCAGTAGAGCTCGAACACAAAGCATGGTGGGCAGTAAAGCTTTGTAACATGGAGATGGATGCTGCTTGAGAACAAAGGAAGCTTCAACTGCAAGAATTGGAAGAACTTAGAAATGATGCCTATGAGAATTCCAGAATTTACAAGGAGAGAACTAAGGCATTTCATGATAAAATGATCTCCAAGAAGAATTTTGAAGTGGGACAGAAAGTTATTTTATTTCATTCTCGCCTCAATTTATTTCCAGGTAAATTACGATCTCGATGGGTTGGACCTTTTGTTATTACTAATGTTTTTTCTCATGGTGTAGTGGAAATCAAGAGCTTAAAAATGGACAAAGTATTCAAGATGAATGGGCATAGGTTGAAGCCTTACTATAAGAATTCAGTGATGCAGGACATCGATGAGGTACCTCTCTACGAGCCAACTTATTTTGATGGGTGAGGACAGATAACGTCAGGCTGAGGACGTTAAACTAAGCACTTATTGGGAGGCAACCCAATGTTTTTGAAATATAAATAAAAAGAGACAAAGAAAGAAGGTAGTATTGATCAATTTTTGTGTTTCGAGGAGATTCCTCTCATGGGCTATTATAATTGATCAGGTTTTATCTCTCTTTGCCATTTGTCTTATTTGCTTTGTTTTTTGTTTTTGACTTTCATTTGCTCTTATGTTTTTATTTCTTTTATGTGTCTCTATTTTCTTTTCTTTTCTTGTGTTTAATTTGATTATTCCGTGCTTCGAGTTCAGTTGTGCAACAGCTTGAAGAAACATTCAAACGGGAGTTGAAGCCATTGTTCGAAGGTTTGAAACGTGCATATCTGGGAGAAGAACAAACTCAATCGCATTATCGGTAATATCTCTCATTTTCTTCTCTTCAATGGATGCTGATATCTTTCTATCGAACCTTCATAAATATTTCCCTTCACTTCCTCAAAATGCTATGTTTAAAATTTATAAAGTACGAATTACTAGACTTTGGGCATTGATGCTCCTAAATGTGCCTGCGGATATCCGATGGCTTATTGAAGCCAAGGTGAGATTATCAGGTGAGCCTGACATTAATCTCGCAAAATACATGCTTGGTCTAGGAAAGAGCTACTACGCCAAGAGGCGAAGAGCGAAAAGGTTACAAGTATGTTATAAATGTGCTAGATGGAATTGTAACCAGACTTGTCGTTCATTAGTTTTGCGTCCAGGAATAGAGAAGATAAACTTTCATTTATTAAGAATGGTTTGAGTAATGAGTCGCCGGATAATGTTTTGTTAACTCTCGAGTCACATTCTTGTGGACTTGTTCAGCGTGAATTGCTTAATCTATGGACACAATTTCGTGATGAATTGCAGTGTTATAGTCTAGGGAATCTGACTAAAAACGACCCTGTTTGCCAGTTTATAAGAAAACTGGATGGGAAGCAAATCCCCGACTCATAGAAGGCGTTTCAGCCGTTACTGGACGTAAAACCAGAGGAAGATGTGAGCCACAATCACAACTACTTGTATATTTGAATGTGTGTTGTTGTTGTAGAATTTTTTTTCTTGTTTTGTTTGATCTGATTATCAATGTTGTTTTTGTGTTGTTGTTGTTTGTTGATTTTGTTTGTTTTAATTTCAAGTTTTCTTTTTGACAAACCATATGACTACCCTATGGCATAAGTATACGTGGGAGACAGGTATAGAGGTTTTGTCAACCTCTACCAAAAGTGTATCTCCATTTTTAATGCTTCACGTGGGAGACAAGTGTGGGGGTTTTGTCAACCCCCGCCGAAAGTGTATCTCCATTTTCCATGCTTCACGTGGGAGACAAGTGTGTAGGTTTTGTCAAACCTCGCCGAAAGCATATCTTATTTTTTCAAATTTTGGGGCGATAAATCTGCATCGAGCAACCCCCACCGAAATTATGTCCCCATGTGTCAAATTTGAGAGTTTTACGTGTGCATATATCCATTTGCATATTTTCAAATGTCATTTTATAACCTGTCTTGCACTTGAATCGCATAATACCTAACGTACATCATTGTCTTGCACAAGTTTAGAGCACTTTTAGAAATGGAGAAAACACCAATTCGGCGATTCCAAAATATATGCGTATTTTGTGGATCGCAATTTGGTAAAGATGGAGAGTTTACAACAGCAGCTCTTGATCTTGGTAGGACATTAGCTGCGAGGGGTATTCATTTGATTTATGGAGGGGGTAGTCTTGGGTTAATGGGGTGTGTGTCGACAGCTGCATCCTTAGGAGGAAGCAAAGTTCTCGGCATTATCCCTAAACCATTAGCTGTACGAGATATCGTAGGCAACACCATGGGGAAGAGTTACATGTTTCTAGTATGCATGAGCGTATTGCACATATGGTCATTAAATCTGATCCATTTATAGCTTTGCCCGGTGGTTATGGTACATTAGAGGAGATATTTCAAATCACCTCTTGGGCACAGCTAAACATCCATCGGAAACCCATTGGTTTGTTAAATGTCAATAATTTTTTTGATGGTTTGTTGTCTTTTCTTGATCAAGCAGTAGAAAAAAACTTCATCTCACAGTCGGCGAGGCAAATCCTGGTTACAGCTTCAACTGCAGGGGAGTTAATTGACAAATTACAAGCATTCGTCTATTCGCCTGATCCAACAATAGCTCGGATAGATTGGTTTGGAGAAGGCAATAAGAGGCGTAAACTGGATTTAACGCTCCTTCTGTAATCTTTATCTGCTGGTTTGCTTCATTTTCGTTTACTTTCTCTTTATTGTGTTTATTTGAGTTTTTTTTAATGTCATTTCTTTTGAGTTTTTTTCAGGTTGTTTCTTTCACCGCAGGTAATATTTTCTAATCTTTGCTTTTAGAGTGGTGGCTTAAAAAGTTTAAGTTCTCTTGAAACACATTCTGGATCTCTTCAATCCATAATGGCTGAATAAGGAGGCTAACTTCTAAACTTTTTAGACCCATTCTAACTATCTTGTTTTTGTTTGCTGACTTGTTGAACTTTGTTATTTTATGAGTGAGTTTAGTTTTGCGTAATTTAGAGTTGTTATGTGTTTTTATCTTTATCAGTTTCGATTCAAAAAAACAATTGTGAAAAAACCTGAGAATGGCAGAATATGGGGTTTTCTTTAACCCTTGAAACGCATTCTCTCTAAATAAATCTGTAGTTTGTTTATTTCATGTTGTTTGAAGTGTCTTGTTTCTTGTTTTGTTCTTTCATAATAAAGGTATATAGGCTGGAAACCTTAAGTCTGCGGGCTACTGGTCCTAAGGATTGTTGAAATATACAATCTTGACTCAGGTGTAACAATGCCACGTACCTCTTTTCTTGCATTTTGTGGGTCGATGATAAGATAATGATTGAATTAAGAATAACTCTTGGAAAATGATAAATGATGCATGGATCTGTGTGCTTGAAATGTTTATTGGTTTTCGCTTTGCTTTTGATTCCTTGCGCAACATTGAGCACTGAGCTATTATCACTGAGTTATTTGTTCACTTAGAGAAAGTTTATGTAATTTAAATGTTTCTTCAGATTTCAATGAATTCTAGAACTTGTTTGATGGTCACTCGAGGCGAAATCCTAGACTGTGCAACATTGGGGAAATGATTTAGGCCATCTTTGGACCGTTTGAGCCTTAATAGCCAACCTTGACTGAAATTGATCCCTAGTTACCCCTTTGAGCCTTTGTAAGCCTTTTTCTTTGTTAACTCACTAAAAGATTTCCTAACCTCAAATGAATTTGTTCCAAACAGTTTATCCCTTACCTACGAGCATGTAGATCATTCGCAATTAAATTTTGAGGTATGTTCTGGTTTTGGGAAGTTAGAGGAGGTTGGGATGTGTCATGAGCAATGCAAGTGAGTTCTATTGTGTTTGAAAAAAAAAAAGAAAAAAAGAAAAAAAACCAATCTGTACTTATCGTCCACGTACTTACACATTGAGGACAATGTGTTGTTTAAGTGTGGGGGAGGGAAAGTGTAAAAAAAAAAAGAAAAAAAAAGAACAAAAGAAGAAGAATAAGAGATCTATACCCTTAAGTGTTCTTAAAAAGAATGAAACAACAAAGTGTGAGGGTATAGTTTTCTTTTGTTTTCTGCAAAAAAAAAAAAAAAGATTGAGTGTTCTAAATAAGTTTGGGGGAGTAACCTGGTGAATTGAAATGAAGTTGTGTTATAGGTTTGAGCTCTACATAGTCTTGAATGATTTATGTGTTTGTGGGTGATTTGAGCCAAATTATTATCCTTTATCATACCTTCACCCAAGCCAAACGTTACAAGCTTAATAAAGTCCTACTTGATCCTTGGTGTTGTGCATGTCTACATTAGTGGAGAGTGACTTGAAAAGCAGGCCTATGGAGTACATTTATACACACATCTTCAATATTAAATATGATTCATTTTTATGCATAAACTCATCCGGGTTACAAGTGATTAGGTGAGAATGGCTCTACACACACACACTTGAGGAATTGAAGTGAAGCGAAACTAATCTTTGAGATAAAATTCTTGATCAAGTGCATTATTTTGAAGTTTTCCTTGGGTTATAATTAAGTACAATCTTTGAGGCCTATTTGCAAGTTGAAGCATTTGTGTGTTTTAATTTTTCTTTGATTCTGTTTCGGTTTAGTTTTGTTTCATATCGTTGTAGTTGCTCGAGGACTAGCAAAGTCTAAGTGTGGGGGAATTTGATAGGTGTCTATTTATGTATTACTTTTATATCAATTCGTCCATGTTTCTTTGCTATATTCCTTGGTATTTTTATGTTTTTGTGTGGTTTTGATGTTTGTAGGAGTTTTGGAGCAACTTGCACAAAAATGGAGTAAAACCCTTCATTTTCACCTCTGCTAGTCAACCATCTTCTCGGATTTAATTGTATTGATATACAATGAACCCGATGACATATCATATACCGTTGAAAAGCTCTCGAAGTCTACTTTTTGGAGAAATTTACGGTTTATGAATCCATTCAGTGTACCGAAAGTTGTAATCAAAACAGTGTGAGAAGTGTAGAAATGTAATTCCACACATCACTGTAGCATGTATAATACGGGACACTGTAGCACGTTACTGTAGCAGAGTATTTAAACACATTTTAGGGTTTTATTTTCATAACTTGAAGAGGGGAAAACGTGGGAGGAGGCTGCATTTCTGGATTTCTCTCATCCCTTGGAGTTCTTGAAGGAGAAAGAAGATTTTGAAAGAGGAGGAACTACAATTCCAAGAAGATTCATCTACAAAGAAGATTTTCAAAGAATTTGCTAAGTTCTTTCTTTCCTTTTCAATTCTGGAATTTCTCTGTATTGTATTTGTTATTCTGATTGAATATGTGTAACTAAATCTGAATTGGTTGAGGGTGATTTCAAAGCCCTTGATATGGATTTTGTGAGTTGATTGTGTAAGAAATTGTTATCCAATTCTCTAATTGAAGTTGCTTGTATTTTCCCATATCTAATGCTTATGATTGCTTACTGATTGTATTTGGAATGGCCAACTGAATATAATCTGTTGTTGTCTATTGCTAGATTAGAAATCTTGATCCGTAATTGTCATGAATTTCCAATCATTAGTAGCAAAATTGTGATCAGAGATTGCAATTGGAAAATACAACCTAGGTTAAATAATCCGAACTTGTGTGATTATTGCTTAGATCAACCTATCTTTCTCATCGTAATGCTTCCATTGAATTAAACTTAGAGAGCTTGTTCTAGGTTGTTTAATGGATAGAGATTAAATAAAGAGCTTGTTTTATTTAACAACAAAGTAAGGAAAGATTGGGATAACAGAGCTTGTTGTTATCTACGGTTGATAACTTCAATGCTGTAATTGGATTACAATTCTATGTTAATTCACAAATTCATATCTTGTGGCAGAGAATGAACTCTTAACCAAGTGTCTCTCATTGATTTTTCACTCCATTTAACTTTGCTTTGTGTTATTCTTCATTTGCTTTCGTATTAAGTTTAGTTAATCAATCAACAAAACCCCCCCTGTTTAGTTTATTATTGCTGAAAAATAACAAATTCAATTAGAATCAATCCTCGTGGGAACGATATCTACTTATCACTTTATTACTTGTGCGACTAGTATACTTGCTAGTTTCGAACGCATCACTTAAACACTTAGACAAAAGACGCTCTCTTCTCTACACTCATCGATCAAGTTTCTAAACTCTCTGCACTCAGCTCTTATCTCTCATCACTCGTTGACTCTTGGCACTAAACATTCATCAACTCTTTTCAATCATTGTTTTAGTATATCCATACACGTACGGTTCTTAGTTGTCTGTCATTACTGCAAAATCAGATTTGGGTGTTCCCTTCATTGTGAAATCCATTCGAAGTAAGAAATCTTTACCCTAAGTTGCTCGTGAAATTAGATCTAGGTATACTTGTTTGCATCATCTTATTTGTACGCCTTGTGAAGGGTTCCATGGCTTGCAAGATGTTTGCCTCCACCTTAATGTTTATTTTAATTTTTAATTTTTCTTTTGGTATCTTGAGTAATTGGTTATAGAATCTAAAAATCAAATCAGAAACTCTACTCTTTTGTTTTTTAATCTAATTTTCTTATCAAATTCTAGTGACATTTTAATTTCTTTTTGTTTTTACATTTGCAAGTGATGCCACCGACTGATCTGAGCAGAAACCACCAAGCGGTCCACTTATCATTCTGGTGCTTGGAATTGTAATTTTCGCTCCCTCTAATTTTAGCTTTTCTCTTGACATAATTAGTAGTTCAATTTTTTTTTTTTTGATTTCTTAGTTCATATTTGTGTTTCTATATGGTTTAATTTTAGTTCATATTCATATTTCTTAGTTCAATTCACTCTCTTTTTCTTTATATCGATTAATTTGGTTTAATTACTTTGATTTTCTTGCACCATTGAACCATGATTCACTACCATTTTAGTTTTCTCTATGTTGATATTGATTGTAACAACCTAGCTTTATTTTCTTGCTACAACTTAACCATGGTTCACTGTAATTTGGATTTTCTCTGTTGATTTGATTATTTCAACTTAGCTTGATTTGCTGTGTTTGAACCACAATTCACTATCATTTTGATTTTCTCTGTGCTGATCCCGATTGTTTAAAACTAGCTTGATCTTAGCCATGATTCACGGCATTGAGTTGGACATCTTGGTTGTTTGAAACTAGATTGATTTTATTGAATAATTGGTTTACGATCTGATTGTTTTGATACTTTTTTTTTATTAACATTCATTATTTCTTTTTGAATGAAATATCGTGATTGTTTTGATAATTCCTATTATTATATACAACATGAGTGGTTCAGAAGATAAAAAAGATAAAATTCAAAGTTATTGTCACCGTCCATGGTCACAATAACTTGAAACTATTCCCAATCACAAAGTGGAGCAAGCACACTGAAATTAAAGCAAAGGCGACTAATTTAATTGTTTTATGTTTTCTATTAAAAATTTGTATTATTAATTATATATTTATTTGTTAATGCTTTTTCTATTTCATAGGCCTCTTGTATGGTTGCCCGCAAAGAGGATGTTGAAATGGCCAAATACAATTTTGATTCAATCTTTCTTTCAAATAAGAAGACGACACAACAAAGTTGTTATATATTTATATAAATCTCTTATGTTACTTTTAATATGTTGTTGATATGCTTATGATACTTATTTGTTTTCTTTTTACAATATTTCTCATAGTTTAATTTCTTCTTTGATTTGGTCTCAATTGGTAATAATGACAAGGGCTAAAGCGCACAAGTCAATGCCCATTTGATTTACAGCAAATAATTTACTTTTTTTATCATATTTTTCTTCATCATAAGTGGCACAACGAAGTGTATATATATTTATATAAATCTCTTATGTTACTTTTAATATTTTGTTTATATGCTCATGATACTTAAGTGCTTTCATTTTTTTTTACAATTTTTCTCATGGTTTAATTTCTTCTTTGATTTGGTTTTGGTTGGTAATAATGGGAAGGGCTAAAGCACACAAGTCAATGCCCATTTGATTTATAGCAAATAATTTACTTCTTTTACAATATTTTTCTTCGTCATAAGTGGCATGTTGTTTCGATATTATGGGACTTTGATTGATTATTTCTATTATGGACTTGGTGTTGTTTAGCTAGAGGGAGTGTGTTATATGCTCTACCTCAGAACAATAGTTCACCAGTTATCTCACCTGTAAATTGATCGAATTGAGTAAGTTATATTAGAATTTATTGCAGATTTTATTAGGTGTTGATTATTTTTATAATTTCATATCCTTATCTATGCACGTACTTAGGCAGTGTTACACCTTTTGGAATGAATTTATATATCTCTCGTTGCTTTAGAGAAAGTTTGCACATTGTATTAGTTTTTTTTTTTTAATATATTTTCAGTATCCTTTCTTTTGATTTTGAGATTTTGTTTGTAAATGACTCTTTATCTTTAGTAATTGTAGGAAGCCTTCTTTACTAATGATGATGCAAAAGTATAGATTTGTTAAATTACAAAGTGGTGAATTTTGAATCTTTCTTTATATGATTTTTTATTAAATTATTTGATCTTTTTTTTTCTTGTATTGCAAAGACCTTTGAAATTGGAGTGATACGTTGCAGAGTTAGTGAGTTGTTAGCTTTTGATACTAATTATGAATGCTTTCAAAATTAATGATTTATTCAACTTTATTAACTTTTGTTTTATGTCAAACAAATGTTAGTTAATAATCATTAATTAGATAACAATGATAGAGCTTTTTGAGCTACAGAGTTGGCTCCGTAAATCAGAATTGATTCACATCCTCTAACCCTTCAATTACTAGTAAGAAGATGACAAGGCCAATTTTTCTTTCTCCAATTATGAATTGGCTGAAGATGTGGAAAGGATGATGATGACGAGGCCATAGTTTTTTTCATTCTTATTTCATATATAATATTATTAAATACGAGGTTAGACTTTTGTATCACAAGCAAATTCTAGTCATTGTTTATTGATTTTGAATACTTATAAACATGAATGTATAATAAAAAAATAAATACATGATAATATTTTACTCTTTTATATTGATTATCAGTATTCTCCCACGCTAATGTGAAGTGTTATATTATTAAATAATTAATTTGATTTCAAGTTTTTTAGTAGTAAATGGTAAATCATTGGTCATTTTATTAGTATTTTTCTCTCTTGATTTTTAGTTTGTCTAAAAGTCATGAGAGAGACTCGTTGGGTGCTTAAATTTTTCAATAGGTTTTAAGCAAATTGTTTCAAACTTTTAAGTTGTTTAATTTCTACATCTTTTATCCTCTTGTATTTTAAATAGTTGTAAATTGTTGATAATGAATCATATATATATCCAATTGGTTAGAATGGTTATTATTTTTGTGTTACTAGATGGCATTCTCTTCACTTCAATGAAATGATAAAGTAAGTTTTTGTCTTTAGCTTAAGTGCAAACTAGGTAAATGGATCTATGCCTACAAACAAGCTCTCCTCAAATATCACAGCTATGCAAGATTCTCAACCTTCCAACTAATATAGAATCTATTTGTTTTTAAAACTTTGCCAGAATTTAATTTATAATAATAATGATTTCCTTAACTTAGTTTACTATCTAAAAAGTATGTGCAACAATTCATCGAATCATAACCTTCTTGGGACAATATTCCTACTTACTTCTCCTATGTATGGTAAGTTGTTGGTAGATAATGCATTAATATTGAATGGCTTTGTTTCATTTACCATTTGGTAGAATAAGACTTTAAATGCAACTGAGACACTTATCTTATAAGTCCTGAAATGATGATAAAAGCTTATCCTTATGAGTTATACTGTCAAGAAGCTTGTGCTTATTATTCTTATCTCCTTTGCTAATTTTACAAGCTCATATGGGCTTAAAGAAGTAACTACTTATTTTTATATATACAATAAAGAAAAATCAATTGGCTGCGGATGGCCTACCTAAGATGGAAAGGAAAGTTCATTTGATGTTTGGAGCAAGGAGTGTTGGGCTAATAGTTTATGATGATCGGTGTCGTGTCTTGATAACTTTGTATGCATATCACAACTAACTCATGGACATAATTCTACATAGCCAAATATAGATAAACCTGACATAAATATTTTAGATTACAATATGTAGATAAAGTACTCATATTACTAAAGAAAAGTTACATAAGTCATTCATCTATAAACTAAGCAAGAGAGAATTATAAATCGATTATGAAAATCTTTATTGAAAGAAACTAACCTCTCCATAATTTGCTACTAGTGTCACATCCCTGCAGGTTTATCCAAAGAGATTCAAGTAAGGTAATAAACAAGGAAGGCTATATCTGTACCTAAGTTAAAGATGTAGGGATTATGATAGACACAAACTTGTTTGTCCTAGTTTAAAGTTGCTGCATAGTGACTCTAATTAAGCCAAGTATGTCATATATATATATATATGTTAAATTTGTTGAATATCATATTTGGCGGCTAAAAACTATCAAGTATGATTGAAAAAATATATACTTAATGGCTAAACATCGACAAGTATCATAAAAAGCAACAAATATAGATAAAAAAGCAATCTTATAGGCTACATACTTGTCTTTTTTATATGACAAGTATGTTCAGTGACTTATTTTTTGGTTTGGTTGATCGACAAGTATAGAATATTCGCCAATTTCATACTTTGTCTGAGAAAACCCGTCAATTATGTCATATTTAATTGTTAAAAAAAGGTCAAATATCAACATTTTCTTGTGCTGCTCAATTGAATGGAAAACATTCAAGTCAATTTATTTTTCAAAATTTCAACTAACAGGCTATGTACCAACTTGCAGTGCATTTTTTACAATCAAAATGATCGAACTGAATTTTTTTATCAACAAATAAGTTGTAGATATTTGTCTCAGATTTTCATAACTTCTAGAATCTTCCAATTTGGATACGTATTTTTTGAGGTACGGTTCAAATACTAGAGGTGTGTTACGTTAAGTTGAAGTTGCAATCCAGTTCTGTTGTAGCCTAGTTTTGGCCCATAAAACGTTGGATTTTATCATTGAGTGTTCTTCGACTTTCTGGAGAATTGTGTTATGCTTCTCTAGATTTAAAAATTTCTCCAATTCGGTACCTTGATTGGGAGTTATATCCATTTTATTAAATCTACATAGAAATAAGCATTAATCACAACTTATAAATGACTCTTTATTTTAATCTCAAGATTACATAAATTCTCAAGTTATTGGGATTCCAAATGTAAAATGATGACAACAGCTCTTAATAAATTCTCATCTTTAAGTTTTCATCACAACCCAACCCAAACAACCTCAGATAAACAATCTTCGTAGGCATGTCTCTATTGTGTATTACAAATCTACCTTAAGAGTATGAATATTTCTGTAATTTTTATAAACATTTAATCGAATAAATAAAGAGTTATTGTTAACCCAATGTGATTATATTAATGATTAAAGGTTGCAAAGTTTGGACATTGATAAAGTTTCTATACATATGAGATGTATGTGAGACATAGAACTTTATCATGACTCAAATCTAATTCACAACCTTTAAACAAAGTTAGGCGTTTTGTTTGGACAAGGTTGTTGTATCATTTGTCTTCAATAGGGAAATAATGAGTCTCTAATCATTTGAAGTAGAGACTTCAAAATAAAGACACTTGTGTATTATGAATTCATTGAGCAAGGACCATGTAAAAATTATATATTTGGTGGCAATACCGTGATCAAATGTGAATTTTTACACTTGAGTACTAAAGGCATTGCTACCTTAATCTTGAGTATGTGTCTCTAGTATATTAGCTACGGCCTTTGACTATAATAAAAAGTGAGACCTAAAGTAAAATGTCAATACCTTGACTAGTTGGGATTGTAAGAACTTTATTCTAGTAGACAATATACCGCAAATACAAAATTTATTACTCTGAAAGGATCGTAGAATACCACTTTGATGGTTTTTCAAAGTTTTAAATGATAAAACCTTGGCCAAGTATTTAATTAACATTGATCATTAAACTAAGATTTATTCGAATAAATCTTAAATCATTTAAATGATGTAAATTTGGTATCAACAGTTCCAGATGTAATTGGAGGGGTAAGATGATAAATTTTACTCAGTTTCAATTATTGGCATCCATTAAGGATAGTTATGTAAATCTGTT
Organism: Boswellia sacra; assembly: GCA_013180625.2. Lineage (NCBI taxonomy): Eukaryota > Viridiplantae > Streptophyta > Magnoliopsida > Sapindales > Burseraceae > Boswellia > Boswellia sacra. The sequence continues at coordinate 119,108 of SNVD02005843.1, forward strand.
GCATAATGGATAAGGTTTAAAGAAATAATTTAATCAGATTAAATTATTAAGCTTTTTGTAAAGAGTATTTAATTCAAGAGTACAACTCTATGTCTATAGTGGAATGAGCTAGAGTTAATGGACTAGGTCTACTATAAATATGATATAATAGAGTATTGGGTCACATCTATTGGAGCTTGTAATTAAATATGTCTATTATAGGTCAGCTAATATAACTGTCTGGACAGAGTTTGAACTTGAGAAATTAATTCTTTAATTTAATTAGATTTATTAGTGAATAAAGCCCAGATATTGAATTAAATTGGGCTGGTTATACTTGGATGTTGTGTTTTATTAATAAAGATTAATTAAAACACATTAATTAAAAGTTAATTAATTAATTAAGGCTTACACGTTGGTTGAACCCAAGTTGTGCAAACCCCAAAGCCCAATAAGGGTTTTGGACATAAGAAAACCCCAAGTAGAAGGCCCAAACATCACAAGACCCTAGACAATGACACATATTTAAAAGATCACATAGGTTAAGATCACAGAGGTTAATGGAAAACCTAGGGATTTGCGTAAGGCCTTAAACCTCTACAAGGCAAAAAATGTCAAACACCGTCAGGCTCAGCAATTGACATTTCATCTTCCTCTTTGTCCTACGTTTTTTATTTTGCAGTTTCTCACAAGTGCTGACTTGTTTCGTGTCCAATGAAGGTTTAAGATGCTTACTCATCTTGTCCAAATCAAGTTCTCAAATATATCCGGGAACTAATGTGGAAGAAAGCAAAATTTTGAAGCCTGTAGTAACAAGATCCTAATCCCGATGCTATTTCTGCTACGTCAATTTGAGCAAATTTGTAGCCGAGTTCCAATACTATCAAACACACACCACTTCCCTCCATTGAAACTAACAAAAACACTAATAAAGCCTTACCCATGTTGTAAATATTTCACACTCAATAACCATAGTTTTCCTTCATTACTATCTTATCTTTGTTTTATAGAATCAAATTAGTTGGGATGTGTAAATTGGTGGGTTTGGAGCCGAAGGGTAGTCGCAATGATGGCTCATTAGTCATTAACAAGTGGTAATAGATAAGGAAACAACAACAATTGATTTAGCTCCTTTGTTTGAGTTTTTTCAAGTGACAAAGATGCTTTGGGAGGATATGTTGATTGGAAAGTGAGGACGTCAATTGTGTGGCAAGTGATGTAAATACACGCCTTTGTTAATGCACATATGCCATGCATTAGATTTTTTTCTTCTTTCTTTTTCAAGTATCTTTTTTTTTTTGGGTTTTTGGAATAAGGTAGTTGTTATTTGGATTTATCTTAGTTCGTTGTAATTGTGTCTTGTTGTTCTTTTGGAATGAAGACTTCTCGTTGTCTAAATTGTCCAAATCCCTAGCTATGGTGGATGTGTTGGGTTAATGTGTACGAGTTTAAGAAATTAGAGTTGATGTATTCAAGACAACCTAGAAGAAAAATAAGGATTTTTCTTTTATTTCTTATGGCGGTAATGCAATGACATAAAGGGTGAGATTAGGGTTAACACGATAGTAGTCCTTACTATAGGGTTGCTTTAATAGTTTTCCTAAATATTATCATAATTGTAATTTTTGAGACTTATTTGATGTTCAAAGTAGACTCTTCCTTTTTTTTTTTTTTCCTCAAATGTTATACATCTGGAGTGAATGGAGTAATTGGAGTAATGGAAGTTGATATTGACTAATTATGTGGGTTTGATTTTGTTGGTATGTAGAGAATGAATAATAAGGGTAATCATATCGCAACCGTTATAAATTGAGGGTATTCGGATTATCTTGTGGTCAACCTGGTTAATACATTTAAATTTTAGAGAACTTGTTATTTCTCAAAATCCCTTGTTATATATATATATATATATATATATATATATATATATATATATTTGCATTTTTTGAAAAAAGTTTTATATAATCTTTTAAAACTTAATTACAAATAAATAAATGAGAATAAAATTTATTAATTGAAAAAAGAAGATAAATTTGTTTATAATCGCTTTTGTAAGAAATAACCTTTTAGGCCCAACCCAAATAAATCCGAAAAACCCATAAGGTTTACGGCGAGTTGAGCTTTGGTTGTTATAAGGTAAACTAATATTGCACACTTGAAGCTAAAATTGTCCTTTTTAAATCAAGGCTTATTTGGAAGGATTATGATCATAATAAAATATTTGAAAATCGAAGGTCGTAACAAGAACTTAGGGGTGGTAATTTTCGACAAAACACACGAACACAACTTGACACGATACAGGTTTAAGCGGATTTGGGTTTTGGCATATTCATGTTCGTGTTATATTCGTGTCGAACATGTCAACTTGTTTAATAATCGTGTCGTGTTCGGGTTGAGAGTCTTCAACACGTAAACACGATTATGAAACGACACGATTATAACATGAACACGTTTATGACACGAGTAACACGAATAACACTGAATTCATATTATACACGATTGACACGACAACACGATTAACACGAATATTGATACGATTACAAAATAAAATAAAATTTAAAAATACTAAGTTTAAAATTATAGTGTTAGACATTTTAGTCCCTATATGTATCCAAATTTTAAAATAAAACTAGAATTTTAAAACCTAATAAATTTTAAAACCTAGGATATTTTTGTTATTTAACAAAAATTGGAAACCTAATTCTGTAACGTGTCATAATCGTGTTAATGGGTCATAATCGTGTCAATCGGATCGTGTCAATCATATAAACGTGTCTTAATCGCGTTAGACGGGTCATGTTCGTGTCTAACACGAGCACGACTTGTTTATTATTCGTGTTAGTGTGTCGTGTCGTGTTACCCGTTTAATAATTGTGTCGTGTTCATGTTGAGTCTTAGTGGCACGAATAATAAACGGGTCGTGTTCGTGTTTGGTCAATCTTAATCGTGTTACAGCTCGACACGACACGAACACGACCCGCGAGCAAGAATTACCACCCCTACGAGAACTTTTATATAAAAGGACTCAATATTATGGCTTGGTTTAGAATTTAGCTAAACCCTGTTAAATTATTAATTGTAATCTAATTTAATTTTTTTATAGAGAACATTTACTTATATTAATTCTTCACAGGTGTTTTATCTAGAAAAATCGTGATTAATTTGATAAATATTTTATAACTGTTTATTTGAAGCTCTTAGTTTAATATAATTACATATTGAATCCTACAAAATGACACCCTAGTATTTGAGAAAATCATTAATGTCATAGACTTTATCATAGAAATATTATCTTTAATAAAAGATAATTATTTAATATTTGTCTCTTAAAAAAAAAAAGGTTTCCTATAAGATAAATTGGTTATTTGTGATTAAACTCGTGTTTGGTTCTAAAGGAATTTAATGTGTTTATAACTTTGGCAATTTTATCTTACAAATATTATAGAGAACCCTGAACTAAGCTCAATATCACACATCACCTAACGTTTTATGAAATGTGAATTATAACCCTACTGTTAGTAATTTTTGTTTGAATTGAAATACGACAATGGAGATTGGAGTCACGATGAAATTATTGACATACCCTTATTTTGTTCTTTTATAATTGAATTACGTTAACCTTTGAAACCACCCACAATTTTCTATTGGATTGACAAGCAATACAATATCAAATTATACCCTCATCTAATGTATTTAAAAAATACACGTCAAGTAGAAAATATTAATTATTCAATTAACCATTAAAAAAATAAAATTACACTTGAACCTAACCAAACTTTTTAAAAATCAATAGGAAAAAATGAAAATTATTTAACATAGACACAATTTTTATGAAAAATTACATAAAAATTATTTAACCAATATGTAAAAGCTAATAAAATTAGAAAAAGAGTTTATGCAATTAAAAAATTATTTTTTTCTTTAGTCCTCACTACCATCACTAAGTATGCGCATCACCATTATCATCCTCTGCCCACAAAATAATTTCCACTAAATTTGATATTTTTTCATTAGCTATGCCACTGAATTTACAAACTAAAGAATTAAAAGAAAAAAAGAATGATCCTTGGTCTACCATAGTTTGTAACCATGACACCGTTACTTCACCTCAGCCATACCAATGTAACCAAACACTATCCAAACAAAACAATGCCCTCATTAACTACCAACCCTTAACATGCCAACCACCATTTCTAGCTACTCTAACACTACAAAAAGCTATCCACCATCACACCAATCTAAGCTAACACTATTAGCCATATCATATCATTCACCAACATTGTTAGCCGTTAATTCTAGGCGAGAAAGAGGGAAGGAGCGAACAGGAGGCGATAGGTTGATGGAGGAGAGATTAACGATACGGATGTAATGGTGTGGTAGTGATACAAAATTTAGATTTGTAGAGTGTAAAAATTGCTCAGATTAAGTTGGGGAGACTTTGGAGTAAAAATATGCCGAATGGAATTCTGATGGAGTCACCGAGTAAAATTTCTCATTGGTTCAGAGTCAGTTGAGGTCAGATCAGTCACTTCCGAGTGCTTAATTCCGAATGGATTAGATTTATGTGAATCCTGAATGGGTTAATTAGACTTTGAATTTTGGATGAATGATAACGTGATCAGATGAATTCGAGAGTTTAAAATCTCAAGATCGAAAACATATCTGATTGGAATTATAGTCTATCATATATTTGGATACGTTTGGATTCTTGTTAAACAAGGATTAAAAATCGCTAAGACTCGGCTATAAAAGGATGTGAGGACTTGAGGTAAATTCATTCAGAATATACTAAATATAATATACTTCCTTCAGTCACTGACTTGAGCGTCAGAGAGTCTTAGTCGGCACCACCGCCGACTAATTCTCTGATCATTTTTTCTTTATTCTGTAGGTACTCAACTTTCACACAAGTCCACCACATGTATTCTTCAAGTAGACGAAAATTTGACGTCGACAGTTGGCGCTGTCTGTGGGGAAACGACATATAAAAAGTCATGACTACAAATCTGGCTGAAGTTTATACGGTAACAGTTTTAGAAACTCGGGATACGAGAAACACCGGTGAAACTTTGCGAGAAATCGCAAAGGGAAAGAAACCACGAGGAAGAATGACGAAAGCAATGACGAAAGCAAATGCTGGGGCCAAAAATTCAAAGGCTCCTAGTGCTAATGCGGAGATTAGAGATCTGACCCAACAGAATCATGAGATGCATGATAAAATGAAGAAAATGATGGATCAGATGAATAAAACTAAAGAGACAGAACATGTTCATGATCACCGAAGTTATCAAGATCGGTCCAATCATGAGAAAAGAAAGGAGCAAGAAGATGACAATACTGCTGATTCTCACAATAGACGTCGGGATGAGTCCAGAAGAGACTCATTAACAAATAAAAATACAAGATCGATCACGGAGAGTCTATCAGGGAGCACTCGTACTTAAAGAGAAACACTTGATAGAAGTGATCTGAGGCATTCACTTGACGCCCGAAGACGATCTAAACGAAGGGATGATAAAAAAGATTTTGACCGAGGAGATCAATGGCAAGTCAGGGTTCGATATCTGGAGGAACAAATTGACGACCTTCGTAATTCAAAAAGCACTCGGACTAGAGGCTATGACCCTTTGAGGGAGTTAGAATCACCGTTTGTTGAGAGAATAGAACGAGCTGGACTACCGAGGAGGTTTGCCATGCCATAAATAACACCATATACTGGGCAATCCGATCCATTAGCTCATATTCAACTATATAAAGAGCTAATGGACGTACAAGGAGTTTTGGATGATGCGAAGTGTAAGACTTTTCCCTTAACCTTCGCAGGTCCAGCTCGAGCATGGTACAGAAAGCTACGACCAAGGAGTATCCATTCTTTCTCACATCTGTGCCGAGAGTTTGCTAACCAATTTCGAGGGGCAAAAAGTCCTGAGAGGGAAGTTTCCTCGCTTTTAGAAATTCATCAAGAAGGACGTGAGTCTCTTCGAAGCTTTGTCAATAGGTTTCATAATGATGTGATGCAGCTTGGAGCTTTCGAAGATCGATATGCGTTAGATGGAATCACTCGTAACATACGCTCGAGTGGTTTTCCTTTCGGGAAAATAAACCAAGATCATACTCTGAGGCTTACGAGCGCGTGTTAAAGGTAGCTAAAGTTGAAGAACTTTTTCAAGCAAAAAGAGAGACCCTCGGTATGACCAACAAACGCAGGAAGAAAGAAGATTATAGAGGAGAAGGGCAAAATAGCAAAAGGTCCAAGTCGACAAACGTCGACACAAATTCTGAGCGGAATAGACAACGGAAGAATGAGAAAACTTCTTCACGTTATACAACCTTAACACCCTTGACAGCAAGCAGAGAACAAGTACTTGCTGCGATGAGTGAACAAAATTTGTACAAAAAGCCTCCCCCAATTAGAGGAAGTCTAGAGAAAAGAAATAAAAGGAAGTACTGTGATTTCCATGAAGATTTCGGCCATAATACCGCTGATTGTTACAACTTGAGAAATCAAATTGAAGCATTGATTCATCAAGGGAAGTTGAAAGAGTTCGTAGCTCAGGTCAAGGAAGCTCAGAAAGATAACGACAAATCACAGGGAGAAGATAAGCCTATTGAGCAAAAATCTCCTGAAAGTGATTACGTTAGAACCATCTCTGGAGGTCCAACTTTGGCTGGAGACTCAAATCGGGCACGAAAAAAATATGCAAGGAATACAGTAGTAGGAAAGGAATGTTTGGAGATAAAAGGTGAATCTCTTCTCCAAAAGTGACTAAGAACAACTGAGGTAACCATAACATTTATGAATAGTGATGCAATAGGAGTGCTTCACCCACATGATGATCCGTTAGTAATCACATTGAAAGTGGCAAGCAAGAATGTTGCTAGAGTTCTGGTAGACACTGGAAGTTCCGTGGATGTGTTGTTTAAAGACGCTTTAGATCGGCTAAACCTTACTAGGTTAACACTAGAGCCGGTGAGAACCTCGTTATTCAGATTTTTAGGGGAAAGAATTTTTTTGTTGGGCTCGACGAAGTTACCAGTAACGATCGGAGTCAAGCCATATCAATAGGTATTGCTGATCAATTTCATTATTGTAGATAGCCCCACTTCATATAATATCATTTTAGGAAGGCCTTTTCTTGTGGCAACAAAAGCAATTGTGTCTGTGTATCATCAGATGCTAAAATTTTCGATTGAGGATAAAATAGGTATCATGAAAGGTGATCAACAATCTGCGAGGAGTTGCTATGTCACTTCAGTAAAAGAAAGTTTCGAGTCGAATAGGGTATTTGAACTAGAAAGTACCCATTCAGAAGATATGATTGAGAAGGGAAGTTCTAGTTCAGAAAATATTATGGACTTGGATCCTAGAGAATCAGATGGGGAGAAAAATAGCGAGCCAATGGAGAAGCTGATTCCGATCAGTATCTCAGACAAGGATTCGGGTAAAATCGTTTGGGTAGAAGCTAAGCTGAGTATCGAAATGCGTGGTCAACTTTCTGATTTTTTAATGGAGTATTCAGATGTATTTGCTTGGACTCACCAGGATATGCCTGGAATAGACCTAAGAGTTATATCTTATCACCTATCTGTAGACCCGAGCTATAAGCCGGTAAAACAGAAAAGGAGACAGTTCAGTGAAGAAAAATGCCGAGCAATGAGCGAAGAGGTAGATAAACTTCTTCGAGCAGAATTCATTAGGGAGGCTCAATATCCAGAATGGGTAGCAAATGTTTTGCTCGTGAAAAAAGCGAATAAAAAATGGCATATGTGTGTCGATTATACTGATCTAAATAAAGCGTGTCCTAAAGACAGCTTTCCTCTGCCAAGGATAGATTAGTTGGTGGACGCGACAGCTAGTCACGAGTTACTCAGTTTTATGGATGCGTTTTCAGGCTATAATCAGATTTGATGAATCCTCTAGATGAAGAGAAAACATCATTTATGACGGATAAGGGTTTATATTGTTTTAGGGTTATGCCATTTGGCCTCAAGAATGTAGGAGCAACTTACCAACGGCTTGTTAATAAGCTTTTTTCTGGATTGCTCGGTAACACTATAGAGGTATATATAGACGACATGTTGACCAAGTCTATAAAGGCTAGTGACCATATAATGCATCTTCGTGAAACTTTCCAAATTCTCCGACAATATCAAATGAAGTTGAATCCAGAGAAATGCGCTTTCGGGGTTAGCTCAGGGAGGTTTCTTGGTTTTTTGGTAAACCAGCGTGGGATAGAAGTAAATCCTGAGAAAATTGAAGCAATTATGAACATGCGATCGCTGCAAAACTCAAAGGATGTACAGAGCTTGACTGGACGAATTGCGGGTTTGAACAGATTCATATCGAGAGCGATCGATAAGTGTCAACCCTTTTTTAAAGCAATGAAAAAAGGGAGAGGAATGACATGGACGACAGAGTGTGAGGAAGCGTTTCAGAAGCTGAAGGAATATCTAACAAAGCCTCCTCTTTTATCAAAACCAAGACAGGTAGAGGTTTTGTATTTATACCTTGCAGTGTCATCGGTAGCAGTCAGTTCAGTGCTGATTAGAGAAAACCAGAACGTTCAGAAGCCAATTTATTATACAAGCAAGGCTCTGACTGATGCAGAGACCAGGTACTCAAAGTTAGAGAAATTTGCTTTGGCTTTGGTGGTTTCTTCGAGGAAGTTACGACCATATTTTCAAGCACACACGATCATTGTACTTACTGACTAGCCTCTGAAACAAGTATTGCAAAAGCCATACATGTCAGGGCGATCAATCAAGTGGTTGATAGAACTTAGTGAATTCGATGTGAAGTTTAAACCTCGTCCTTCGATTAAAGCTCAAACGATAGCTGATTTTGTTGTGGAATTTACTCCTTCCGAATCAGACCAAGACTCGAGAAAGGTAGAAGAGGAAGATGGCAATAGTTATGCTCATCAAAATGGACAAAATTGTTGGGAACTGTTCGTAGATGGATCTTCCAATAATCAGAAAAGCGAAGCAGAAGTGATTTTGATTAGCCCAGAAGATGAAGAATTAGAATATGCTTTGCGATTCAACTTCAAAGCTTCAAATAACGAGGCTGAATATGAAGCACTCATCGATGGTCTGAGACTTGCCTTGGAATTGACGGCTAAAAAGTTAATAGTTTGAAGTCACTCTCAGTTAATTGTAAGCCAAGTCAATTTAGAATATCAAACAAAGAGGGGAATATGCAAGCATATCTTAAGAAGGTCTGCAAGCTACTTAGTCGATTTGCTGATGTACAAGTGGAACAAATACCTCGAAGTGAAAATGCTCAAGCCGACGCCTTGTCTAAAGTTGCTTCTGACCCTGAGCAGAAAATTTCAAGAAGAATCCCAATTGAAGAGTTGAATCTACCAAGCATTGACCGAGTAGAAGAAATAATGAATATTGAACAATCGGCTAGTTGGATGAGTCCGATTGTGGAATATTTGTCAAGTGGACTTCTTCTTGAAGAAAAGAATAAAGCTAGGAAGATAAGATATCAAGCGGGAAGGTATACTCTAGTTGATGGTGTTTTATTTCGAAGAGGGTACTCTTTCCCACGACAGAGATGTCTAGGTCTAGAGGAAGCAGATTATGTCCTTAGAGAAATTTATGAAGGGATTTGTGGTAACCATTTTGGAGCACGTATGCTGGCGTATAAAGCTCTCAGGCAAGGGTATTATTGGCCAACAATGCAGAAAGATGCAAAAGAGATGGTGAAAAAATGCGATAAATGTCAGAGATTTTCGGACATTCTAAGGCAGCCACCAGAAAAATTGACTTCAATATCAAGCCCGTGGCCGTTTGCCCAATGGGGGGTTGACTTAATAGGACCATTACCACTAGGGAGGGCACAAGCTCGATACGCAATTATTGCGGTGGATTACTTTACTAAATGGGTGGAGGCAAAGCCTCTAGTGAAGATTACAGAGCAGAAAATGACAGACTTCATATGGAAGAATATAGTTTGTCGTTTCGGGATTCCACATGTGATCATAACAGATAATGGAAAACAGTTTGACAATGAGAGGTTTAAAAGGTTTTGTTTAGAGTTAAAGATTGATCATCGATTTGCATCGCCAGCTCATCCACAGGCAAATGGGCAGGTTGAAGCTACAAATAAGGCTATCAAGCATATATTGAAGAATAAACTTGAGAAGAAAAAAGGTCTATGGGTGGAAGAGATGCCACAGGTCCTCTGGGCATACCGAACAACTCCTAGAACAGCAACACTTGAATCTCCTTTCTCTTTAGCTTTCGGAGTAGAAGCTGTGATACCTGCTGAGATAGGAATTTCATCCTATCGAACACAACATTTTGATGAAAATATGAACTCGAATCAAATGAGTCTATGCTTAGACTTAATTGATGAAAAAAGAGACGAGGCTATAATCAGAATGGCATTATACCAGCAAAAACTTGCTAGGTATTATAACCAAAATGTTCGAGCACGAAAATTTCGAGTTGGTGATCTGGTACTAAGAAAAGTGATTCTAAACACCAAAGAACCTGGAGAAGGGTCATTTGGTCCGAACTGGGAGGGACCATACCGAATAACTCTTGTACTCCGACCGGGTACTTACAAGTTGGCTTGCTTGGATGGAACAACAATAAAGCGACCACGGAGTGCAGACATGCTTTGAAAATATTATCAGTAGGTTTTATTTCTGATATTCATTTTCTTATGCATGATTTAACGATCCAATGAATAAATTTCTAGATGTGATATTTGCTAGGATGTTGAAATTTGCTTATCATTCATTAATAAAAAAATCCTCACATAGAGGCTTGTTTTTATTTTGTGAGACAATCTGAGAATTGTTCTGTATGACATATGCATATACAATGAGTCTTGCTAACAGTAAGACTACCTTATAAAAACATGGAATTGGGATAAATAAAAAGCCCCTAGTATGGCCTTGTATGGATGCAAGGACCTAACGAGAGTGGTGAAATAGTAAAGGATATAATGTTATATCCACAGAATAAATTTGCATATTATATGCAACATAATCATCTTGTGAAATAGTATATAGAGCGTAGAACTCGCTTAAGATAACATAACGGGTAGAATAATAATTTCAGTTTAATTCTACTGAATGCAGAATTACCGAGTAGAGCAAAAATTAAGTTTAGTTCTACTGAATGCATATTAAATTTCAGAGTAGAATAGATAAATATATTTTGTTAAATTCTACATGAATGATATGAAATATTGAGCAAGATAAATGATTTTTTTAATCTTGCTAATTAAAAATTCTGAGTGGGTTAAAACCTATTAAAATAATATTTTGGGTAGGATAAATGCTTCATTTAATCCTACGAAATCAATATATGCGAATATATCTACATCTGGTATCTCTTATGAAGTAGGAATAAAGATCTTTAGAGCAGGATCCTACCAAGCTTATGCTGAATAGGATGAAGCTTAAAATGAAAATTTTTTGGTTAATAGCTAGACTATTAACAAACTTAAAAAAAAAGGATACTCTCTCTAATCAATTCGTTAGGTTTCAATCAATTTGAATCGGAATATATTTTAATGGGTTCCGATTAGTTTGAATTGGAACAACATATCATTAGTAGGTTCCAGTTAGTTTGAATTGGAAGAGTCTGAATAGAGACGTAATCGCACGTGGGTTCCTGTCAAATCGAATAGGAATACGACAATGGTTTGAAAAATATAAAGATCATATATCACGTGAAGTACAATCCGTGAGAATGAAAGATCAATATGTTCAAGGTTGACTACATTCAGAATGATGAATTATAGTCATAACAAATTTCTAGAATAAGATAAAGTTTATTCCTTTAATCTTATTAGAAAGTTTAGAGTGGAATAAATATTATTCCATTTATAAATTTTTGGGTGGAACAACTATTTAGTTTAATTCTACCGAATGCAAATTCTAACAGAGTAAAACATTTCTAGTTAACTCTGTTAACCTTTTAAAGTAGAAAGATTGAATGCAAGGTGATATCTGGACTACCGAATAAATTAAAGCAGCCCACTTTGTGATTCAAATCAATATGGTGTAGTTGAGTTGCTTATATGGAAAATCAATGTGAATATGAGTGCAAGTGCTTATAAGAAAGTCCGAAAAGAAATTGAAGGTATGAAATTTTTTAATTTCTTTATGTACTTTCGAATAAAACATGTCTGGTGAATACAAGTAGTATGAAGTTCAGTGTAACTATGGAAGCGTGGCTGAAACAATTGGCGTAGAAGAAAAAAAATAATGGTCTGAAATGACTAGGATTTCTGGCTTGGACGTTTCAATCATGGTGGTAGTCCAACTATTAAAAATGAGCCATATGGGCTTATGCTGATAGGAGGAAATAAAAGTCAAGAGATGAACAGTTTCCTACAAAAAGCAAGTGGAATCTCACACGGTAGGAATGAGATGCCAAGGGAGGAAGCTAGAAGACATTGGCTACTCTGTGATGTCGAATACAATTAATGTTTTTCTTAAAAGCCAAGTGTGAGATACCATGTGGAATATCTCAGAAATCTGAGTAAAGAATTCAGTCACATGGACTATTTTGTAGTGCAAACACAAATTATCATTTGAAACATGCCAAGCACGTGGAGCGTAAATTTCATAGTTTTTTACACTTTGAAACTTGGATGGAGTATTACTTGGCTGGAAAATGGCTTATAGACATACGAAATAATGACCATTTGAGAAGTAGTGGGCAGAATAACAAAATGGCCATAAGTCATGCACGATATAATGGCTAAAATTGCTGATCCAATTTTCAGATAGCACCAATATTCTAGAAAAGAAAATGAGAAGTAATTAAAGACTCTTACATGCATTCAGAGTAAAAAGTATGGCCGGCTCTGAAGTTTTGTAAGATGATTACAAAGTTACAGAGTAAAACAAAATGAGTTCTGCTAATCTCAGTTTGAAGTGATTTGAGTCAACCACAACTCAGAGCAGATAAAGTAGATTCACCATCAGACAATTTCAAGTTACAAACATATCTGTTCATACATCAGATTCTTGTCACAAAGCCAAGTAAGAAATGAAGTTCAAATCACAAAAAAAAAAACTAGCCAATTCCTGAGGCAAACAGCAACCCAACAATAAAAGGTGATATTAAGTAGCAAAGTCTGTTGGAGAAGTCAAAAAACAAAAACCATTCAGAATGGTTACAAGCTTTCAGTTGGGAGCAACAAAAAAAAAAAAAAGAAGAGAAAGTCAGTTTTCATGACTTACTCACTAAAGACACGATCATTTTCGTTGATCAAAGATGAGTTGAAATTGGATGGAGAGCTTAACTTACTAGTGTCATCCTCTTCAATTTCAGCTTTAGATTTCTTCAATTCATATCTTGCTTGATCAAATCCGAGTTTCATCCAGCTAAGGTCTAAACTCTCATCTTTGCTCTTTAATTCAAATTGAGCCATCTCATAACCATCCAAAAGTTGACGAGCTATTGATGCCTTAGCTATCGAGTGAGCCTCTTTTTCAGATGAAAGAGATCTCTCAAGTTCGCCAACAGCACGTTGAAGTTGCTGAATCTCTGCTTCAGCCTCTGTACGTTTTTTCTTCTCAGATTCAGCAGCTAGTTTGGCTAGGGTAAGTTGATTTTCAAGCCCTTTCACCTGAAGCTGAGAAGAATCAAGTTGTAGGCGAAGTGCAAGGTTAGCTTTTTTGGATTCTTCTAATTTATCTTGCTCAGATGCATAGTCTATGCAAAATTCTCGCACATCAGAGACATGAGAATCCATTCCGAAAAACATCTGTTGAGCATTGTAGAAGGTTAAATGGTGTTAAAAAAAAAAACAGAAAAGATGAGGGTGAAAGTTATACCTTTCCCATGGCATCTCGCATTAAACACCAAGTATGTAAAAAACCAAATCGGGTTAACCTCTCAACTTGATTTTGATTTATGATTTGAGATAATGTCAAGCTAGGTCCAACCAGATAATCTGGAAGTGTGATTGTTTGAGTTTGGACGCCATCAGAGCTGGAACTAGCTTTCTCTTTAGAAGCTGAGGAAGGAAGGCCAACAACAACGGGAAGGTTTGTATCATTTGAAGACATATTTGGAGGATGTGGCTCAACGTCTACTGAAATTTTTTTCTTTTTTCTTGGCGGTTGCTGTTTCAGAGCTAATAATTTGCTAGCCCATTCACTTCTGGAATCTTTATTCCCATTGGAATCCATTGCTGACAAGTGAACAAAAAGAGTAAGTAAACATATCTACAATCTGAAAATTGTTACATAAATGAGAAGAATAAACCATATTTTGTACCCTCTTTGGTTTTCTTTCTTTTCAACGGAAATTTGTCAATAAGCCCAAACTTGAGGAAGTGATCTTCTGTTAAGAGAAAAGTTTGTTGACGAAAGTTATCATTGAGTTGTAGAATGGTGTCAATGTTTGCCTTCTGTTTCGGAGTTAATGGGACATTTTTGCTCCAAGAAGCTACAAAATAGAAAGAAGAAAATCAGGGCAAAACATGACACATATTAACCATGCAACAAATGATATGCAAAGAATGAAGACCTAGTTGTTGGAACCAAGTTGGAACTGTGCAGATACAATGCCCTTCATCCAGAAATTGACCCCAATTCCCACCTGCTAAGAAGCATTTGTTTTTCCAGGTTTTGTTTGAAGAAGGATTGCCTAAGACAACGGTTCTTATCCCAAGCCATGAATTCAGTTGGTACCAACCATGAGTTCCTTTATGGGTATGTGTTTTAATTTGGTATAATGAGCATATCTCCTCCAAACTGGGTTCTGAGTTTAGGAATTTCTTCCACAAAACCAAACAACCAATAATGCAGCGCCAACCATTCGGGTTTAACTGTGCCGGAGCAAGATTAAAAACATAAAAAAGTTTCCTGAAGAAAGGATATAAGGGAAGTCTCATTCCTAATTTAAAGAATGAAGTATGAAGAGCTACAAATCCATTTGAAGGATTGCTAGGAGTATCATCCTCACCAATGGCTTTGAGTACTACGCAAGGTGGGATATGGTATGTCCTCCGAATCTCTGTATCTAATTTATCCTGTGTAATGATTGTCCGTCTTTTGTTAATGGTGAAAGTCTGCCTATGGTTACTACGTATTTGACTTAGAGATTCTTTTGGGTGAGTTATAAACGAAGGTAATGTGCAAGGCTGTCTAATTTAGCTAGAAATTCAGCCGTGGAACAAGAATCAGAAATAACAGGGGATAAATCAGTATCACCAAAAATGTCTAGCTCTAAAGCAATAGAGTCTTCAAACAAAATATCTATGGCACATTCAATACCTAAAGGGTTCATAGCTTCAAAAATAGGCTTTCCTAATTTCAATCCCAGAATAAGCAACTAAGTAGAAGCCATGCAGCAAGCAACATCAGCAAAAATAAGAATCTGAAAGACCATGACCACAAAAATGAAAATTATTTTGGGGCATGGCATGCGTAGGATTCTAGATGGAATCAAAAGAGAAATTTAAAAAGTAAAGAAAGTTACCCGTAAAGAGGAAAGCGGAGCTGCTGGAGATTGAAGAAAATAGGAGCTTGATGAATTGAAGAAAAGGTGAAATAAGCTTGATGAATACTACTATCAAGATATCTTGCGTAAATAGACACTAGCTGTGGGATTGACGAAAAAATTGTTCTACATAAAGACATTTGCTGCAGCTTACGCTCCCAGATATCTGTGAAAATTTTGAAATTTAGTTCCTTGAAAGAGAGGTTCATAATAGACTTTTGGATGAAAGGGAGATTTGTGTGTAAAAGAGGAAGTCGAAATAGGTTAAAGTAAAATAAAGTTATGGAGGTTAGTTCGGTTTTAAAGGAATGGGCTGGAAATTCTGACAAGTCAAGGTCCAGAAAGTTGCTTAAAGCCGTTTGACGGCAAGCAAAAGATTTATTTGGGCTGAATAATATATTGATTAATCATGGAAGTAGTATAAAGCTGTTGTGGGGTCAATAAAGTCATGTGAAACTATGATAATGGAATCCTACGTGGATGAAGGAATGGAACACTAGAAGACAAAGTAATGCTTTGTGAAGGATATGTATCAAGCTTATAAGAATTTACATACCGAACCCAACTTTCCGAATCAATAAGTACCGAGCATTGGAATGTTCAAGAATTTTTTAGGTTTCCGAATACCAAATTAAAAGTTCTGTGTTGGTATTAAAAAAAAATTCCGATTACAAGCTTCATAGTTCAAAATTTTAATATTAAAGCTTTATAGATTTCTTTGAAATCTAAAAAGCTGGGGGGTTTGTGTAGAGTGTAAAAATTGCTCAGATTAAGTTGGGGAGACTTTGGAGTAAAAATATGTCGAATGGAATTCTGATGGAGTCATCGAGTAAAATTTCTCATTGGTTCAGAGTCAGTTGAGGTCAGATCAGTCACTTCCGAATGCTTAATTCCGAATGGATTAGATTATGTGAATCCCGAATGGGTTAAGTAGACTTTGAATTTTGGATGAATGATAACGTGATCAGATGAATTCGAGAGTTTAAAATCTCAAGATCGAAAACATATCCGATTAGAATTATAGTCTATCATATATTTGGATACGTTTGGATTCTTGTTAAACAAAGATTAAAAATTGCTAAGACTCGGCTATAAAAGGACGCGAGGGCTTGAGGTAAATTCATTCAGAACATACTGAATATAATATACTTCCTTCAGTCACTGACTTGAGCGTCGGAGAGTCCTAGTCGACACCATCGCCGACTAATTCTCTGATCATTTTTTCTTTATTCTGTAGGTGCTCAGCTTTCACACAAGTCCGCCACGTGTATTCTTCAAGTAGACGAAAATTTGACGTCGACAAGATTAAAATCTAGAAGAAAAATAATAATGAAGTTGATTCATTGTGATGAATATGATTTGTAATGAGTGAAATTATACAATGCAAAGGAGTTATAGAATTGTGGTTGACAAATTTAGATTGGATTATTTGGATATCTATGAATTTAGGGATAGGGATTTCTTGTTGGTGTTAGGGATTTCAAATTTGTGGATTGGAGTGGATTGTCCCACAACCTGATCCAATTTGTAATTTTTTTGACCCAACCCAATCAAATCCATAAGATTAAATAAGTTAGTGAATTATATTATGTTAGGTGTTTGTGGATTATCCATATCCAATAATGGCTGATGGATTGAAACTTTGAAATTGAAAATAATTTCCTGGGGGGCCATAGTTAGTTGGGGTGAGTTTGCTTCTAAACTTTTAATCGTAATTAAATTTTAGTTTATTATTTATAATTTAGAATTAAGTTTAAATAATAATTTTAAAATTTTAATCCTACTAAATAATTACATTGTAAATCTTCTTAATTTAAACGTAATTTAGTTTCACAACTCCTTTTTAACTTTATTTAAAAAAAATTATATTTTTTAAAATACTTGTGGTAGTAGTAGTAATAATATAAAAAATGAGTACAATCACAATTCAAGTAAAAGATCAATAGCTCAGTCTCTCCCACACGCATCTTATGTCCATGGTAAAAAAAAATAACCATAACCAATGCTCCACGAATAACATTCCAATATTTTCAAACTTAGGGCCTGTTTGTTTTGGGCTCTAAAGTATGAATCTGAATAGGATTCAGAGGTTAAAAAATTTTGACCCGTTTGTTTTGGGCTCTAATAACTTATTTTCAGACATATATGTCTGAATAGAAAAAGTAACAAAATACCACTTTTATTTTTTTTGTAAAACATCTTAATGTATTAAAATATCTAAAATACCCTTGTATATAAAACAATTAAATTTTTTTTCACTCTCTTTTTGTCCCAGCTTCCGTCCTCACTTCCATTCCCTCTCCCTCTGTATTACATTTTAATCATTTGCTTGGTGCCGAGTACATGCAGACAGGCTTCTATATTTAAGAAGAGGATTTTTTTTCCTCCCTAATCTTTGCTTAGAAATTATAATCTCCCCTGTAGCTCTCGAAATTTGCTTTCATATGGCCATCCTGTAAAATTAGTTAATAATTAATAAGAATAAATTTAAATAAAATATAATTAATTAGAAATAAAAAATAAATTTATTAATTAAAATGTAATTAATAAATATTAAATTTATAGTTATTTATAATTTTACTTTAGGTTTATTAAATATTTAATTTTTAAAGAATTGTAACAAATATAATATTAACTATTTAAATAAAAAAGAATTCTAATTTAATTTTTAAAAGATTGTAACAAATATAACATTAACTATTTAAATGAAAAACAATTTTAATTTAATTTTAGTTAATATTTATTTTTTAAAGATTTGTAAGAAATATAATTTTAATTATTTAAATGAAAATTAATTTTGATTTAGTTTTATTAACTATTTAATTTTTAAAGGATTGTATAAATATAATATAAACATTTTACATTTCAACAAGGGTAAAAAAGTCATATCAAAAGTAAAATATTCCCTTACCACTTTTTTTAAGTAGTATCTAAAAGAGCAAACAAACATCTTATTAAGTTATGTAAATTAAGTCTTAAAAAGTGTTTAGATCTAAAAAGTGTTAAGTGATTGAAACAAACACCACCTTAGTCATCATATTTGAACCATATTTCTAATTCACATAAAGAGATTTAAGCCATGAAGTCTTTAACAATCTAATCTTACAGAAGTTACATAAAAAACTAGTTTGATATTTGCTTATAGAAAACAACTTTGCCAACTCGAGGAACACCTTTAATTTCTCTCACATTTCTTTTGGCTAACTCTCACTCACTTTTATCAAGCAAGCATTTCTACTAACACTCATGTTTCTTCTAATGTTAAAAATATATTTATAAATCAAAGCAACCAAAAGAATCATATACATTGGGTTGCACAACAATCAAGCACCGATCTCTTAGTATACTTAATATATAGATGTTGAACTGCTTCTTCAAATTTTTCTAACCTTTTTGGTTTGAGCATTATCTTTAATTTATTCAATTCCATTCTCAAGTACTTGAAACCCATCTTTATAATCAAATTCAAAATATGAGCACAACACCACATGTGAAACAATTTTTTACTCGATATCGTAGAATTGCAACAAATTTTATGCAACAACATCGTAATCATAGCATCATTAGCTAAATAATTATCAACTATAAGAGTAAATAATTTCCTATCAATATGCCAATCTAGTAAAATTGTGCTAATTCCTAATTAAGTGCCTTAGCTAAGTGTGGACATGACATATATAAATGTATAAATTCAAATATAAAAAATAAAAGATAAGCATATATATACATAAGCGCGCGCATGAACGTACACACACACATATTTAAAAGAAAACTATTTTTGTTTGTAAGCATTTGACAAAAACATACAAATTTAAATCAACAGGATTTAAATATTAAAGATATATTATGATTCAACTACGCAATGCCCATTAATCATCAATCCAATGTTCTGTAACAACCATATGGCTTGCCTCCTCTTTTGATTGCTAGTGGTCCGCAGGATGTGGCAATATATAGCAATTATACTCTTATTATTACCAACATCTTCATTGTATTTGCCTAGTCTACCTCAAACAACCAAAAAAATTAAACAAATGAAAAAAAATTCTTTTCTAAGTGTGTATCTACTTATCGTACGGAAGAATAGCAGTAGAAACTTCATCAACTCCTCAAAACAATGATATTCTACAAAATAAAGTGGAAGCTCATTTAACACCACCATTCTTGCAACTTTTTCTTTTGTAACATCTTTATTAAATGCTTCAGGATTTCAAGATTTTCTTCTATTATGGTAATGTTTATCTTAAGTATCTAAGGATATAGAGGACAATTGTTAAGATGAATATACAAATTGCATGTCCTATTTCTACTCTTTGCATAATAAATAGTTACACATTGCTTTATCTTTCCCGTTAATTTCTATCTTTTCAAAGTGATTCGAAAAAATTGATCTTAATCTTTAAAAGGTTTGATAATTGTCTCGCTTCCTTATTGAACCACAACTATGATCTTGTGCAAAATTTATGGATTCAGATTCAATCTCTTCATTAAGTGCTTTCGTCTTGAGATTATTGTGTTGTACTAATGGAATAGACATAATAACCTAAAAATCATAATAAGGGAGTATTTAAACAAATAATTTGAATCTATAGTAATTAATCTTCTAGCCACCTTTCTGTTTGCTCTAATAAGCAGCTCTACAAAATAAGAATCTTTTAGCCATCTTATTTACGCAATGAAATTGTCAAAAAAAAAAAAAAAGAAAAGCCATAAGTTAATTGCATAGTTGTATTCTATCATCAAGAGTTGACAAAGGCTTCACCAATATCACCTTGTACCTATGCCTTCTTTTGTAACAACTGAAGCAAAATTAAAAGTACTTAGAAGCCAAATTTGTTCAATATCAAGTAAATATGTAAAATTTGTAACAAAAACAATTAAAAACTCATTCAGACATTTTATTGAGTAATTTATGCAATATATAGTTATCATACTCCTGAGTTCTTAATGAGATAAAAGAAATACATATATCAAAACATGAAAAATGCTAATACTATTATTCAACTGAATTGTTTGTAATAATTAGCAAATTAGCTCTCAAATAGTTGTTAACTCGATACATACAAAATAACCAAATGATGACAACTTGTCTACATGAGTATCTAAAGAATTATTGTCAGTTATGACTGAATTATGCTAAACCATATGGCTGATGATGTCACTAAAGTTAGATTTGGAGGCTTGGAATGATTGTTCATCAACAAAAATCAAGAGTGATCAACTAGTCATTTGATTCATTGATGCTTGAAAATTTACTTATCAACTCTTCAAAGTTTCTTATTGTTAAAGTTTAATTAACGGGTAATGAATTAGGTTATGGATGTCCAAAACCTAATCCAATTTGTAATTTCATCCACAATTTAACCCAGAATGCATACACCATGAAATGGATTAGATCAAGACAAATGAGTATCCAATCCATTACTTTTTTTTTTTTTGACATCTCTAGTTAGTGTTTGATTATTGATATATAGATAAAGATTGAGTAAGAGATCGATTTTATAATTAGTAATAATTGTTAAGTTTTTTTAATAGTTTATAGTTTTATAATAAATGGATATTTTATTAATTTAAAATCCTTTTTTGAAGCTGGGTAAGAATGTGATTGATGTATTTTACTAATTTACCCTCTTTCCATTACCTTTAATAGGTGTTGGCTAACAGTAAGGTTGTGGTTCATATTTAGAAAAACTTTAAGGTTTTGTATAGTATTAGGCTTTAGTTTAAGGATTTTATTTCATATTTTTCTCTTATTAATGAATTATATTTATCTTGTTATTAGTTTGATAAGTCCTAGTATGGTAGGATTCTAATAAGAGAAAAATCTATCCAAATTAATTAACTCTATATAAGAAATCATCACTATGAATTTTAGTAGAAAGACGACCCACTATTAATCTTCCAAAGAATGAAGCTCCAATTGATTGCTAAGCACTTTCTGACAAAATAAGGAGTAACCCTATATTGGACACTAAAGTCATGGTTGTAGAGTGAAGGAAGAAGTTTGGCTTATGTCCTAGTAAGTAGAAACTATACCAGGGAAAGAAAAAAAAATCCTTGCTATACTTGGTGAGGATCACCCTCTCAGTTATAACTTGATGTGAAAATATGCAAATGCACTTATGCAATCCAACAAATGCATTTATGCGATCCAACCCAACAACAAAGCTATCGCTAGTGTGAGCTGATTCATCTCTAATTTCTTGCACCCCTAAGTTTTTAATGGTTTTTTTATCAGTTTTTTACTTTGGAATATAGGTTTCTTTGAAGGATTCGGGTCATTGGTAGGGCTAGAAGCGTGCCACTTAAATGGCTTATACGAAGTATTATTAGTTGTTATAACTTTGGATTGTAAAGATTGTGTGTTTCCATTAGCATTCGATATCCATGGCGTTGAGAGCATTATGATTTGGAGATGGATTTTAAGCACTTTAGGGTAGTACTATGGTGGGATTAATGGTATTAGGATGCCCTTTTTGTTTCATGGTAGACTAAAAGGACTACAACTTGCCTTGACTACAAAGCGATTTACACCTTAACAACAAAACATAAAATAGAGCAACTTTTGATGCTTCGACAAGAAGATTGAAGGAAATTTCCATGTTGCCTTCAAGTACCTCAATGAAGTTCTTCCTATATATTTAATAAGGCATGGATGTGACCCCAAATTAAAAAATGATCATGTTACCAATACTATAACTAAAAGTTTTAATACATAAATTGAGAGAACATATCTCATCCTATATTGACAATGATAGAGGTTATTAGGAGGAAAATTATAAGCAAAATGAAAAGTGGTAATCTTAGGCAAATGTATTTGCTCTTATTTGCTTTCAATTATGTTTTTTTTAACTATTTTACTTTATAAATAACTTTTTTACAACTTATTGTCGGTTTGAAGAGTGCCAAAAATAGGACATCGAGTTCTCCTCTAAGGTCATGAAAAAGCTAAAGGATAATGGGGATAATATGACGCTTATGTAGATATTGTAAAGTGGGGAAGGGGGTTTGACTTAAGAAGAGTTTATGTAGTTAGTTAATTTGGACACTATAACTTATGCATGTGCTTCCTTCCAAATCTCAAGCATGTTATGATATGGGCCAAGTAAAACTGGATAAATGTTAAAAGATATTCCTAAATCCTAAAAAGGATAATAATCCTAGTATGAGAGTTTTATTTGAATTAGGAAATATAGGCTTATGAATTAATCCCATATTGCTTAGTTACAACTAAGAATGGGACTCGAGGGCCTATATAAAGAAGTCTAAATTCTTGGTTAAAACTTGTCCTAGTTAGAAGCATTTCAAGCAATATTTTAACTCTAGGTAAATTCCTCTATAGTGAGGTGGTTAAAATTCCTCTTTAGGAGCTGTAAGTGAGGGTACTTGGATAGTGTAGGTGTATTAGGACCAATGGGAAGGGTTATTGGGAATGAGGTGAAAGTCTATATGATTATAATATTTTTCATATAGTGAAAATATGTCTCTGACAAACCCGTGGTTTTACTTCGGTTTAGAGTTTTCCACGTAAATCCTGGTGTTGTGATGATTATTCTTTTCTGTATTTTGTTCATTTCTGCTCTATTATTGATATTTTTACAGAGAAGGATACTGGGGTGAATTTGGAATTACTCTCCAAGGTTATTTCAAAGGTCTAAATTATTAATAAGTGATATCAAAGCTTAGGTCCTTAATGAAGCATTGGAGTTTTGGTGCGGTTATGTGATTGGTTATAGTCTAAGGAAGTTTTGTCTCAGGAGGTTGGATTTTAAGCAGGACCGATGTGACCTTTTCAGTCTTTCTTGGGAATAAATTACTTAGTGGATACTATTCACATCTATGGTAAAATTCGCCAAGACTCGGAATGCGAAGTACAAGTATAGGAAGGTAGTCAAACCAATTTAGGTTTGTGGTGGAGAAAGGGAAGAATGGATTTGTTGGCTTGTGACAAGTACAAGTCGAGGATATTTTGACAATCTAGATCACATAAAATGGTTGTGGACAATCTTGACACGAAAAGTAAATTGTTAGATTGAAGATGGGTGAAAATCGGGTTTAACCATAGTACTGAAAAGAAAAATTAGTTCTAAATTCTTAATTCAAATTTCTAAGTTAAAAGATCAAAATCCCATTCCTTTGAAAAAACAAAAACAAGCAAACAATCAACAAATCTTTAGAATTCCTCATTTAGAAGCTACTCTATAATAAAAGTTTAACGCATTCTATAGGAATATCACAAACCTTGGAGCCAAAATAAACCCATTGAGATTACACACAAGTGAGAAGAAGAGATGTTGTGAAGACTGAAAATAACATGCAAAGAAGATATGTTTTATCATGTGAAGATTATGAGAAAAGAGATGATGCTTAGCCATGCAAGAGAAGTGATGTGAGATGTTGGGAAGCCATTTCAAACTTTACATCAAAGAGAAGAGATTTGCAAAGTGCATGACACAGGAGTGTTACAATCCATGGGATTCATGATAGATCATCAAGGGGTGCAAATTGTTACAATGGTCAGGAGTGCACATGCACCAGAATGAGGGATAATTTCGTAAAAGAACTGGTATTACTGTGCAGAGAATTAAATGTCAAGATTTGTGGCTATAAAAGATCTTGAAGTCAGCTTTCTAACACATTTGTCAATGTGTCATTTGGAGTTGTCTGCAGAAATCTATGACTATCTCTTCACAGCTGGTTCATAGTTAATGGTGCATTAAAGTCTACTCTAGAATTTGAATTTGATTGCTTAGTTGGTTGGAATTTGAATTTCTCGCTTAGTTGGTTATGCTTTATTACCTAATGAGTTTACTTATGAGTCTTAGTTAATAAATCAGTTGTCAATGTAGTCGTTGAGCTGTAATTGTTGAAATCATTTAATTATTGTCTTTTACCTATGCTTGGAGGGTTGTTCCAAGTTATTTAAGCTGTAAAGTTGTGTATTCAAGAGAGGAAGTTTTGAATCCGAATTTGAGTGAAATTTCAGTGTTTATACTGATTTCTCCTTAACTCTGTATCTCTTGGTGGATTCCATAGAGTGGTGAGTTAGTTTAAGCCCTGTATCCTTGGTTTACATCCTTGGGTGGTGAATTATCTGTATCCCATTGGTGTTTACTTTGGTGGTGAGCTTGTTATCCCCTTTAAGCCCTGTATCCTTGGTTTACATCCTTGGGTGGTGAATTATCTGTATCCCATTAGTGTTCACTTTGGTGGTGAGCTTATTATCCCTTTAAAAGAGTGTTTGTTAGGTTCCATTTCATTTGTTCCAGCCATTGGTTGAGTTGATAATCAACTTGAAGATCCTATCCTCATCTATTATAATCCAGCAGTCCGGTATCAGTGCAATAGACTTCAAAGTTTGAATCGACTATGAGAGTGTCACTGGAGTTTTTTTGTTGTTCGAGGCTCAAGATAGAGGGCTAAATTTTAGGGCTAAAGTAAGGGACTTTTTACATTTAAGAAATTAGAATTTTAAGGCAAGATGAGTGGTGTTAAGGTGTATAATATGCATATACGTTTCATATTTCCCAATTAATATTAAGGAAAATTCACTAAACCCCTTGAGCTTGCCAAAAATACAATAAAGTTCAGACATTTTAGAAATACGCAAAACACCGACTTTGCTAACAGTTGTTTGCCAGGAACATGCTCTGGCAGTTGTAGAGGCATGATAGAGTAAATCTCTATTTGGCCCTTCTTCTTCACACCACATGAATAAAAAAATAATGAAAAAAAATATACAAATGAAAGCCACTTTAACTTAAATACAAAAGTTCTTAGTGTCTGAACATTGCGAACAAAACTTGGTTTTGTCTTAAGTGTAGGTTTTGTAGTCACTTTATCAACAATTTCATCACAAACGTGTCAAAGAATTTTACATATATTTATATTTCTTCCAGGCTGCTTGAGATTGACAACATAGATAAATGTACATAAAACAAAACAAAATAAAACAAATACATAATAAATACATGTACATATGTAAATGGGATAGGTACACCGAATCATCTTGATGATTTGATAAGCCTATCTAATTACGAAATGATAAATATACACAAGTGATTAAACAAATTAAGAGAAAGAAAATAATTTAGTAATCTCATGTCAGATGATGACAAATAATTATAGATGATTAAAAAAATTGAATAAAAAATTAAAAAATTAACCGCCTCTAGTAAATGGCTTAATATTAGTAGCTTGGCACAAT
This sequence comes from Boswellia sacra, assembly GCA_013180625.2. Taxonomy (NCBI): domain Eukaryota; kingdom Viridiplantae; phylum Streptophyta; class Magnoliopsida; order Sapindales; family Burseraceae; genus Boswellia; species Boswellia sacra. The sequence continues at coordinate 144,780 of SNVD02005843.1, forward strand.
ATTCCAATATTGTGAAGTGGTACGTCATGTATGCATTTTTCTCTTATCTATTATATTTGTCTTGTCTTCTCCCTTCTTTCTCTTTAGAAACCTTTAGCAAAAACAAGCTGAAGTTATATTAAGTTGAAGGCCCCTCTCCCTCTTCCTTTGCCTTTCATCAACAAATTGATGAGAAGAATAGATCCAAGACCCCCAAGAAGGAGAAAGGAAGCCAAAGGTTCTACTAGTACTGCTGCATAGACATACTCATCATAGATAATGGAAGTCTTGGTAGGACCCCCTACTCCATGGCCTTCTCCCTAGCTTGTGTTAAAGACCAGACTCGTATTGTTGTTTTCGCTGCCCAAGATAAGCTTGTTTCATCCTCTTGCCTCCTCTTGAAGGAAGGCGACATTGGTGGAGATCGACTGACCTTGGGTAAACCTAGCGCCTCCTCTACTTATGATTGGACGATGATTCTTCCAATCAGGGGTGGAGACTCTTCGGATTGGGTCGGGTTTTGACAAATTTAATCAAAACCCGGTAATTTTAAAGCAATGACAGTCTCCGATTGGATCGGTTAAATCGGGTAAGTCGGGTTTAGACTTTTTATTTAAAACATTGATGTTCAAAACATCTAGCAAGCAACAACCACATCAATGTTTTGAAACAAAAATTTAAAATAAACTTATTGAAATGGTTATGTGGATGAATGCAGAATTATTTTTACCAAACAAAGAAACAATTAAGCAAGATTTCATTCGCAAGCAAAATCAACCCATGGAAAAAAGCCTAAGCAGAACAGCACTAATTACTAACCAAGCATAGTGAATAACAATCATCAACACAGTGATTCACCAAAATAGAACAGCAAAACAACACATCTTCAAATTTCAGCCCAAGCATATATACAAAACCAAATTAGACATCATTACAAATTTTCATATCATCGATGATTGACAAGAGAAAGTGGATCTGTCATGACGGCAGGACCAAAGGAAGAGGAGGCTGCCATCGAAGAGGAGAGGAGAGGAGATGAGAGGAGAGGATTTGCTGCGACAGCACGGCCCGAGGGTGATGAGATTGTCACAATGAGCTTGGGTCAAAAGAGAAAAAGAGAAAGGGATGATCGGATGGTTGAAGAGTGTGGAAGAGGAGAGGAGATGTCGCCTGCTGCAACTGTGAGACTAGAGAGAGAGAGAGAGAGAGAGAGAGGAGAGGTTGAGGTGATGAATATCGGTAAAAATAGAAACGGTAGCGGCTAAAGGTAATGCTTTAGGTTCAGGGTTAATTTGAGGATTTTAAGTATACATATGTATAGAGCATAATATGGTGAGGTCAAGTGTATTATAATTCATTGATACAACCAATTATTATTTGTCACGTAAAATATTTTTAATTTAAACTTTTGGGTAGGGTATAATTCAGGTTTCAAATTCATTACCTAAAATCGGATCGAATATTATCGGGTCAGCCAAAAAAAAAAAAAGACCTTGAGTAAATTTAATTCCTTACTCAATCATACTTGATCGGGTACAATCAGGTAGGATATTTTTGCCTATCCTTGCTTCCAATGGTTTGTCATCAATCGGGGGTCTAGGAGATAGCAAAGATGAAGAAAACAATGAGAAGGTGCCTTCACAATAGCAAAACAAGTTATCTTTGGATTCATTAGAAGATTCTTCCCGTCAAGCATTAATCCGCTCTCACTCTACAAACTGTTTTTAATATTTTGATATTATTTGAAATAAATAACTAAATAAAGAGATTTTTATTTTTTCTAATTTATTAAAATACTTGTGGTTGTGGAATGGTGTCTTCTTCCTTGGCTTTGATGATAACCCACTTCACTCTTTTTTCCCTGTGTAGTACTAGTTATGCAGGTGGACCAATATAGTTGGGACTGTAGCTTCATGTAGCCTTACTGTAGCCATGAAGACAAAGAACATGACCGGCTACAAGAAGTTTCGGCGTGCTTATCTCTCCCGCGCGCAGCAACATTTTCCCGCCTAAGAGGCAAACATTCAACTGGTTGGACAATTCGTTTCCCGCCCGTCAAAACTCAAACAACCATCATCCATCATACTGGACTGTAGCATTTTCCCACCAGGCCAAGTGCAACCGTAGCCATTTCCATGACACTAAAATATATTGTAGTTACATTAGATTAGAAGCAAACTTTAATATGCGTATTTGTCAAAAAGAATTCATTATAACGATGTTTATTAGTAAACAGAAAAAATTCATACATTAAAAAATTTATACATTATAATTGAATAGTATAATTGTGTAGTAGGAAAAAAATCATAAATTAATTAATTGTGTTTTAAACATATGAAATTTTGGTTTGGTTATAAAATAAAATGCAAATGTTCACATGCATATTTGACAAAAAGAATTCGTTAATTAAAAGGCTATTTTGTATTTTTATAGGGATGTTTAATAGTAAAAAAAAAAATTCATACATTATAATTGTATAGCACAATTGTGTAGTACAAAAGAAATCATAAATTAATTAATTGTGCTTTAGACATATGAAAATTTTTTGTAGATGTAAGAAGTCAAAAGATTTTTTTTTGGTTAGTATAACCGTAGTCAGATTTCAAAGGGAGCTGAAAATATTTCTTATAATCTTATGAATGTCGTAAGCTGATAAATAAAAGACGAAAAAAAGGCCAAAATAGTTATAAATATCTATATAGATGTCGCGAAACGCATAATTACTTTTCAGCAAATCTTGGCCAAAGAATCATATTTCTAGGAATACCCCTAAATTGTATCACAAAAAAATTGTAAATTACGAATAAACTCATTAGGCAGATGACTGTTCATTTGCAATGGGATTTAACCCACATTTTCACCAACTCTTATAAGTACAATATGCGAGTTATAAAAGCCGTGAATGCTGCGATAATGGTTGTAGACCACTATGTACAAGTCGTAAAACACACCAGTGCAATTTCATATAAGATTCAAAAATTCTTTTGCGTAGTCATAACTAATGGTTAAAAAATCATAAAAAGATAAAGTCGTAAGGAAAGTGACTGTTCATTCGGTTTGGGATTTAACCGAAATTTCTCCATCTATAATTAAGATTTGCATCGGGGACATAAATGTCGTGAAAATTGGAATCAAACTTGCAAAATACTTTGTAAAAGTTATAAAACACACTATTGCAACTTCGTGTAAGATTCCTAAAATCTTAATTATAGTCGTAATTGATGGTATAAAACTCATAAAAAGTGGAATCAAAGTTGTAAGCATAGTCACTGTTTATTTTATTTGGGACTTAACCCGCATTTTCGCAAACTCTCGTAAGATTTGTATCGCGGATATAAAAGTCGTGAAAAATGGGATAAAGCTGTAATAAAATTCTGTGTAAAAGTCGTAAAATGCATTATTAGATTTTCGTATAATAGTCACAAATCATTAATAATAATCGTAATTAATGGCAAACAAGTGGGAAAAAAAAGAAAAAAAATAATAGGAATGGTTACTGTTCATATGGTTTGGGACTTAACCCGTTTTTCCCCAACTCCCATAAGATATGTATCGGGGATATAAAATTCGCGAAAAATGAAATAAAAGCTCTAAAAAGATATGTAAAAGTCGTTAAATGCACTATTAGATTTTCGTATAACAGTCGTAAAACCTTAATCATAATCCTAATTGACGGCAAACCAGTCGTAAACCGGGGAATAAAAATCGTAGGAAAGGTTACTGTTCATTTGGTTTGGGATTTAACTCGCATTTTCTCCAGCTCGTAAAAGACTTGTATCGAGTAAATAAAAGTCACGAAAAATGACATAAAAGCTGCAAAAAAAATCTATGTAAAAGTCGTAAAACGCACTATTACATTTTCGCATAATAGTCATAAATCATTAATAGTCATTGTCATTCATTGCAAACAAGTCGGTAAAAATGGAATAAAAATCGTAGGGATGGTTACTGTTCATTTGGTTTGGGACTTAACCTGCTTTTCCCCAACTCCCATAAGACTTGTATCCGGGGTATAAAATTCGCAGAAAATGTAATAAAAGTTGTTGAAGCCTATGTAAAAGTCGTAAACTCCATTATAACCGATTTTCGTATAAGAGTCGTAGATTGTTAATCATAATTGTACGAAACCGCAAAAAAGTCGTAAACCGAAGAATAAAAATCGATGGAAAGGTTACTGTTCACTTGGTTAGGGATTTAACTCGCATTTTCTCCAGCTCGTATAAGACTTGTATCGAGTGAATAAAAGTCGCGAAAAATGACATAACAGCTGTAAAAAAATTCTGCGTAAAAGTCGTAAAATGCACTATTAAATTTTCGCATAATAGTCGTAAATCATTAAGAGTCATTGTAATTAATTGCAAAGAAGTCGAACCAAAGGGAATAAAAATCGCAGGGATGGTTATTGTTCATTTGGTTTGGGACTTAACCCGCTTTTCCCCAACTCCCATAAGACTTGTATCGGGGGTATAAAATTCGCAAAACATGAAATAAAAGATGTTGAAGCCTATGTAAAAGTCGTAAACTCCATTATAACCGATTTTCGTATAAGAGTCGTAGATTGTTAATCATAATCGTACGAGAACGCAAAAAAGTCGTAAATCGAAGAATAAAAATCGTTGGAAAGGTTACTGTTCATTTGGTTTGGGATTTAACTCGCATTTTCTCCAGCTCGTATAAGACTTGTATCGAGTGAATAAAAGTCACGAAAAAGGCCATAACAGCTGTAAAAAAATTCTGTGTAAAAGTCGTAAAATGCACTATTAAATTTTCGCATAATAGTCGTAAATAATTAACAGTCGTTGTAATTAATTGCAAAGAAGTCAGACAAAAGGGAATAAAAATCGTAGGGATGGTTACTGTTCATTTGGTTTGGGACTTAACCCGCTTTTCCACGACTCCCATAAGACTTGTATCCGGGGTATAAAATTCGCAAAACATGTAATAAAAGTTGTTGAAGCCTATGTAAAAGTCGTAAACTCCATTATAACTGATTTTCGTATAAGAGTCGTAGATTGTTAATCATAATTGTACGAGACCGCAAAAAAGTCGTAAACCGAAGAATAAAAATCGTTGGAAAGGTTACTGTTCATTTGGTTTGGGATATAACTCGCATTTTCTCCAGCTCGTATAAGACTTGTATCGAGTGAATAAAAGTCGCGAAAAAGGACATAAAAGCTGTAAAAAAATTCTGTGTAAAAGTCGTAAAATGCACTATTACATTTTCGCATAATAGTCGTAAATCATTAATAGTCATTGTAATTAATTGCAAACAAGTCGGACAAAATGGAATAAAAATCGTAGGGATGGTTACTGTTCATTTGGTTTGGGACTTAACCCGTTTTTCCCCTACTCCCATAAGACTTGTATCGGGGGTATAAAATTCGCAAAACATGTAATAAAATTTTTTGAAGCCTATGTAAAAGTCGTAAACTCCATTATAACCGATTTTCGTATCGGAGTCGTAGATTGTTAATCATAATCGTATGCGATGGCAAAAAAGTCGTAAACCGAAGAATAAAAATCGTTGGAAAGGTTACTGTTCATTTGGTTTGGGATTTAACTCGTATTTTCTCCAGCTCGTATAAGACTTGTATCGAGTGAATAAAAGTCGCGAAAAATGACATAAAAGCTGTAAAAAAATTCTGTGTAAAAGTCGTAAAATACACTATTACATTTTCGCATAATAGTCGTAAATCATTAATAGTCATTGTAATTAATTGCAAAATTGTCAGATAAAAGGGAATAAAAATCGCAGGGATGGTTACTGTTCATTTGGTTTGGGATTTAACTCGCATTTTCTCCAGCTCGTATAAGACTTGTATCGAGTGAATAAAAGTCGCGAAAAACGACATAAAAGCTGTAAAAAAATTCTGTGTAAAAGTCGTCAAATACACTATTACATTTTCGCATAATAGTCGTAAATCATTAATAGTCATTGTAATTAATTGCAAAAAAGTCGGACAAAAGGGAATAAGAATCGTAGGGATGGTTACTGTTCATTTGGTTTGGGACGTAACCTGCTTTTCCCCGACTCCCATAATACTTGTATCGGGGGTATAAAATTCGCAAAACATGTAATAAAAGTTGTTGAAACCTATGTAAAAGTCGTAAACTGCATTATTACCGCTTTTCGTATAAGAGTCGTAGATTGTTAATCACAATCGTACGCGATGTCAAAAAAGTCGTAAACCGAAGAATAAAAATCGATGGAAAGGTTACTGTTTACTTGGTTTGGGATTTAACTCTCATTTTTTCCAGCTCGTATAAGACTTGTATCGAGTGAATAAAAGTCGCAAAAAATGACATAACAGCTGTAAAAAAATTCTGTGTAAAAGTCGTAAAATGCACTATTAAATTTTCGCATAATAGTCGTAAATCATTAACAGTCATTGTAATTAATTGCAAAGAAGTCGGACAAAAGGGAATAAAAATCGTAGGGATGGTTACTGTTCATTTGGTTTGGGACTTAACCCGCTTTTCCCCGACTCCCATAAGACTTGTATCGTGGGTATAAAATTCGCAAAACATGAAATAAAAGATGTTGAAACCTATGTAAAAGTCGTAAACTCCATTATAACCGATTTTCGTATAAGAGTCGTAGATTGTTAATCATAATCGTACGAGACCGCAAAAAAGTCGTAAACCGAAGAATAAAAATCGTTGGAAAGGTTACTGTTCATTTGGTTTGGGATTTAACTCGCATTTTCTCCAGCTCGTATAAGACTTGTATCGAGTGAATAAAAGTCGCGAAAAATGACATAAAAGCTGTAAAAAACTTCTGTGTAAATGTCGTCAAATGCACTATTACATTTTCGCATAATAGTCGTAAATCATTAATGGTTATTATAATTAATTGCAAAGAAGTCAGACAAAAGGGAATAAAAATCGTAGGGATGGTTACTGTTCATTTGGTTTGGGACTTAACCCGCTTTTCCCCGACTCCCATAAGACTTGTATCGGGGGTATAAAATTCGCAAAACATGTAATAAAAGTTGTTGAAGCCTATGTAAAAGTCGTAAACTCCATTATAACCGATTTTCGTATAAGAGTCGTAGATTGTTAATCATAATCATACGCGATGGCAAAAAAGTCGTAAACCGAAGAATAAAAATCGTTGGAAAGGTAACTGTTCATTTGGTTTGGGATTTAACTCGCATTTTCTCCAGCTCGTATAAGACTTGTATCGAGTGAATAAAAGTCGCGAAAAATGACATAAAAGCTGTAAAAAAATTCTGTGTAAATGTCGTCAAATGCACTATTACATTTTCGCATAATAGTCGTAAATCATTAATGGTTATTATAATTAATTGCAAACAAGTCGGACAAAAGGGAATAAAAATCGTAGGGATGGTTACTGTCCATTTGGTTTGGGACTTAACCCGCTTTTCCCCGACTCCCATAAGACTTGTATCGGGAGTATAAAATTCACAAAACATGTAATAAAAGTTGTTGAAGCCTATGTAAAAGTCATAAACTCCATTATAACGGATTTTCGTATAAGAGTCGTAGATTGTTAATCATAATCGTATGCGATGGCAAAAAAGTCGTAAACCGAAGAATAAAAATCGTTGGAAAGGTTACTGTTCATTTGGTTTGGGATTTAACTCGCATTTTCTCCAGCTCGTATAGGACTTGTATCGAGTGAATAAAAGTCGTGAAAACGACATAAAAGCTGTAAAAAAATTCTGTGTAAAAGTCGTAAAATGCACTATTACATTTTCGCATAATAGTCGTAAATCATTAATAGTCATTGTAATTAATTGCAAACAAGTCGGAAAAAATGGAATAAAAATCGTAGGATTGGTTACTGTTCATTTGGTTTGGGACTTAACCCGCTTTTCCCCTACTCCCATAAGACTTGTATCGGGGGTATAAAATTCGCAAAACATGTAATAAAAGTTGTTGAAGCCTATGTAAAAGTCGTAAACTCCATTATAACCGATTTTCGTATAAGAGTCATAGATTGTTAATCATAATCGTACGCGACCACAAAAATGTCGTAAACCGAAGAATAAAAATCGTTGGAAAGGTTACTGTTCATTTGGTTTGGGATTTAACTCGCATTTTCTCCAGCTCGTATAAGACTTGTATCGAGTGAATAAAAGTCGCGAAAAATGACATAAAAGCTGTAAAAAAATTCTGTGTAAAAGTCGTAAAATGCACTATTACATTTTCGCATAATAGTCGTAAATCATTAATGGTCATTGTAATTAATTGCAAAGAAGTCGGACAAAAGGGAATAAAAATCGTAGGGATGGTTACTATTCATTTGGTTTGGGACTTAACCCGCTTTTCCCCGAATCCCATAAGACTTGTATCGGGGGTATAAAATTCGTAAAACATGTAATAAAAGTTGTTGAAGCCTATGTAAAAGTCGTGAACTCCATTATAACCGATTTTCGTATAAGAGTCGTAGATTGTTAATCATAATCGTATGCGATGGCAAAAAAGTCGTAAACCGAAGAATAAAAATCGTTGGAAAGGTTACTGTTCATTTGGTTTGGGATTTAACTCGCATTTTCTCCAGCTCGTATAAGACTTGTATCGAGTGAATAAAAGTCGCGAAAAATGACATAAAAGCTGTAGAAAAATTCTGTGTAAAAGTTGTAAAATGCACTATTACATTTTCGCATAATAGTCGTAAATCATTAAGAGTCATTGTAATTAATTGCAAAGAAGTCGGACAAAAGGGAATAAAAATCGTAGGGATGGTTACTGTTCATTTGGTTTGGGACTTAACCCGCTTTTCCCCGACTCCCATAAGACTTGTATCGGGGGTATAAAATTCGCAAAACATGAAATAAAAGATGTTGAAACCTATGTAAAAGTCGTAAACTCCATTATAACCGATTTTCGTATAAGAGTCGTAGATTGTTAATCATAATTGTACGAGACCGCAAAAAAGTCGTAAACCGAAGAATAAAAGTCGTTGGAAAGGTTACTGTTCATTTGGTTTGGGATTTAACTCGCATTTTCTCCAGCTCGTATAAGACTTGTATCGAGTGAATAAAAGTCGCGAAAAAGGCCATAACAGCTGTAAAAAAATTCTGTGTAAAAGTCGTAAAAAATTGGCGCACGCGAGTCATAAATTCTTAATTATAATAGCAACTGAAGATGTAAAAATCATAAACCCCTCAATAAAACGCGTATATAATGTCACTGTTCATGTGCAGTGGTATGTTACCCGCATTTCCCCCACTTGTAAACAATTCGTATTGGGGACATTGTAAGGTATCAAGATTTGGATACAAGTTGTAAACCCCTGGGTACAAGAGGTCAAACAATGAAAGTTCGACCAAGACTCGGAAGCAAGTTAATTATTGTCGTCATGGACAGTGTAAAAAGTCTATGGCATTAACATTATCACGTTAGGAAATGCACTGCTCATTCGTACACAGGGGTTAACGGAAATTTCTCGTATAAGATTTGTACCAAGGGGTTTAAAAGTCATTAAAATTATGACAAAGTTGTGAGCCTATATATCGAAGGCGTAAAGTCCACTATTACAGTTCGTGGCTTACGTAAATTAAATCAACTTTCCAAGGCCACGTAAATTATCATAATCGGATCTATATAGCTTGAAAAATTATGCATACAAATTACAACCAGAGGGTCAAAAGTTGTCAACCACACTATTCGTTTTCACTGACTTTCGAAAAAAAATCACACACAATGATTCTTGGCCGCCGCTGCTAAGTTGAGAGAGGTGGCTTTAGACTTGAGAACTCCGAAATATATGTCTTCATGTGTCTTATTAATTAATTAGACCTGAAAAAATTAACAATTGAAAACTCAAATAGGAAGTTGTATAGATTACTCACAAGTACAGCTTCGGTGCCAAGGGCCAAGGCCTTGAAAACATACGTACCTCGCCGCATTCCTCCATCCATTAGAACAAGAACTTTCCATTCAACAGAATCGACGACCTGCACCCTCGGGGTGACACCATCACTGAGTTTTAAGATACCTTCGGTTCAGCAAGCACACTCGTATGCCTTGTATTTTCATTAAACCACAAGCTATTAAGTTGAAGCGATAATAATGTTGATGTGAACCTATAGGTCACCTCTTGAAGAACAGAAATAGTGGCAGGAGTATAGTCTACTTGTCGACCTCCAAGATTCGCATCAGAATCTAAGCAACATACTAACATAACAAGTTTCAAGTTTGAAACAGTCCGACGAAATTTAAAATGAAAGATTTCCTAGACATATATAGAAAGGAAACTGGAAGAGTCTATAGCTTTGTCATTGTTCCAACAGAAAGAAGCAACCTTGATCTTATTGAAGAAATCTTGGAAACTTGAACCTTTAAAACTCAAGGATCGTAGTCCATGAAAATAAGAAATGATTTTGCTCGGACGGCTACGACCCAAGCAAAACTAAGCACAGGTCAATCACCAGGCCACATAATGACTATCGTTGCTATGTATGAGATAAGAACTAAGAGCAAAAATCACGTCCATAGCACTGATAAATTGAGGGTGTGTTATGTCATCAATACTTGCAAGACTTTATAATGGACTAAATTATAGGGGACAAGAATCCACTCACCTCTGATTCTTTGGTTGTAGATAGGCCTTCCAGATTCGGCAGCGGTGGTTCAATTACGCTGCAAGTATTGATCTGAGATACAGAATATATGGTTTGTGGTATAAAATCGTCCGAAAAAATTGCACCTACACTCAACATGATGTTAGACACAACTTTATTCAAAATAACACATTGGTGCACAAAAACAGAAATGCTTGCAAATGGAGCGAAAAAGAAAGTGATGATAATTCACATGTTCTTTATGTCTGCCATCCGACGATCAAGTCTTGCATCATCGACAGTGAAGACAAGAGCCTTATATCCATTCACTTCAGCCCTTTGCACACGTGTAGTTGCAATACCTCGCCTCTTTGATTCCTAACAACAGGAATGAGACAAAGTTGGCATTGAGTTCCTATCAATGAAAGATAGGGAATTTGTCGCTGGTAAAGAAAGATTCTTGGCTAATTGAACAATGAAAGAGCTCAGGATTCAGGAATGGCCATGTACACATAATTGATAGAAGGACACAGCATTTCGGCTGGCAGCAACCTCCTCTATAGTGCAGCTACCTGAAAAGGATAAGACATGCTAACAACGGAATAAGAAGAGGAATTTTTGGAACATATATAAGGGCCTGGCTAAGTAAGAAATAATTATGGTGTTTCAGACAGCTGCTGCACTGGCTGTGGCTACTTCACCTGAAATACTTCTCCTGAAATACACACATCAATGGATACGGAATTCCACTATAAGTTTGACCCTCTAAGTTTGTACCTTAAAGTATGCATCCAAATAATAATAAAATTCCATAATATTGAAGTCAATGTTTACGGCTAACGGAAATAATCTATTGTTGTATTTATATGTACTCACAAAACAGTCCAGCTTCGGGTGGGGGCGGGTTATCATACACACCCCTACTTGTTGGTGGAGTCTTATGAAAAGTTTCTATGTCAAATGCTACATGTATGGTGGCGGTCAGGGGCTTAGATAGCGTGGTGGGGGTACAATGCAGCCATGCAGAAAACGCAATCGTAGGTTGTAACCTGCGCTTTTAAAAACATTTTTAATTTTTCACGCGGGCTTCATTCGCAAAGGGCTTTATTCTCAAAGGACGCCTCGACCAACCGTCAACACGATAAATTGGATCTAGTACTACTGTTAATAATTACTTATGACTTTGACCGAATTGGATTAAAGATCATATTAATAGTACAAAAGGAAGGCGATAAAGTAAACAGAAGACAGTGAAGTTGCTATTATCTTATGTTATAGGGCAGCCGCCCAATGTCAATCCGATTTGGAAAATTCTACAGGATGACTGTAGTCTCCACGACCTCATCCCCCACCAGGCTTATCCAAACCCAACCAAGCTCCAGAAATATTTAGCTCATGTGTGGGGGTTCGACAATAGGTGAAATCAAACATTGGTGATAAAGTTTTTAGCTCGCTACAACTTCTATGTTCCACAAAAGCTAGATACGTTGACTGCGAAATTATGTAGCTCTAAGAACCCACCCAGGTTCGTTTATGACTCTAACAATGCGATGGGGCTGGCCCCTCTGTTATACATAAACTAAGCTGCAGCATCAGGTGAACTCATCGGTTTTGCTACATTTGTGAAATTTATGAACGTTCGTGCATGCATGGTTTACATAAGTTGTTCTAATAAATCAATGACTGGCATTCATTTTTTACAGAGATTTAGTAACAGGAGATTGCTTATACCCGTGTACCAGCTTGGGCGCTAACGTCTTTTCAGTCCGGGTAGCAGCAATGCAATATGTCGTTTGTTTTACATGATTTGCATGCAATTGCCGTGAAGCACTAAATGAGAGCGACTTATAGGCACAAAGAACAACGCCTTACTAGTACGAAACCCAAAAGGGGGTTCATTGTGGACAAAAATGTTTTCAAAACAACACGCAAACGGAAAAAACTTGCGCACTTAATATATCTACCCGACATGAAACTTCCGCTGTTACCTCTGGTTATGATCCCCATCACCCTGCTGCCCCATCCCCTCCAATAATTACGCTTCACTTGTTGTAGTTTCTGAACTTTGTTTCCGCCTGTTGCAAAACTTCGGCCCTGGCGTGATTCAGCGGTGTCATGATCACTTTCAGCAGCAGCCTCAACCGCGTTGCATCGGAATTGACCTGCAATTGAATCACACAATGTTAGATGACGAAACATCTAAGACCACTCTGTGGTTATACTCAAATTCCGTGATAGTCTACTGTCGCACCACGGCGTTTGGGGGAGTCTGTAAGCAAAGACTGTCTATGAAGTTCATCACATAAACTCCATAATCATACGAGGTCTGCTGCTTCGGAATGTCCTTCTTGGTCGATAGGTTAAAGTTAGAGAACCTCAGCTTCCCATCACGTACGCCACTGATTTCATCAGCAAGTATTACGTCTAATGCATGCAGCTACAAAATATACTCGGGACTCAAACGATTTATCAAAATCACACATGAATACAAACATTGAGTCACAATGACAACATATAAACATTCAGTCAATGCAGATTCTGTCACTAACCACTCGCCACCCTATTGTTTCAATCTTTCTTCTCTGTCTGGGTGATGGCAACGAGTCCCATATCTCGGCTGCCTCGTCCGCAACTTGTATTACCAATGCGAACCAGTGTCCGCTGCCATCGAACATGGGCACAAATATCTGCGACAGATGTAGTAGATTGCGACTTTAATGTCAATTACACAATGCGATATGCACTCCCCACCTCTGACAGACATGAATGTTAATTTACTCGCGACAATGCGCTATTGTAGTAGTTAGCTATGCTATGAAAAGCCATGCAATACAATATTCACCGTAATTAACTTATTTAATAACAGTAACATGTTCGTGCCTATGAAACCGTTGGTTGAATTTAGAACTATATGCACTGTAGTTCGTAATCACTCTTCCCGCAACGCTCGCCTTTCATGTATCATTACCTGGGTACATTTGTCCAAATTGGGCATATAATTCTTCCGATACTGCTGGGCCCTGGCCAGTCCAACTCCATCCAAGCTTTGAGCGGCACGCACGGCTTCCTGCAAAGTATTGACAAATGAAATTAAGAAGACTTGCGGCATCGTGTTTTGACTTCCACCCAACCAGTTCATAACGTCATGAAAGATGCTTACCGAAAACCCAATCGGCAGGAACCAAATCCACTCCGCACCGATTGGCTTCGTCCCCCGTTCCATCGATGCGAGCTTCGCATATACGTTTAACACCTACACAATGGGTTTAGTATACGCCATTAGTGAAATTTATCTTCTCCCTGCCTCGACACATCGACACAGGACGAATGGCTATCACAGTTATACTATTGAAATGTTCACAGTTAGACCAGGTTTGCTCTTTAAACGAAGGAGTTTTCTCATCCCCTCAATTGCCTACCTCGTTGTCAACCCACTCCTCCGGCCACAACGTGCGTAAGTTGAAACGCGTAGCATATGCACACTCATATCTTTCAATAATCTCCCTACAATGTTAACACAACATCAACAATATAAGAGCAATAATGCGTAAATAACTAAATCCACTGTGTAGTAATACTCACGCCGGATCATTTCCAGTGTTCATAACATATTCTATGACCTGAAGTTCCTCCTCAGTTACGGCGGAGGGTACAACAAATGGCCCAACCCAATAGCCCTGCCTGCCTCTGCTTCCACGAGCTTTCACCCACGAAGTGGGCCTGTGCATGAATTGCTTTTTTAGTAAACCTCTCGATTTGGGAGTGACTTCACTCCTCTCAGCCGACGAAACCTCGATGAACACTCCGTCTATCTTCTATTTTTCGGCCTGAATATGACACAAGTTGTATTCAAGTTATTGCACAGGTAGGTTACTCTGCCAACAAAATAATAAGACAGTGGCATTGGCCGCCGCCTCAATTCTTAATTCAGTGCTACGACATCGTTAGGCCGCTTAAATGTTGTAATCATATTCGCATCTTGCTGTAAAGTAAAGAAATGTTTCCACCGTACCTGTCCCAAAGTCTTGTCACCGTCTCCTAAGGTCACATCTTCTTTCTTCACAAGGACAACGTTTTCAGCATCTCTGTCGAGGGTAAGATCTTCAATCTCGCCAACTGGCACGATTTTTTTCCCTTTGCCTGAAGTCTCATCTTCCTACACCCCATGCACTGCATCATAGTAATCTCTCTCTGCTTCATCATGGAATGCTGATGGCATTTTGCGCAAATTAGAACCCGAAGCACTTCCTGCAACTGAATCATTTAAGTTCCATTGATGCTGTACCCCTTTAGTATCCTCCTTAGGCGCATTTGTATCTGTAGTGTCGACTGCTACCCCCTCATTTTTCTCAGATGTCATATTTGTATCGGGTTCAGCTGTACTGGCATTAACCTCTGGCTCGAATTCATCCGTAATTTTGGTTTTCTGCGCAGGAAGAATGTCGTCCCAATCTGACAAGGTCGGTTCACTGTGCATAGGCTTCGGACTATCGTGGATTCCACCCAATGTCGACTCGGGCTGAATGGCAGCAGCCGTAATAGGTGGTGTCAAAAACCCCAGTCCCACATCTGCCACATCATCAACTGGAGGCTCTGTCGTCTGGGAGTTGTGGTGCTGATCTTGCAACCCTCTGTCGGGACTTGTAGGCAGGGGTGGTTCTGCGGCCTCCTCCTGCTTGGACTTAACGATTTTTGTAACCACGTCCTGCATCTCCTTCAGAGATTTACTTGTAGACTGCACAATGGCTTCCATTCGAATCTGTCTTGCAACCAATTCGTCGATTGTGTTTGCCATTTTCACTACATTCTTTATTAGTAGCGTTTCACTGAGCAGACCCTTTCCTCTGTCACCAATGTCGTCCTCTTTACCCCCGTCACCCGCACAGGTACCCTGCACTAACAATATGTGATCAGATATCATATGACTCAGGTGTTATTTTGGCAGCATGGATGCAAAGCATAACGACACTGACCTTGTCCCTCGCACGTTTCAGGCGTGCGTGTATGGCCCTGTTGATGTCACTTCCTGACCATGCAATAACGGGGCCAGCCTGATTCCTACCCCTCTTAACCTTAGCCCCAACTTTACGGATGAAGAGTAGCTGTATTGGAGGAAAATATAAGTTAATTCCACATCCATGCGTTCAATCCTCCAGCGGCTGGATTAACATTATAAAAATTGAATGCAGCGAAGGAAAGCTAAAGTGTAGTTCTACATTCGTTATTTATAACCGACTGATTGCGTTAAGAATTGGTAAACAGAGGAAATCTTAAACTCGGCAATAACAAGTAACGTAAGGTGAGTACATGGATTCATTCACTTACCTCCATGAACAAAACACAGCTGGCCCAATGACAACATTTCTTCTCGGTCAAGTCTCTAACACCGTCTACGAACATGTTGAAGCAAAAAGAGGCCCAGTTGAATTGTTTTATTTGATGGGTTGGTAACAGCGAGTGTAGATATCCTGGGTCGATCGACAAGCCAGAAGTTGGGCACAGCAGTGTAGCTAATGTGAACAGCATGAAAGACACCTTGAACTCGTCCCCTGCCTCTTGGCTATTAGACATAATCTCCACAAGCTTAGTGATTGTAATGTCGCGTTTCCCATTGCATAATTTTGCACCCAATTGTGCAACATCGGAATTATTACCGCATAGTTTGATGGGTAGTCCTCCATCCATAACGCCCAAAGTCTCAGCAAAGACTGCAGGACTTAATAGCAAAGACTCATCGTCTAGTTGTAATACACATGTCCGCAGGTCGAAGTCATCCAGTAAATGCAAACACAATCTACTCCTCAATCTCCCGGGTCTTATATTCAAAAGATTCCCCAACCCAATGTCTTCAATTACGCCCCTCTGCGCTTCATTCAAATTCTAAACCTGTCGATGAAATCTGTGGGGGCTACATCGGGTTTGGAGTGACTCAAATCCGGTCTTGGTGATGTCTGCATTGGCACTGTTCGAAGCGGCTTGTGGCGAGTCGTCAGGTTGTCGGTATTCAACATACTTGGCCTTGTCGCTACTACTGAGGGCTCTCCACTTCTTGCTAAGTTTCTTATTAATCTGCAGATGACGAAATGGTGCAGTTAAAAAAGTGAAAGTACAACTACATGACCATTCAAAATAAAGGCCACCCTGTCGACAGAAGACATTTATTACCTCGCTATCGACCTTAATTGTGCTGTCACTCTGTCGAAGTAATGCTATCTGCTCCCGCCTACACATGAAGCATGTGGAAAACATGTTACTGGCAACAAATAAAAAGTTTATATACGTGGAATATTGCATTCGAACTGTTTGTCGTTCTCACAACCCGGACACGTCGACCAACTATACATTTATTCTAAGTGCAGTATAGTTGGTCCACAACGTCAGAGCTGTTCGATCAGAAGGCATTCACTTACATAGTGCGCCGTCATAACACGAAAATGACATTAATGGAGTAGGAATGCACTGTGTACATAAGAGTTTAAAAAAAATACCTAAAATTCACCCACTTAGACCCTTGCTTCTGCCTCAAAGTGGTTTTCGGTTTGACATTCTCTTCCTTCTTCGTGTCGTCAGTGTCCTGTTGGAATTGTGTGGACCCAATTCGCCTTCTCTTTGCCATCATGTGCAGATAGATTGAATCCGGTCCAGGGATACACCTCCACTTTTGCCGTCTGGGACTAACGCAGTTTGATAACCGCTTCCGGCCTCAACAACGGGTGTAACTAGTGTTTGTACGAAGTCCTATTCATTGCCGCCTTATGCATTTAATTCTGGCTGACCTACCCGCCCCCTAGGCAAATCACCTGTTGCTCCCACGGTTAGCACCTTTTTTGACCCTCATGGTATGAAAAGTTGCACCTACACCCCCCGATTGAAACACCTGTTATGACGAAAATGTAAATAAGATTTAGTACCTTATTGTCAAGGCCATGATAGAACGCTTACACAGGCGTCAAATTGCTGGAGCCCGCTCTCCCCCTCCCACACACATTTATGGGCAGCCCACATGACATGGCCGTCAGGCCCAATTATGGTGTTATATCAACTGAACCGAATCGGGCCATATTTTACAGCAAACACACTATTGGGCAAGATTGCAGAGGATCCAGCGGCCCAATAAAATGCAGCCCATACGACCTCCTTTCAAAGCTTTTTGTACACATTTGTTAGTCTTGCAACTGGGCCCGTTGTGACAACATCAGGGTGGAGTCCGTGTTAGGAGTCATGGTTATGGACGTTCCACAGACATATTAATTGTAAATTATATGGTTGCAAAAGTGTATGTAATATTTGGACAAATAATAAATTCAAAAAGCTTTATCCACTGCGAATATGAAAGCCAAGCATGTAGTTCACCTTGTTGCAACGTACCGCAACCGAGGTTAGCAAGTTATCTTGGGTACAATTTGATAAGCTGATGATATAGAGGGATTTCGTAATATGCTATTAAAGAGTCGTAAACTATATACCATGGCTATTATTTCAAATCTCCCAACTTCTAACCTCGGTTGGAAATTGGTCTTCGCAAAAAAGGACAGTGAACGCACCAGTTCGAAATATCTACTTCGTATGAAAGCAGAATAAGCCACTGAAGATGCACTATAAATGTTGGCGAGAACATAGAAATCCATCAATTCGAAGGATATTTGCAACTGAAGAAGATAATATGTACATCATCGCAATCAATTAATCCAGTCAATGGGCCGTTGGAGTGGATTGCACCAGGGGGTGAACTTGGACGTCATTCACTTTTGCGCGCGTCACACCAACATGTGCAATCGTCCATGACCATGTGTCGCGCCGAGGTGAATTGTTATACGTGGATGTTGTAACTACAGAGTATATTACATGCACCATATCGGGTCACGCTAACTTCTGGAACACGTAATGGCATGGTGAAATACCCGACATACAGACGACATAAGGAAGATTTATTGCTGACACGGAGATATATATCATGAACTAATATATGGAAATATATGAGAACAGATATTGACCCTGACAACACAACGCACAATGAGTCACCCACTCCAGGTTTCAGGACGTGGTGGGGAGGGAAATGACTGTAGAAATATTTCATGGGTGGGCCAGCGTCGCGTCCAACGTGCGTCATGAGTTCACTGACAGGGTCAAATACGCCCACGGTAGTGAAAATAAATTTCCCGCAAGTAATCAGGTCGAAGACATTTCCGCGAGTTTGGATAGTGTGTATTGGGAAGATAAAAGTTTGGATGTGCTTAGTCGGTAGGGAGAGCAGTGGAGAAAAAAACCATGCTGACAGGTGTATTCAGAGATGTGAGAGGAAAAGGGTCGATGCAGAGTCGTAAAGTACATGGCTACTTTACTGACATAGGTATAGAGGTAATTATGATCGGCATGTGGCCATACAGCTCACTCAAAACAACCACGGGCTCTATTGCGATGTAGCCAACACAACAATAATATTTCTTGGTCAATATAAATCTACAGCCTGCACATTTTGTCCCCAATGAAGGCAGGTTTTTGCGAGAGAAAAAGAGAGACACTCCAGCGTGAGGCGAAGTTCGATTCGCAGGGTCATGGTGGTTTTAATAATTGTGTAGCGTGTAAAATTTTATACAGTTTTTATAGCGTGGGATTTATATGAACTTCGCCATTTTTTACTTGTCTAACTCTGTGTTCAGGGGAAATGGTATGTTGTCTTCGAGGGCAATGAACCCGAAATATATGGTAGCTGGGAGGAAGCCAGGAAGCAAGTTGATCGCTACTCTAATGCCAGGCACAAGGCATACAAAAACAAACACGAAGCTGAGCTTGCATATGCTAAGCATCGCCAATTGAAAACAACCCGTGGGCAAGGCAGTGGTTCTTCCGTAAATGCAGCAGAGCCATGTACAGGTAGTATGCACTGCTATAGTTCGGGAGCAGGTGCATTTAGATGTAGTGGTCAGAGCATGTAAAATATAAAAAACTATGAGGTAATATGTTATTTGTGGAGGCAGTCATGGATGATCACAGTTACCTGGATATCATGTGCAGGTTTACGCAGTGCTGACAGAGGGAAGACAGCAGACGTAGTTGCAAGTGAAAACGAGGCAGGGGCTTCTTCAGACACTTTCAAAGGAAGAAAACACACACATCTGAGTCGTGGTGCACATCTTCCAGAAACAGACGGGTGCTGTGGTACACGCATGGGAAGAAATACGGTGTTGGAGGAGAGACTGATGAAGTTTGAAGGAGATGTGAAAGCAGAGTATAACCGACATGAAGCAAACGTGAAACAGCTGTACGAAGCTATGTGCGAGAACATAAGGCAACTGTGTTCACCGGAATCGAAGAAATGATTCCTTTGCTGCGACTCTGAAGTGATAATACTGTAGTGAAGGCGTGGCCAGGGAAATGTCTAACGTGTAAGTTAGTTTGAAATGTTCAAGGCGCGGAAGCCGTGGTCAATAAACTGTACACATCATCATAGGGTTCTTTTGCGCAGCAGCAGTGTTTTCGCAGTATGTGAAAAAGTTACGATGAGCTGCCATCAGCTACTGTAAGACTCCATATTGGTTTTGTCAATTCCGTTTTCAACCAGACAACAGTATGTTGCTTGGAATATAATAGTCCCTACAGTATGAAATTCAGATAGATAAAAAGTGTAATACGCATACATGCATTCATCCGCCTAAGCAGTGACGGAGCTAGAAACTTTTATGAGAGGAGGCAACATAATTAAATAAAAATTTAACTAAAAAATAATTATATAAATTCATTAACGTATTCAATAAATTACAATTGTGTAATATTAAACAATTTTTATTTTTGTAACATAGTGTCATTATGTTGCATCTCAGTATTTAATATTATTTACCGATTATAATTTTTCATATATGATGTTATAGCTAATCATTTAAAAATTTTTAATTTAAATATCAATTCTAAATCTAAAATTATAAATTGATAAGCACTATAGCTGATATATATCTTGTATCGTCTTTTATTTATAATTAATAAATATATTTAATAATTTTATAATTATATAATATAGACTAATTTTAATAATGAACAAGAGAGGAATTAGTAATATGAGAGATATAGTAGATAAAGAACATAATATAATGAATTTAGATTCAAAGACTCATAAGGAAGGATATAATAATCATATACATGATAGTTGGTTAATGGCTAAATAAAAAAAGAAATTAAAAAATAAAATTAGAAGTTTTTTGCAGGCCCAGGAGGGGCAACAGCCCCTGCTGGGCCTTAGCTCGGTCCGTCCCTGCGCCTAAGCACATAGCTACACATTGTGCAAAGGAGCAGTAAGTGGGGCAAAATTCGTAAGTAAATCTGGTCAACTACGTAAAATCATAATCCGTGCTGGATCCGCAAATTACGATCGTAGGTGGACACGAAATTTAGCTAGGCGAACAACATGGATGAAACAGTTTTAAGATACAGCGGCAACAAAGCAATGCTGCAAATTTTATATTTTTTGGCCAATATAATATCTACGTAATATAATATCACGAGTAATTAGGTGCATTTGAGTGCGAACATTGCCGGTAGAGAACTGTATATATATATATGCACAAAAGTTGTAAACTTTGTTAACAGTTAAATGTTGTAATTTAGAAAAAAAAACATTGAGACACAAAAAGAATTGGCAACCGGGAAACGTTAAAGTAACCAATTAATTAATTTAAATATATGGTGGAGGAAAATTTATGAGGTTGATTTAGTCTAATTTAGTAGGGTACATAATGTTCTATATGAAATGCAAGGGAGATGATTATATTGTGTGTCAACAGTTTAGTGAAAACGAACACGAAAACAAATTTATAAAAACCGGGGAAAAAAGGCCGTAACGAAAAAGTACTAGAAGGTGAGTACTTCGGATTGATAAAATAAAATTGCAATATTTTTCCCAGCGTTAACAGGGATATATTTGTCATAACAAACAATAATAAGCATCGTTAACAATTTCGGGTTCAATTTCGTAATATAGTAGTGCTATGTAATTTTTTAAGTGGTTTGAAAAGACGATGGTATTAATTTAGGGTAAATCTAGAAAATTTGTGGGCCTTAATTGTATTCGAACGAGCGAATAAAATACCCGGCAAATCATCTACCAATTGGCAAAATTGTTGGAGACACAAGCAATTATACCCGGATTAGTCTGATTGGGGACCTTGTCATAGTAAAAAAAAACCACAGTTGGTATAGTTAAGAGAAGTGAAGTCGTGAGTGACATTGGGGCCAGTGTTAGATAAGTCGTGTAAATTACACTATGCTGGAGAAACAAACGAAATTGAGTGACAGTATAGTTACGAGCCACATAATCAATTAGCAAACTATAATCAATAAGAAAATAAATCGTAGTCGATATTTATATCACAAACTTATGTATGGACAAATTACTACCGTGTTGGTGAAAAGCTACTGTATAGGACGAGTAAATATATTAGTGCAAAAGTAATTACATAGTGGTCGAAGATGCATTTACGAGGTTACTTAAACATCAAATGTGTTATTATAATTTACAAAAGCATGGCTAATGGGTTTTAAAAGAAAGGGTACATTTGATTTGTTCATTTACTCCACACTGGAAAAATAGTTGGAAATATGACAATGTTGGTCTTATAAATTATATGAACAAGGGGTGTCATATGGTAATTTAAGCAATGAACATATAAAATCTACTCATTAAATAAAAAATAATGATATGAGAATAAATTAGTAATATCATATCAACTTTGTTTACATGATTTTGTGTACAAAGGTGATTACAATAGTATGGGCGTTTGTAATTTTATTTCCCATTGTTTATATTTTTCCACTTCCTGAGTAATTAGGATGTTTCTTATATTATTATTCTTAACTTTTTTAGTTCTATACATTTTTATTTTCCTAATTTTTTTTTGGCATGTGAATTAGTTTATTATCGCATCAGAATATAATATTTACTATTATATTATTGTTGGATAAGACAAATTGGCTTATTTTTTATTTGTGTTTGACGAAAGAGTCAGGTAGGAATTAAAAAAAAAAAAGGAAGCGAAAACCAAAAAAATTGGTTGACTGGAGCATGGAAGAAATGCAAACCTAGAGATGGCAATTTCGATCGCAGCACACAAACTGATATGCCACGACATTAAAATTTACGATTTCAGATTTCGTATAGTCTTGTTCGTGTTGAAATTTTTAATCAGTTTAATAATAATGTCGTATTCGCGTTCAGCGTCTTTAATCGGTGAACATGATCATGATATGAACCCTATTTATAACATGCATATATAATAAACACGATTGACATAGAATGCAGACTTAGGCATGGGGAGGGGTCGAAAAGGAGCTACAACAATAACGTTGTCAGGAATTAGGTGATATTGTACACTACCAGGCAAAACACGGTGTAAAGTCAACAACTTAGAAAAGAATTAGACAGGCAGACACTTTCTTAAAAGGTCCAAGTGTCATTGGTTAAATACTGTGCAACCGAGTTTCTAAATCCAATCCGAAGTAAATTGTAGATATTATGTTATTAATTAACAAATTTCAGGGCACGTGGTAATTATAATTACAGAAAAATGGAGTCATAACGGAGAAAAATATGCGTTATTAATATACATTTTATTGAGATACACTGCAATGGAGTGGAACAAATAAAGAAGAAAGATAGGAAATTCTTAATTGTTATGGCATTAATAAAGTCAATAAGTCAAAGATTTCTGGTTTACTATATTTAATGAAAGGAGGATTACAAATATGTAGGTGCGTGGAGAAGGGAATGACATATTCGTTAGAAGGAAAAAGACGATATCGCCCTCTACAATCAGCCAATGTCCATATAAGAGTCATAGAGAGAATGATACGACTCATGGGCCGTTGAACATAAATCGGAAGAGCTAGAACATGCAGGCCAGGGGTTGATAATTTAAGTAAATGGGAGGCCCAATATCGGACAAGGGGCGAACCTGTTAACAAATGAAGCCGACAGGGTTCAATGGAAAGCTGACTTAATGGGTCAGCAGCAGGAGGCTATTAAGCGAAAGTTAATGGCGGGTAAAATCCGGAATAATTGGCAAAATGGCGGGACAAGTAAATGGGAAAATTTGAGGGGAATGCCAAATTAGCTACCACTGACCACTTCATAACAGTTCACACCCTCGAAAGCTCACAACAATTCCTTGTGTACATTGAACATCGTTGTTGGACATAGCTGAAGTCAGGAAGCACATGCTGCTTTCCATTGGTGGAAGAAACGACTCATTAGCTCTGCAGATGATGCTGTAATGTGTGGCCAAAATGTTAGAGGAATAACCGTGTCCAGCTGAACGGGAACGAGAAATTGAGCGCCAGGTGGATAGCTGCCTCTGGGATTACTGATTCGAACATGGTCAGCGTCACGCAAATGCAAGCGCGGGTAGGTACATTTAACATTTCCTTTTTAACGGTGGAATAGGTGTAAGATTGATGGAGGCATTATTTATTTGAATTTCTTAAATGCACACTGCCAAAGTAGACGGAAGCCCCTGGAGGTGTAGTAAGGGATGTAAAATTGTACGATTTAAGCTGTTAAAGGAACGCAAAATATGAAGGCCGAGAAGGATGAAATGGAGGAATCCTTACGGGGAGGGTTGTGTAACCGAGGGGAGAACGGGCGGACTGTCAGGGGTGGCCACTTTATTGACCTATGCCGCAAAACTACAGAGGAGTATGTACACAGTAAGGTCAAGACGGAAGTATTAGAGCATGAAGATGAATGCATGATTAAGGTAAAATACGAAAGTGAAGGTGTCGAAAGCAGAGAGAAAGCAGGTTCAAAGATACTCGAAGATGGGTCACTGCAAGTAACTAAGTTCTCTACCTTGGAGGTAGCAGAGGACTTCTATATGAATCATGCGAGGAAAAGGGGGTTCAGTGTTAGGAAAGACGTGCTCCGTAAAGATAGTAATGGTATTTGTATTGCACGACGGTGGGTGTGTGCAAAAGAGGGATTCAGGCGGGAGAAGTGGATGCACAGGCCAGAGCAAGTGCGCCACCCCAGAGGATTGACGCGTGTGGGCTGCAAGGCTGCATTCCGTGTGAAGCTGAACAAGAGAAGCGGGGAATGGGAAGTCAAAGAATTCAATGACATTCACGCTCACTATTTGGCATCTGCAACGGAGGTGCATGTCCTTCCTTCAAATCGAAGCGTGGAATTGAAAGATGTTGAATTTGCTAAGGGATTGAGGGAAATTGGGGTTAACACTTCAAAAGCAATGGAGTACATGGTTTCCATGTCTAATGGATATGGGAATGTGGGTTTTACGAAAAAAGATCTCCAAAATAAGATGGATGCAGAGCTTCGTCCGCCGAATGATAGTAGTAATGCTCAACGGCTACTGGACTACATTAAGGCTACAATAGATGTTGATCCAGGAGTGTATTTTGATTACAAGGTTGATACAGAGAATAGGATGGGAGATTGGTTTTGGTGTGATAGTGGAGCGCGCGCAGATTATCTAGTGTTTGGTGATGCCTTGGGTTTTGATGCAACCTATAAAACCAATAAGTACAGGAGACCGTTGGTGCTATTCATTGGAATTAACCACCATAGGAAAACTACATTGTTCGGAGTGGGAATGCTTTCAGACGAGACAGTTGAGACGTATACGTGGCTACTTACCACGTTCATTAAGGTAATGGATAACAGGCATCCACAATCTGTTATTACGGATGGGGATAGATCAATGAGGAGTGCTATTCGGAAAGTACGACCCAATGCAGTACACCACCTTTGTTGTTGGCATCTACATAACAATGCAAAGTACAACACTGGGGATTTGGGTTTTGCAGGAAAGCTGGCAAAGGTAATGGGCGAAAACATTACTGTTGCTGAGTTCGAAAGTAGATGGAGTGGAATAATGGAAGACCACGGACTACAGAACAATGAGTGGGTGAAGAAGTTGCATGATGATAGGAGACTATGGGTTGAAGCATACCTGAGAGGCAACTTTTTCGGGGGGATGCATAGTATGCAAAGGTGCGAGACGACTAATGCCTTTATAAAGCGCTATGTCAGTGGGAAGCTATCAATGTTGGAGGTGTGTTGCCAGTTGGAGAGGGCATTACGGAGGATGAGGAATAATGAGGCAAGAGACGATTTTCATAGTCAATATAGTGAACCTGTCTTGGAGACACATCTAGTAAGCTATGAAGACCAGGCACGAAAAATTTTCACAAAGACAGTGTTCACCTTGGTAAGGGAACAGATAGCTGGAGAGGCAGTGCTCATTGTTAGTGACAGAATGTCAAATCTAGAGGGTGTGGTGTATGAGATAACTCAATTTCAAGACCGAAAGAAGAAGTGGAGGGTGGTATACCAGCAAATAAATAGCCAAATGGATTGCTCTTGCAAATTGATCGAGAGCATCGGTATTTCGTGTAGCCATATATTTTGTGTAATGAAGGTTGAACATGTGCAAGAGATTTCGCATTCCATAATATTGCCTCGGTGGACAAAGACAACAAAGCTGAGAAGCATTTGGCCTAGTAGAAACGTAGATCAGCCATGGGAACAAAGGAAAATGGCAAGGGTTGGAGCAATGGCAGCTGCGTGTAAGAAAATGTGAGATTTTGCATCTGAGACCGATGATGGATATAATGAAGCAATGGAGTGTATATTTAGACTGACAATGCGGGCACAACAGCTGATTGGAGGGCTACCAAAATCTGATGCCCAAGCAGAAGGTGTTGTACGCATCAGACAAATAGTGAAGGACCCTCCCCTTGTAAAAGGAAATGACAATTCGAGACCTACTGTGGAAGGTAAAGGCAGTCAGCGCCGCAAGTGTGGACATTGTAGGAAGCCAGGCCATACGAAAACAACGTGTAGACAAAGAGATGTATTCGGGAGAAAGGGAAGAAACAGTAGAAGGGGGAGAAATTACGAACGTATTACAGAAGAAGACAGTGGGGGACAAGGCAGTGAAAATGAGCTAAGAGGACCTATGATGCAGGAACCGAGTTGGTTGCAGAACATGCCCTCATTTTCATCGTATGTGCGTGGAAATGACGGGACAACATATTTTCAGCAAAATCAGCAAGTGCACATCCATGACTTTTTCAATAGGTACAAACTGCATAACAGTATGAGCTGAGTTTTCATTTATTGTAGTCCAATGTAAACTGATTGCTGAGATGAAATGATGAAACGAAATGGTTATACAAGAACTTTAAATGAGATGTTTCAAATAAAATGAGTAAGTTGTTGTTACATACAGTTTGCAAACATTGTAAATTATTTTCTACAGCTTTACAATGTAATTGTGAAAGCTAAGAACCTAATTAGTTGATATGTGCTGCTTGACAGGTAGGATATGTGGCTTCAAATCTCATATAGCCATGAAGGCTGCAGTGCTGCATTCTGGATGAATATTGCAGGTACTAGTAATTTGCTATGAGGTGTTCCTGCTTGATGATAATGTTTGCTAAAGGCTTCATACAATGCAATTTTTAGAATGGGACTTCGCATGATCACCATAGAGGCACTGCAGCCTAAATAGAAAACTATATTAATTTATAAAAGTATGCAATATTTGCATGGTGGAGTCTTTCATTATGATCCATTGTAGCAGTAGAATATATGGTCCTCTGACATTACTAGAATAGGCTGTTTACATGAGGAAGACTGCAAATGTTATTCCATTGTCAATCCTGGGGATTTTTTATGTTGCATGTTCTCATGGATTACAATATTATGGATGGTATTCTGTGAACATTTTTAACACCACAAGCTATTAATGTGTTGTTTTATTTGCTCATGCAGGTAACAGTCAACATAAAGGCTATGTTGTTGTGCAATTTTTTATACCTTTGTGGTACTAAGATCTGCCATCACCTTCATTACTCATTTTTGTCACATGCAGAAGTAATAGATGGTGAATTCTGCTGTCCGAAACAATGCTTGGTAATCCATGTAATATGAATCCTGAATTTCAGCGAAAATTTTTAACCGTAATGGCATTTTATTTTTTGAACAGTGTCATGTTCAGGTCCATATTCTGCATTTGACGATTAATTTTTTGCTTTATTTTGGTATCTGCCTAGTTAAGCACCATTATAATGGAGATGGCCTTTTTTTGGTGAGGAAAAGGATGATTTTTGACACTTCTATATTCGGATTGCTATGTGCAATATGTAAACTTGCATTGAATGCCCATTTACTATATTTTATTAATCTTGCCACACTTGTACAGAATTCTTTTTTTTTTTCCTTTTAGTGCTACCTAAAACGGCACTTTTCTGAACAATCTCAGTCATGTATGTGTTGTTTACAAAATATATTTCTTGAAAATGCAGCAGTTGTCCTAACATCATTTTTTAGGTAGGAAGTTGAGGCCATTGTTGGATTTGTAATGGAGAGGAGTGTGCACCTTGAATCAATTTCCAGGGAAAACGAATTGTTGCCTTACTGGTTCTTAATCGCTGTGCCTCTCATGCCTATGTTATTTCTTTCAGCTGCGAAATTGCAACTATATTATGTGCATGCTCCACCATGATGAACTACTGGGCTATGGCTTTGTGGCATGAGTTAACTCTTTAATAGTTCTTTCAATTGTTTTGCTTTCATTAGTAAATGCACAAGTAATTAAGTCATTATTTCACTCAATTACTGGAAATAGATCTGGCAGCAATGGTAAACATTGTAAGATCATGCATTGAATAGACAGGGCAAATAATTATTGCCCCCTACAGTCATGGTTCATGAACACAAGCAAGAAATTTATGCTGTTCTAAGCTACATCATTGGTTAAAATCTTTGTTATCAATGAATTTGTTTCCTTTAAAGGAAGTGGATTGCTTATCATTTATAGAAGTTATTCTAATTTGCTTACCAGCTTCAAATCCACTATGTTAAAAAGCAGTTAATCAATTTTTACTAGGCTTAATTTCACAATTCCAGTATTGCACATCACTGTAGCATTTGAAGATGTAGACAAAGGCATTTCATCGCAATAACTTTCAATACTTGCAACATCACTGTAATGCATCTAAATTTGAAGCCGACACTATCAATAAGTCAGGAGAAATTATACGCCTAAAGATGTCTAGACATTCAGCTTGTGCACATCATGCAGAAGGCCATTCTTTTCAGGTTCAATGACCCTAATGGCGCATTGTAATCGCATAAATTGAACTATTTACTCGATCAACCCAGTCAATAGTTCAAATGAGGATCACTACTTCATATAGATGCATTAATTTGGAGCCTGCCATATCGGAAAATGAAAAATACAACACCATAATCGGGTGCTAGGGAAATATCTAAAAATAAAACATTTTATTTATAGAACAAAGACACATAGTAACAATATAATGGAAAACATACTCCTGCAAGCATCTATTTAAGGCCAGCAACTGCATTACAATATTTTCTTAAATTACAAATGACATATTCCCAACTTCTATTCCTGGCAAAAGCATTGATGTAGCATTTCATTCTAGTGTTGAGAGCCAACAGATATACAGAGGCCTCCAAAATTATCCCAGTCCTAGAAAATAAACCTATCAAATAATAAAACAAACAATCAATGTACAAGGCACAGTTATATGAACTAAGGATTCCTTTCTGAGTCCATAGATAGCTCAAGCGCTGTACGACATGTTCTGCTTCATTACCATAAGCTACAGCTGCAAAGCTCATAAGTCCTGCAACACCATCTGTAAGTAGTGCAATCGTTCTAAACGAGTTCATGCCATTAGATCCAAGCCTTTGCCTCACAACTTGATTGGACAGAGCTCTACTATTTTGTGGACCACATTATAGAAAGAATATTAGTCCCCTATCATCAATCCAGCCTCATTTTGTTTTCCACTCTATCAACACATTAAATGAAAATGCAGTAGGCTATGAATCAAAAGGAATGAATAAATATCCTATTAATCATACAAAGAAAAATTAAATAAATCGGTTGAAAATAAGCAAGGTGAACAAATTTGTCAGCTTCCTTCAGCTCTCTAATCTAATTACTTGGGCAAGTAATTTGCAAGAAAATTAATTCTCGATGAGACAAAATTGATTAAGAAGGCTCTAGAACTTCTGCTTTACATTGAGATGATATGAAATCATTAAGCGACACAGTCAAGAACAGAAGATCAGCCACCACCATCGACTGGAAGAGGATAGCGTAAATAGGGCAAGTAGCAGTTGAATAGACAAAATAGATTTTATCAAAGATAGAATGTGACCAGAACAATGCATGACTGGTAAATGCTGCAAAAAGTCGCGTAGCAAATGATAGCCATTGCATTATATGCTTAACCAAGCATTTTTCTTTCAACAAATAGAGATTTAGAATCCTCAACAAACACTTATTAAAAGTGCAACACTTACCATAATATAAACAGTGCCATATTATGTTCCGAAGCCAATAATGCCCTAAAAGGAAGAAAATATAAGATGATCAATTAGGCAGATAAGATGACATTGAAAGAAATATATGAAGTTCATTGAGAGATAAAAGGACACAGTGCAGAATTAATAGCAAAGTGCAGGACAAACAATTGGGCAGATAAGTTGAGATTTCATTTTCAGATCTGAATGACCGAATATGTGATTGATTTTAGATATTGTGAAATTTAAAAATAATACATGCTTGATGTTGAGTTAAAGCTATTGATAAATGAGTTAATTTCCTCAAATAATACATAAGCATTCATGTCAAAATCCTTGTGTACATAGCAAACCTCAGTGTCCGAAGACTCTTAATTGCGATTCTCAACCCATGCTTCAGTTCCACTTGCTGCACAAATAACATGAAGCCAAAACAATCAAACAAACCAAACCATTTCATACATTCAAGTTAACACAAATGGCTACAATTTAGTTGGAATTTAAACATAATGCCTCATTATTTTTATTTAGTTCCACGTTAATTAAAAAAATGTATATTTTAATAATTGTATCCCAACAAGTCCATCAAATGCCACATGATGAAGCGGATGTTCTGCATAAAACCCAACCCATTTTCTAAGGTTTACAGTAAAAGAATATATCATGTCGAATTGTTGAAAAGGACTAGGGAAATGTCTTTTAATTGCCATGTCTCTTAATTGCCCTTGTATATGACAACTTGCACTCCTTTTGAAAACAGCTCATCAACCTATAACTGAAATCAATGATAAGAAGATAATATAGCATTGTGAAGATTAAAATCAACTTGTACATGTTTGGCTACAAGGAATAAATCCTCATCACTACTTTAACGAAAGATAGTTAACAAACCACTATGACTCCTACTTGAGCTCTATCACCAACTTTAAAGGTGGCCTACGACTCAAGACAAGTACAACAAACAAAAAGACATGCCCAAATTATTGACCTAGCACATAATTAATCATAAAATTAAAGGTGCGGTTCTCCGTCTTTTTCAATTCCAAATAAATACTAAAATATTTAATTATTTTAATATTGATTGAATCTTCACAATGAAGATTGAAGCATACATTGTAATATTCTAACATGCCCACAACATCAAGTAATATAAGTTGTGGTTTACCTCAGTTATTCTTGGTCTCATAAAATCTCCTTCAAGCACAGAGAATACATTATCTGACTATCCTCCCCATCTGAAAAAATAGTAATTATACTTCAATAACAAATTAAATATAACATATCTACTTATTTTGAAACGAAGAGGAAGACTTACGCCACATTCTTGGGGAAATCTAAAGCTTCTCTTTTAAATTGCAATGTTCATCAAGCTATCGAGATCACCATCACCTCCGAGCGTAGCAGATTTCAAGTATTTAAGGTATCTTTAGTACCTTTTCATTGCAATTGCTTGTGTTAACTTAGCAAACAATACCGATACTGGGTCCACACCTGAATCTAGTAGGAAATTGAAAAAATCCCGCATTACCCCATACCAGAACAAGTCAGTAAACTATACAATTGTGCTATCATAGATAACTAAAATGTCTACTACCAAATAAACAGTGAACAAATAATAACAATCCAATTTCATATTCATACAATAATAACTCACCGAAGCAAAAAATTAAGAAATTCCACAGAATTTGTCTCGCCGTCAACAAAGCTCTTGCCCCTTACCTGCTTAAAACCATGGGTTCGCAAGTGATCTGTTGCCACAGCCTCAAACCCATGCCAAGCTTGCGTCTAATGCCCCATTGGAGAATACGATTAGCACATTACAAACCCAGAACCTACAAAACCCACTGCCTCAAAACCCGTCGCCTGTCAACAAAGCTCTTGCCCCTTACCTGCTTAAAACTATAGGTTTGCAAGTGATCTGTTGCCACAGCCTCAAACCCATTCCCAGCTTCCGTCTAATGCCCCATTGGAGAATACGATTAGCAGCTTACAACCCCAAAGCCTGCATAACCCACTGCCTCAAAACCCGTCGCCTGAAAACCCACTGCTAGCACATGGCACGATAGAAGGATAAATATGCTGCAAGGGCGTGCTCTCGAAGATCAAAGTTTACAACTAATGAAGGAACAAGTTCAAAATCAGAAATGCACTTTTTACTCTACCGGAACAATAGGTTACCAGTAAAAGTGGCTTCAGATACATTTGTCAACCAGAGCCGTTGGATTACGCATTTAACTTAACTCTGCGATCTAACGGCCCATAATGCTGCTGTATGTATACTTCTACTGGACTGTAGTCCGACTCCGAGTTTACATGGGAGAGTTTTTCTCTATTTGTTGCTTGAGCAATGGTATGTGGTGTACGAGGACAACTGTACATTGGAAAAGTTTCAGTTTCAGAT
The DNA here is from genome assembly GCA_013180625.2 of Boswellia sacra. NCBI lineage: Eukaryota > Viridiplantae > Streptophyta > Magnoliopsida > Sapindales > Burseraceae > Boswellia > Boswellia sacra. The sequence goes on from SNVD02005843.1 coordinate 177,037, forward strand.
CCAATGTGATTGCATCATACTTGTTTATTTAATAAATTAAAAATGAAATTTTAGACCATTTTTTCCTTCCCGACTAGCAATCAACGAATTGGATTTTTGTTTGTATTTCTAAAACATTGCGGGGGGCTTTCCCTGTATTTAGATTTAAAATGCTTTCCCTATATTTAGATTTAAAATAATACTATATTTACAATCAAATACTACAATCAATTATTCATAATATGAGTTAACAAAATCCTACTAAACATATGATTTTTTTTTTATTTTTATCTTTTTCTCCTCTAATAAATTTTTATAAAAATTATAACTTTATAATAAAATTTAATTATAAGTGTTACATTACACTTAAATTTTAAAATGCATATATTAGTTTAGGTTAGGTATTACTTTTTGAGTCTTTTCCTATAACCCAAAATCCAACCCCATCACATCATTATCTCTCCCACCTCCGGTAGATTAATCGAGTCACATCGGGTATTAGGGTGACAGGAATACCCCTTTTACATAGACCAAAAAAGACTACACATTTGTATTTATGTATATATTCAAAAATTTCATTTCAGATTAAATATCACCATATGAAGTAGACTTGATGTCAGTGCATGCAAAGGGACTTTTATCACAGCCATTAAATTTGTAGGGCCAGCGATGCAACGCCTCAGAACCATGTGGTACAAGCTCATAGGCCCCCTAATGGCGCATGGGCGCAACAGTAAGCCTCAACTCTAAACCACTATTTCTAAGGTTAAGGCTTTGCTAATCCACAAAGGGGCAGTGCCGTTACCTATAAGAGCCTTCCACTCCACACGAAACACAATTCAATTTCAGTCGCATGTGTTAAACAATCTAATACATACAAGGATTAACAAACTCACTGTCCCATATAATCAGTGCTACGAGACTCACTCCCTGGGGAACCAAATCCATTGCTCTAAACCATCGAAACTCCAAAGCTCCAGTGATATTTGGCTGGACCACTACATAATTATCCACGATAATGAAATTTGGTTGTGAAATTGAATAACATGCCGTATGCATTACTATGTAAATCTAAAGGCATATCGATCTTAGGCAGACTAATGCATGATCTATGAACATCAAAAATTAAAAACTTGTTACAAATGCTTTATATTCAAATACACGACCAATCATATAAAGATACAGCTTTCAACTGTGCCTTACAATTTTAACCAACTCATATGGTAACAATGCATCTTTCTGGCGGCACAGAAGGTGACCTCTGACGGGATGCTGCTGTTGCAAGAACAAACCCTGGGCTGCAAAGAACTAAATAGAAAGAGCTCAAGGAAAAAAGCGGTGGTTTGCAGTCCCTTAGTAGGAGCATTGTATGCCTTCCATGAGAGTCTCGGATGTTGATCATCACTGCTCAAAAAAATCAGAACAGACCATGGGGAACCCATTAGAAGTCAGAACAAATGCTAAGAAAAATAAGTTCACATATAGGAAGAGAGAGGTCCAACTGAAGCCAATGCAAAGCAACTTCACAAAGAATTTAAAGTGCTTCTAGTCAAATTCTAAGTTAATTCATATCGAGGAAAAATTGCATGGCAAATAAATTTTCTGCTACATTTTTATTCTTCACTGCATAGTAAAGCATAATCAGTCTAAGATAAATTAACGTTCACCTAATTATGCCTTGTGAAGAAGTAAATGTTTGCACAATCTTTGTTCACTGCGAGATTCTATTTTCAAGAAGTGGATAAGAGAATTAAAAATTGCTTCGTGGAAGTAACAGTACAGTGCCATCCTTTCACCTCAAAGTTGATTTGGTCCAAATTAGCAACTTTTATCTTAAAATTCAAACAACATTGTTTCTTCTTCTCTCAAATACATCTCAATACTAACAGGAATCCACAAAATGAACAAATATTTAGTCAAACCAGAATATCTATGCCGATTGAGACTAATGTTAACAGAACCATCACTTCAATCAAGCTGAATCAATTGTTTCCAGCAAAATTTTCTAACAAAAACACCTAAAGAAGAAGTAGAATCTATTAAGGATTTATTTCTACTGCAAAGAAAAATCATAGAAAAGAATCAAAATCTTCAAACACAAACTACTCAGAAATAAAAGCCACAAATAAAATTGAAAACCTCAGATTTCTTGGCTCATTTCAAACTGCAATGTTAAGTTATAGAAACAAACCACTTTTGTACAAAATTCTGATATTAACATTTATAAGAACCCCAATAATTTTGTAAATGAAAATGGCAGAAAACAAATGAAAACAAAGATCACTAACTATTAAGGAAAAAAATTCTTTAGTACATCATAAACCATGCAACTCAAGGCAAGAAACATTGTATTGCGGTTACAAAAGCATTTTAAAAATTTAAACAGCAGAACACCATTATACCAGACCACAAGACCAGAAAGTCTGCAACTGAAAGGTGCGACAAAATAAACTTCTTTTGAAACAAACACCAGAAGGTAAGTGGGTCAACTATACCAAAAAGCAAAAAGATTCACATCTTTTCTCTAAATCCATATTTTTCTAACTACCAAAACTCTGCAAGAAAAAAAAATTGATCGAATAAAAATGATCCTTTTTTGGTCCAATTATTTTCTCAATTGCTTCAGATGATCTAATCTATTTTCCTCTACATAAAAGTGGATCAAATTACGTAGTAGCTTACCTCTACATACAAGTGTATCAAACATAGTAGCATATTTTGCAAGTTCAAAGCAAGAAGATAAACCAAAACAGACAATGGAAGACAGAGCAGAAGTCAGAAGAGATGCCAAGAAAAATAAGTTTTCATATAACAGGAAGAAAGAGGTCCAACTAAAAACAGTCCTAATTAGAAGCCATCAATTTTGAGAAGCAAAAGTTAATTTTAATTAATTGATGGCTCATTATAAAATTTCAATCCTCTAGCCTTTCAAAATTGGGTTGCTCTAATGACAAAAAGGGTAATATGGTTGTGACATAGAAAAGACAATATATACAAATAAAATATCAGAGTGAACCTCTTCTTCATTCTAGTATAAGCATCTACATGGAAAATAATAAGAAAAGAAATACATAAACATTGTATCCGCGAAATAACAACTTACAATCAGCAATCAGCAATGGCTGAGTTATCTAGCGTTGAATGTTAAGCATAGCCTTCACCTCATTCTGCTCTTCCACCAACTCTTCAGTGGCATACTTCTTCAACAACTCCATTTTCTTCTTCTCAATGACCATCTTCTCTATCTCCTTGTCGTCGGGCAAAGGCACGTGCACCACAAACTCCCTCTCCTTCTCTTTCCTCTCCCTCTCTATTTCCAGCCTCCTTTCTTCCTCCACCACGTCCTCTTCCTCCTCAAACAATACATCCTTCAAAACCCCAACACTCACCACTTCCCCACTCTTCACCGCCTTCTTCGCTTCCCTTCTTATCTCCTCCATTCTCTTCCACTCCTCCTCCGCCTCCTCCCTCATCCGCTTCTCCGCGGGACCCTCCACTCTTTCCAAAACCCCATCTTCATCATCTCTATACCCATAATAACTCGCATCAATCCTTTTATAAATATCATATCGAGTCCTTCGCTTTCTCAGCTCTGGCGGCTTCTCGAACAACTCCCTCACGCCTGGCAACTTCTTGGCCGCTCCAAAATACCGGTAGCCCGGGCCACGGCCGCTAGGGTTGGGAACGTCAACGATGTTACCTTCTAAGTCGGTCATTTTGGCTGCATGTTTGGTGTAATTGGGACCGCCGAGTTCAACGATTCGCCGCTCCCAGTGGGATTTCTCGCGGATCAGTTTGTTGATCTCGTCGTTGAGGTCGCGGAGGCGGTGTTCGCCGAGGCCCTCGTTTTGAATCTCGGCAACTTTGCGGCCGATTTCGCGCATGATTTGCTGGCGCCATTTGTCGGCCTCGGCAAGATCGCGGCACTCGGAGGCTAAGTAAGGACGGCGTTCTTTGGGTTTCTTTTTCTCTTCGGATTTTAAAGCGATGAATCGGTTGAGCATGGATTGAGCTTTCTCTTCGTTTCGAGCCATGTTTTGGCTTTACTGATCAAACCCTAATTTTTCACGCACAAAAAGCAGAGACCAGAGGCACCAGGAGAGTTTTGGTTTTGTTAATCCTTGACTCGTCTGAGACTCAGGTTTTGAGATAAGTCGCTCATTTAATTTTGGGATATTATCAGTCGATCCCCTGTTATTTGACAAATATTAATTTGCCCCGAAGTTTTGAAAATATACATTAAAACCTCATTCTTTAGTCTCCGTTTCGTGAAATAGGTCTCCGTAATTTTATATTACAGGTAAAATATCCAAATAAAATAATAAAAATAAAAAGATTTAATTATTTTAATTATTTTTCCTTTTATATTATTTCTTTTATTTTCTTCGTGAAAATCCATTTCCTCTCCCATCCTCTCTCCCCACTCTTTTCATTTTCTCCTTGCTTCCATCCTCTCTGTTAGGAGATTGACAACTCAAGTAAAAGATAAAAAATAAATTATTATGTTAGAAATAATAATTTGGGTGGTATTATCTTCTATAATAAATAAAATAAAGATAATAGAGATAAAAATAAATACACAAAAATTTAAAGTAATAAAACCCTCAATTTGAGAGAAATCTCTATATGATAAGACCAAACAATTAGAATTGATGAGATAATAAGAGGAAAAGAAAAGAGAAGCTTAATACATAAGCTTGGGACAAAAATAAGGGGAGGAAAAGGCTTTATTATATAGTCAAACACTTTCTTTTTGATTTTCCACCGATGTGGGATTGTATACAAGGCAAAAATGACTTCACACTTTACATTCTCCCACTTGAAGGCATTTTTTCTTTTAACCTTGTCTCTATACATGCTGCTTACATCTCTAACAGGCCACAAGGCGTTCTACACTAGATGAACTTGTCAGTATTGATTTGTTTCGTCAATACATCTACTATGTTGTCCTTCATGCGAATTTTCTGCATATCTACTATTCTATTTTCCACTACTTCTTGTACTTAATGATATTAAAGTCTTATGATTTCGTCCTTGAATGAAAAGCTGGATTCTTTGCGATATGCAAAGCACTCTGACTATCACAAAATAAAGAAATCTTCTCTTGTTTGTGCCTGAGCTCCTCCAATAACCTTTTGATCTAGATAGCTTCATTGCAAGCTTATGTAGCTGTCATATACACTATTTTTGTTATAGATAGAGCCACAACAGTTTGTAGTTTTGATTCCCAACTCATAGCACCTCCTACAAGTGAAAACACATAGCCTGTAGTGGGCTTCCTTTTATTAAGATCTCCTGCAAAATCTGAATCAATATAGCCCTTGACAATGAACTCTGATCCTCAATAGCATAGTGTAATATCAGAGGTCCCTTTGATGTATCTAAGGATCCTCTTGACATAATTCCAATGCTCTCTCCCCAGATTAGCCATGAATCTACTGACCGCTCCCACTTTTTTTACAATGCTAGTCTTGTACAAATCATAGCATACATTAGGCTCCCCACTGCTGATGCACACGGTACTCCTTCCATCCTCTCTACTTCATTACTAGGACTCATACTTGAAGATAATTTATGATTAACAGGAAGTAGGATGAAAATTGGCCTATAATCTTGTATGTTGAAGCGACGCAAGATTTTCTTCAAGTAGTTCTTTTGAGATAGCTAAATCTTCCTATTTTGTCTATCTCAGTGAATTTGCATCCCTAGAATCTTGTTTGTCGATCTTAAATCCTTCATTTCATAACCCCTAGCTAACTGTGCCTCTAATTCTTGGTCCTGATCTTTGTTAGTGCCTGCTACCAACATATCGTTCACGTACAACAACAAAATGATAAAGTCTTTCTTAAACCTCTTGTAATACGTACAATGATCTGAACTGAGTCTGTTGTACCCAAGGCTAATGATGAATGAATCAAATCTCTTGTACCAACACCTTGGCGCTTGTTTTAGACCGTACAAAGATTGGTCAACCTACAAACCAAGTTTTCTTTTTCTTCTTTAATAAAACCTTTTGATTGGAGCATATAAATTTCTTCTTCAAGTTCTCCATGAAGAAATGCAGTTTTTATATCTAACTGCTCTAAGTGTAAGTCAAATGTAGCACACATAGCCAAGATTGCCAGAATTATTGTAAGTCGTACCACATGAGAGAATATTTCATTGAAATCAACTCCTTCTTTCTGAGCATATCTTTTGACCACCGGTCTAACACGATACCACTCCACTTGATCATTGCCATCACGCTTGATCTTGTATACCCATTTGTTTCTGATGGTTTTTCTTCCATGTGGCAGCGACATAAGTTCCCATGTCTTGTTTTTGTCTAAAGCTTCAATCTCTTCATGCATTGTTGTCATCCATAGAGATGCATCAGAGTTATTTATAGCCTCCTAAAAGGTTGAAGGCTTCTCATCTTCTGTTAAAAAACAGTATGCAACATTGCTCGCCATCACATACTCTGAATGTCAAGAATGTTCCTTTCTTTCTCGAGCTGACTCGACTGGTTCTTGATCATCGTGTTCTGGTATTGCTTTAGAAGAAACTATTTCTTCCTGTACTAATACAGTTTCAACATTTTTGTGCTATCACTTTCTTCACATTTAAACATGTCTTCTACAAAGACAACATCCCTGCTCATGACAACCTTGTGGGCAGTAGGATCTCATAGGCGATACCCCTTTGCTTCATTAGCATACCCCAAGAAGATAAATTTCTTGGATTTTGGATCCAGCTTCGTTCTTTCTTGTTCATGATACATCCCATAAGCAGAACATCCAAAAGTATGAAGGGAAGAATAATCAGCTGGCTTATCAATCCACATCTCCATAGGTGTCTTAATCTCAATTGCTGTTAATGGAGACGTATTTATCAAGTAACAGGTTGTAGTGGCTGCTTCTGCCCAAAATGTCTTAGGTAGACCTGCAGTCTTTAGTAACGCTCTCATTCTTTCTACAAGAGTTCTATTTATCTGCTTTGCCACTCCATTTTTGTTATGGTGTGTAAGCAACTGTCTTTTGCCGTTTTACACCTTTTTTATTTTAAAATGCGTCAAATTCTTTGTTGCAGAATTCTTTCCCATTATTTGTTATCAAACACTTGATCCTTTTTCCGGATTCAAGTTTCACCTGTGCTTTGAAGGCTTTAAATATAGGAAATACATCTGACTTGTTTTTGATGACATACACCTAACATCTCCTGGAATAATCATCCACAAATAATACAAAGTAGTTTGCTCCTCCTAGGATGTTGCTGGTGATTCCCAAATATCAGAATGAATCAAGTTTAGAATATTTTACTCCCAGCAACAAATCTACTAAATTTTAGTCTACTCTGCTTGTTAATAACACAATGCTCATAAAATGGTAAACTTACAGTTTTAATTCTAGGAAGTAGTTTTCGACCAAAGAGAATCTCCAACCCTTTTCGGACATGTGGCCAAGTCTTTGATGCCATATCAATGACAATTCTTCTCCAGAACTAGCAACAGCTATTTCTGCCTCTTGAACAGTTTCTTCATGGAGCATATATAGGTTAGAAGCAATCTTTCTGCCTTCATCACCACAAGTGCACCTTTGACAACCTTCAAGATCTCATTTTTCGTATGGAACTTACATCCGAGGTCATCCAACTGTCCCATTGATAGCAAATTTTTCTTCAAGCCAATCACATGTCATAAATCTTCCATGGTGCGAATCCTACCATCGAACATTTTTACTTTGATAGTTCTAATACCAGCAATCTTTAACGCATGATCATCACCCATTTACACAAACCCTTCTGAGTTAGGCTTATATTGATAGAACCATTCTCTCTTAGAAGTCATATGCCATGTTGCTGCTGAATCAATTAGCCAAATATCAGCAAACCTTTTTTTGCCTTTTGCAACTGTTGTTGCCTTACTGCACAAGATTTCGCCATCCCCTGAAGTACTTGCTACACAACCCTGAGATCCTGATGACTCGGGTTCTTTTCCTTTGTTGTTTCCCTCTCCATTCTTCTTAAGATGCCAACACTCCTTTTTTACGTGCCCTTGCTTAACACAATGGTAGCATTTAACAAACTTCCTTCCTTTGGACTTTCTCCTGTTCTGATTGTGAATCCCACTGTAACCACGTTCCCTTGATCTCCCTTTGTTGGCGGATAAGGCCTCTGCTTGTTGAGAAGTCATTATTCTATCTTCCTTGGTTTTACGTCTGCTTTCTTCTTCTAAGAAAGTAGCTGCAATGTCATTAAAGACTAGAGATGACTTCATCTAACCATTTGCCAGGTTATGGATAAGATTATCATATGAATAAGGTAGACTCTGAAGTAGAAGCTCAGCACGGTCCTTCTCTTCTATGTTATGCTCTATTGTTGAGAGTTGAGAGAATAACGTTTTTAAAGTGTTGATATGTTTAGTCATCGGAGTGGTTTCTAACATACAAAGAGTGTAAAACTTCCTTTTCAAGAAAATTTTGTTGTGTAGAGATTTATCTTCATACAGGCTTGTCAATGTATCCTAAATCTCCCTTGTAGAGTTCAGTTCTTGAATACTTGATAACACTTCATCTGCAACTACTAGATGTAGACTTGTCATCGCATCACCATCTATCTTCTCCCATTTCTTTTCGTCTTGCAAACTTTTCGGTCTTCCACCAATTACTTCAAGGCATTTTTCTTTTCTCAAGATGGCCTTTATTTTTATCTTTTATAGCCCAAAGTTGTTTCCGTCAAACTTTTCTATCTTAAATTTGGTTACCATTTGTCATGTAGTGAACAATACCATATATTTGAACAGTACTCTTGAATAGTATCGTATATGTGAACAGTTACAGTATTCATATATGTACACCACTGCTAAACAGTAATCAGAAATAGTAATAAGTGTCGGTATGATTTAATATACACCAGAAAAGCTTTCAAGAAAGACTGGAGGGGTCACAAGCGGTCCCATTTAAAACTCAATCTCCTCATACTCTTATTGTTTTTCTGATAAAGCTTTTCTAGACATGTATATAACCATAAAAGTAAACACTCACTGCCCTAGTATTTGATTCTGCCTTGGCAACCCGGCTCTGATACCACTGTTAGGAGATTGAGCACTCCCATCGTAGTTCAAATAAAAGACAAAAAATAAATTGTTATGTTACAAATAACAATTTGGGTGGCACTACCTTCCACAATAAATAAAATATAGGCAATAAAAAAAATAAAGACACAAAAATTTAATGTGGTAAAACCCTCAATTTGAGGGAAACCTCTACGGGACAAGACCAAAAATATTTTACTATAAAAAAAATATTACAATCTCTATCACAACTAAAATAGAGGAGACAACAAGAGAGAAAGAAAACAGGAGCTTAATACATAAGTTTGAGACAAGAATAAGGGGAGGAGGGAGCTTTATTATATAGCCAGGCCTCCCCAATTTCTTTTTTATTTCTTACCGATGTGGGATTGTGTGCAAGGCAAAAATGCCTTCACATTTCACACTCTCTCCTCACAAACTCAAAATAAAACAGTGCCAGTTAGGCCAAATTTTGGTTAGTTTTGGAGTTTCTCTATTGCAGCTTCACAACAGAGATGGTGGTGTAGTAACAACAGCAACTACCCCATGAATTATTTACGCAACAGAAGGACATTGGAGAGGTGTCGACGGCTAGAGTGGGGGGTTATCTGCCGGCTCATCTCAATTTGATGGGATCTTTGTCAGGTGGATTGGGGAGTTCAAGTCATCTCAATTTGTTGGCATCTTCAACATCTCAATTTTTTAATTGTTGTTGTCTTGCTGGGTGTGTGTGTGTAGATGAAGATGATTATGATTTTTGAGGATCATGATTTTTTAAGTGAATTTTTGGGTTAGGGATTAGAGTTTGGTGGCAAGGGGAATGGATTTGGGAATTTTTAAGTAAGAAATATAAACGGTTATCATTTAATTTAAATTATGGCTTATTGGATTTTTGAGGAGATATCCACAAAGGATTTTTTGTTGCCTACATGAATTCTTTTGTGTGATTTTACGTTGTTGTTTAATGAATTTTGTTTTTTCTTGTGATTTTACTCTGTTGTTTGATGAAATTGATTCAGCGAGCATATTTGATACTGGGCATCATCAATTTTGATTTGTCGTGAGGCTTTACTTCTAAAGTTAGAGATTTGAGTTTGGATTCAATTGTTCCTTTCGATCAACTATACAATTTCATTTATTGTTTTTGTAAAAATTCAATTTTTCAGCAAGCCAATGAAATTAGAGTCAGTAAGATGTCCAAATGGTAGTGTTGTTGGAATAGACATTTCCAGGTTTAGAAGAACAAGACTTGCAAGCTGCAGCCTACCAGTTAACAAATGCCGATGGTGAAAGAAAAAAAAGAGGGAGATTTTTTGAAGAAAAGAAATTAATCTATTTCAAAGTAATATGGATACAGATATGAGAGTTTGAATTTTTTTCATTTACTTCAATTTCCTTAAGAATAATTTTATTTTTATTATTTTGGAGTGTTCTTGCTGCTTTAAATCTAGTTTTGTGGGTAGTTTCAGGGACAACGGGTATAAGATAAAGACAACAGATTAACCATGGCTCATAGTATATTTATTTAAAAAAAAAAAAAAAGATATGCCGTTGAAGGGAAAAAGGAGGAGATGAAACAGAGACGATGATGGATGCAGGAGAGAGAGAGAATAAGGGATGATGATGAGGAGGGAGAAGAATTAGGGATAAAAGAAGAAGTAAACAGATAGAAAGAGAAAAAGAATTTTGGTTCTAGTTTTTTTTCTAAATTGGTGCAAGTATTTTGGAGATTAAATTAGACATTTCATACTTTTATATAAAAGAAATGATTGCCTAATAGAACAGAGACTAAAGATTCGGGGGTTTAAATATTTTTGAAAACTTAGTTGGCCACTTGATGTTTCACGAAATAATAAGGGATCGAATGATAATATATTTTTATTTTTAACTGACAAATATCACGGATATTCCCTATTTTTTTAGTATAATATCATTCAAATTTATTGTTTATAAATTTTATTTTTTTATTCTTTAAAAATTATCATTCGTGTCATTTTGTATTCGTGTTGTGTTAAATTTCACTAATCCAAATTTGATCCATTAACTTATTAGATGTAATTTTAAAAACTCAAATCCAACTGTTAATCTAATATGTTACATGAAACCAATTTGTTTAACGCTTTTTTTCTTATTTAATTAATTAAATACTAATATATCTTACAACTTATAGCTCTTACTCTAAATATAAAAAAATAAAGATAGTAACAAATTATATAACTGTAATTCTTTTCTTATCAATAAATAAATCTATTTATTTGTATGGTAATTTTCTTTTGTGGAATGTCAATTGCAGGAATTAAACGAACTAACAAACTTTTTGCTGAGCATCCTCAAATCTTCACAAACCATCTTCTAGAAGATCTCACTCTTCATCATATTTTATCTCTGGATTTTTATAATGTTCAAACTTCTAAATATGGCAGTGCTCTTAACATTTGGAACCCGACCCTCATAAAATCGGACAGCAAATTCGTTACTGCCAGAAATTTAACAAGAAGCAATTCTGCCACAACTCTTGGTTTAATCAGTAGTTTCGTGCTACCGGCTGGCGAAAAGGATGTAAAGAAGGTGTGAAGTCTCAAATTTGATTGCTCAGCATATGATTCAAGTAAACTCAGATATCTTATTAATCATCTCTGTGAAATTTGAAATAGACCTTGGTGGCAAATGATGAAACCAAGATAATGTTGCACCTGTTAAGGTGGTTGGAAATATCTTATAATGCAAATTATCAGCATTAGTCGCAAGTTGAATTCGATGTGTGTAAGAGTAAATATGATCAACATGATTACTCGTGCCGTCATATAATGCATCTGTGGTGGGTTAAACCATTCAGGCTTAACACTTTGGAGAACATGATTAGTGAATGGTGATTAAGTGATTTGTTGTGTAGTGCTTGTGGCTTTATAATCAATAGGCCCTAAATCAAGTGTCCATTTCTGCTTTTAACTACTCCTTCTATGCATTTAAGACCATTGGATTAGGATTAAAATCAATAAGTGGTGGAATAAACATAGTGTTGATAAACTTCACGGATTTATCAACATTTGACCTGGGCACTTTTTCGTTGGCAGTCCGCGAAGGTCGATTAACATAAAGTGATGAAGGAGCATTGTCACGCTTAGATGATAATTCACGATCAGCATCCAAATTCCACCAACTTGGCTTCAAAGCCGTATTTTGCTGCAGCACCTCTTTCAAGTTTCCCACTAGCACTTTCTAACTGCTCAATTTTTTTATTTACAATCATCGCCGTATAACCTGCACCATTCGTGAATGGATTGGAACAATAAACGGAATCGGTCTCCATCTAAGCAACAAGTAAACGATTTGCATGAGAATTAGTTGGCACAGTATTCACCTGAAAAGAAAAATCAACATGTCCAGGATTGCTACAAGCAGTTCTCTTCTCTATGATCTAAAAATGAAGAATCAACTCTAGAAATAAGAAAAACTTAATCTGAATAGAGGAATGACCTTTAATTCGAATCATTACAGATAACACCAATATGAAGCTGAACTTGATTTTCCTATATCTTGTAAAGGCTAAGGAGAAGAAACACAAAAATCTGGCTGACAAAGTAGTAATTTTATTAATAAAAATTCCTGAATGATTGTTACACCACGCACAAATCTGAGACAAAACCTAGCAAGTCTCTTACAATTCAACCAACATGCAAATCCAGGAAAACAAACATATAAATTTAAGAAAAGAAATAATATAATAAGAGTTACTATCCTAAAAGTACTGTAAACAGGGCTTTCATCCTCCTAGAGCGATTGCGACCACGACACTATGTCAAAGCCTATAGGGACTTAAGGGAACACAAAACAAGCCATAAAGGCAAGCCCAGATAAATGAAATGGAATTGCCACCCATGTCTAACCATAGGAAAATTGTGAATGACGGTAGTTTGATCCCTTACTTCTAGATGTAAATTACCTTCATCCCCTCAGAGATAGGTTCGGGAAGTTAGATATGAGATTAAACCTGGCTCGGATGTGAATCTGGCCTCTACTCGGGTTTCCTAAGTTCCAATGTTTTTATCATATTAATGTTTACTCTGTTGATCCTAATTCATTTTAACACAACTCATTTTATATTTTTTAAGCATGTGAGGTGAGTACCTGTGATACATCCAAAGAAAGTAGGGAGGAGAATAGAATTACAATCCCAGAAAACATGGGAGAATGGGGAAAGGGATTACATCAAGTCTTTATATATGTATAAAGATAAAACAAAAGAGATAAAATAAGAATTATGGAAATCATCCATTTACATTCTCCCATCAATCACATTATAATGAAATTGCATGAACAAAGGATATAAAACATGCAAAAAAACATAACTCAAGCATCAAGAACAATCGCTCATAAATTGAAGCATAAAATAATGAAATGAAACTACATCAAGCAATAAATCCCTCACCACCATTTGTGAGTCCACTTATTACCGGTTAAGTCTCAATTCCCCATTCATAAAGAAAACAAAAGACAGCATGATATTAATTCAAAGATTAACAAATTCCTAATTAGGCACTCTAAACATAATATTCATGTCACCCTCATACAATGACACCAAGAAAGCAAAGAATTAACATGGCAACATTATAAACAATGAGTGGGATACTATCAAAGTAATGATTCCCTAACAATCATGAGTCTATCATTACTTATCAACTCTCGCTTATTAATCAAGAAAAGAACAAGAAGAGAGAAAGAAAAGATGCATATTTTGCCTAATCATGATTCTAGCAACCAAGGAAAAAGAATAAAAACATGCATAACCATATCAAATTCCTCATAAAACATGCTTCTAAAATGGCATTCATGAGGAACAGGCTTCCTCAAATTAAAAGAAAGGGAGAGAGACATATATAAAGGAAATAAGAGAAATAATAGAAAAAATTGAGAGAAAAATAGAGTGAAACTGAGGGAGAAAACAATATTTTTACTAAAAGATAAAAAAAAAACCAATAACAACCAAATTTGAAAAATAATATAACTAAATACTCCTATTTATAGAACCTTAAAATATAGTTCTACTAGGAAATAAAATCCCATTAGGAAATAGAATCTTAATCCTAGTTTAACTAGAAAACACCAAAAATAAATTCAAAATCAAATAGTAAACTATTAATTAGAAAAATAACTCAAATTAGGGTTACTCCCAATTTAGAAAGTCAAAATCCCTAATAATAGTCCAAATCCCTAATTTATTAAAATCCTTCAAATCAAATTGAAATTCCTAATTTTATTTTTAACGAAAATCTAATTGGTCTTACATCAATTCTCCCCCACTTGAAAGAACTCGACTCCTTGCGAGTTGTTAAGGATGAAGTTGCCAATACACAAGGAAACACCACGTCTTGTCTTGCACGAACATTAAAAAGTCATCAAACAAAATCTTTACTTCATAATGATCTAATGGCGTAAGCACACATGATAGAAACATTGATGATACTTCAATAGCCTTCAATTTTGGCGTAGAAATAACACTAACCATGGAAGAATTCACCAAGGACTTAGTCCCAATGATAAGAGTAGTGAACCCAAATATGACTCACAACCTCTGAAATCAATTTCTTGAATGATTTCATGAGATTCCTCTTCACATATGGATTTGACTTTACATGTAGGATCCACATTATCATTCAAATTCATTTTGCCCTTGATTTCAATGTCACCTTTAGATTCATGCCCATCTTCAAGATCAATCTCACTTTCTTCATCATCTTCACTATAATCTTCACATTCATCCTCACTTATAATTTCATCTTCTAAAGGTCCATTCCTTGTATTTTGTTTTTTCACACAAGACCTTGAAGGAAAGAAAGCAGGATCAACGGTAAAACTCTTAATAAGAAGTCTAAGGTCTTCAAATTGGGCATCCAATCTTCTCTCAAATCTATCAAGTATATTGTCGAGACTAGCCATTAATTTTATGGCTTCTAAAAGTCGAGGATCAAGATGGTTGGCCATAGGAATTAAACTAATGAGCTAGAGTGAAATTTTTGAAACCTGGATTATGAAATTCAAAGCCTGTGAACAATACTCGACCATGAACAATAACTCATGTGTGAATAGTATGCTTCATGAACAGTAACTCCAGTGTGAGTGCATGTCCGTGAACAGTGATTCTAATGTGAAGTGACTATAGAATTGATATCAGGCTCTGATACCAATTGATAAGAAATGTGGTTCCTCAAATTGAAAGAAAAGGAGGTAGATATAAATAAAGGAAATGAGAGAAATAATAGAAGAAATTGAGGGAGAAATAGAGTCAAATTGAGAGAGAAAACAATCTTTTTACTAAAAGATAAAAAAAATAAATAATAAC
Source organism: Boswellia sacra (assembly GCA_013180625.2). NCBI lineage: Eukaryota > Viridiplantae > Streptophyta > Magnoliopsida > Sapindales > Burseraceae > Boswellia > Boswellia sacra. The sequence continues at coordinate 192,405 of SNVD02005843.1, forward strand.
AAAATCTGAAAAATAACATAACTAAAGGCTCCTATCTATAGGACCTTAAAATATGGTTAACTAGGAAATAAAATCCCATGAGGAAATAGAATCCTAATCCTAGTTTAACTAAAAAACAACAAAAATAAATCCAAAACCAAATAGTAAACTATTAATTAGGAAAATAACTCAAATTAGGATTACTCCAAATTTAATTAAAAATTCAAAATCCTTAATAATACTCAAAATCTCTAATTTATTAAAATCCTTAAAATCAAATTGAAATCCCTAATTTTATTCTTAATTAAAATCTAATTGGTCCTGCATCAGGCATTTTTCACAACACACACATCTCATGCATAACTCATGTCAATTTGATGGTCCCTTACCAACAATTATGAATCCACCATCACATATCTATGAATAAAAAAGAGAACAAAGAAGAAGGCAAAAATCATAACATTATAAAGAAAACACTATGATACTGAATTTCGCATGATTTTAACATGTTATACACATATTAATCAAAACATAAAATTCAAAACATAATTCATATCAACATAATAATCCCCCACCATCAATTGTGAGTCCACATTCATGCATCAATGAATGAAAAAAAATGAGTAAAAGAAGAAATAGAATCATAACATGAAAGCATTATTAATTTCAAAGCAATCGCCCCTTACCAACAGTTGTGAGTCCACCATTACTTGTCCATGAACAAAGAGATAGAAGAAGAAGGAGGAGGAGGAGAAGAATATATAATCGTGTCATAAATAAAGCATAAAAGCAATATTACTCCTAAAATGATTCTAGCATAATATTAAAGAATAAATAACCTAAGCATGATTCTAACATACATAGGCATAATACATGCCTATTAGCATATCAAACTCATAAATAAACCTAAACATGATTTTAAACAAACAAGCAGGCAAACATGCATAAGCAAACATAGGATGTCCTCAGGACTTACTCAAATTCTAACACTACTAGAAGCAAAACCTTCACTTTGACAGGAGCCATAGAATAATCCAAAGGGCACCTCTAGACATTGTGAACTCCTCCAGGAAGACACTTCATGAAGACTCCCAATAATCTGCTCTCTAGACTCTCTAATAACATTAAAAAAGGGTGAGAGAATCAATGGATTTCGATGCCTTGAATGAACAATAATGTTTCTTTATATAGGCATCGCACAAGCATGCAAAATGATGCAAAACAAATATGGGATTCAAAACAACAGGTGTGCGCCTATTGTGCCCTAGCTAACAGGTGTGCGCTTGTTTGAAGGCTTATAAGTACAAAACCCTATTATCTAGATAGATGGACGATTGTGATGGAAATCTTAAAGACCTATCCCTAATTAGGTTCTAAATTCTAAATAAACTCTGATTTCTATCTTCCCATTGTGTTTAACGACTATTTTATCTACTTTTTTTTTTCACATTCTGGTGTCTCTTTTTGGGGTTCTGATGCCTCTTAGATTCAATTCTACATCTAATTAGTGTGTCTGGATATCATCATCAGACATATAAACTATAAGCCAAAATCTAGTGCTTATAGTTTGCCCCCTTCTTTGGTAGGGGTTTATGGAACACAAATATCAACCAAGTATAACACATTGGCTTTTACCTGTGTAAGCTAGATGTATGTATGTCTGATACTTCTGTACCTCTGATGTGAACTCCCAAATCAAATAGAGCACATTTTTTATTGTCTTTGATAAGAGTCGCACAACTCCCAAATTGAACAGAGTGTGTAACTTGAAGGTGAACCCTGAAATTGAATAAAGCTCTCTACATTGTGCTTGAAAAGTACGCAACTCCCAAATCGAATACAGTGCATAAAAAGTGGGTCCCCAACTCAAAAAAGGTGCACTTTTGTCACCATGAAAAAGAGCTAGACATCTCCCAAATCAAATAAAGTGTGTGACTTGAAGGTGAACCTCCAAATCGAATAAGGCTCTCTTCCACTGTGTTTTGATGACTCTTATGTGAGTGAAATACCCCCTATCTAGGCTCTGTTGATTTCTTGCAAAACACGCTCCAATACAATTGTCAATATTATAATTTTACGAATTTTTTAAAATCCAGGAGAAAAATCAAAATTCCAAAAGGTTTTGGGGAAATTCTGTAATTCGTCTAAACTCTGGGTCAGAATTTACAAGTCAAGAGTCTAAATGTGATTTCTTGAAACTGTGAGGTCTGGATATGATTTTTTGCAAAACTGGGATCTTAACAGCCAAAAAAATTGAAAGTTGGCTAGGAACAGGTGTGCCTTATTAAGCATGTGCCTATTTGTCAGGCGTGCGCCTATTTCATGCCAACCCTACATATTATATAAACTCCTCTTTTGGCCATCAGCTGCCCACATCCAAATTTCGGCCAACATATAATTTCTTTGATTTCTTTCAAAACAAACATAATGGCTCACTTCCCTGTTGATACCAACGTGCTTCCCATATCCCCGATGATTAAATCGATGCTCAAGGACATTCTAGATAATCATGATTTTCCTCTCATCGGAGATTTGTCCACTCACATCATCACAAACGTTAGTTCACCTCTTCTATATTTTATCTATGCTTTTACATTGATGTACAAATGTCTTACCATGCTTAGAATGTTGTCTTGTTATGTTTTTGTGAAACGTGTAGAAAAACCTTTGAAAAAAATTTCGATTCTAGAAGAAGATAGGTGTGTGCCTGGTGTAGCCTTAAAGACATGCATGCATTTGTTTTTGAGAGGTTGAAGATGACTCAAGATAGGCATGTGCCTGTTGCCTGGAGTTTCTGACTTTTTTGTGATTTTGCTTGTTTCATGCAATTCTTTGACTGTTTGTATGCTACACATCTCTGTTTATGACTGTTAAGACATTAAGCACGATTTCTGAATGCTTGTTGGATGTTTTACTTTTTGTTGACCTTGATTAGTGTTGTCAAATTTGTATCCTGAAAGTTTCTTTGCATATGTGATCAACAGGACGGATGTAAGTACCGCGTTAGAGGGAACTTGGCTCGGGCTTATGAATAGTTCAAGAAGATCAAAGAGCCTATCTTGGATCGTATCAAGGTCACCGATTCTGATATCTTTGTCACTGTTCTTTTATTTAGCAATCTGCATAATAACTGATGTACACTGAGAGTTCTTTGTGAGAAATGGATGGAAGCTGCCCATGCATTCCATACACTAATTGGGGAGTTTACCATCATACTATTGGATTTTGCTGCCATGACTGGTATTTCCTTCGAGGGAATTTTGGTGCCTTTTGATAGCTGTTTGGCTCCACCTGGTTCTCATAACAATGAGGTGGTCGAGTTGCTTAGTTGTCTTTCGAGGAGGAAGTCTGACATTGCCATCACGTATAAGCCTATACAAGATTATTGGATGGGTAAGATTGATGGCCATGAGGATTTGTTGGCGTACGGGCTAAGCAACATGCTCATAGCTTTATATTTTACCTCTTGGCCTTGACGCTTTTTCCTAATGCATTGAACTCAGTGAGATGTATCTCTTTCCTCCATTGAGAGACTTAGATCAGGTGAAAGTCTATAACTAAAGGAGTGCTGCCTTATCTCACCTTTAGCTCTACTTGGATCTTGGATGTAGATGCACATAAAGGATAGGAGGCTTCGCTCTTATGATTGAGGTATGCACCTATCTCTTGCATTCTTTTCTGCCATCACTTGTAGCATGTATAAATTTGCTTTTTTATCTTGTAGATATGGGCTTATGAGATTGGACTTCTTCTAAAGCCCATTACTTTGCTAATGGATGATAGGTATCCTTATGCTTATGCCTGGTCCAAAGGATGTAAGGATACTGATGCTTCTCATGACTTGGCCCGTCTAAGAGAAGCGATTCAAGACCTCATCTGGGATCATCTAAGACAAGAATAACTGTGTAAGCTTTTAAAATAAAAGCATCATCATACTTATTTGAATTGGTTTTGCAGATTAATTGCCAACTGTGGGAGCCCTAAGAGCAGTGGATTGACTACGAGGGGTGCTCGACCTTTCCTAGACATAAGGATACTCTTTGAAGATCCTGAGAATTTGATGTGGTATACCGGTAAGAGTGTACATCATTGGAAGGAAGGACCTACTGCATGCCCTATTCCCTCTTCTTCTCATTGTCTGATGGTGGATACTGCTTAGCTGGTTGATGATAAAGACTTAGAGTTATATCAGGCTGGGATAAAGGTGGAGGATTTAGCCTTTCCTGCTACTGAGATAGCTTATGCAGATTGAGCTCGTGCTTGTCTACTGTAGCCTAGAAAGCTACTTTACGTTCCTCATGTTTTCCTGCTACTACTTCTAGATCTGCTCTTGCTAGGAAGAGAGGTCGCATTACTCATGCTGGTTCTTTTGGTATAGCAGATGACACCATATCTCCTTCTATCAGTCAGATCCCTCCTCTTGGAGTGACCATTGGTGACCTCATTACTACTCTGAGGGTCATGTTTTGGTGATAAGCAGGGAGGGGATTATGTAGAGGTACACATTCCTCATTGATCCTTCCATGACCTCTACCTTCATTCTAGCAGAGACCACGCATGTGAGTATGCTATATCATTTGTGCTTTCTCTTGCACTCCTCTGAAACAATTCGGACATTGATTTTTATGCGTGTAAGTGCCTTGTGATACCGTGGCTCGACTAGATGGATTGTATTTTGCCTCTCAAGGATATATCCAGAAGATAGGCTTTGAGAGAAGGGTAAGTTATTTTCACAAGAATGTTAAAATTTATGCATGTCCTATTATGTGAATTTATATGCAAATGCTATTATGCATATGGCTTGGATCAGACTATGGCAAAGAGGATCACTGCTTTGGAGGTAGATATTACTGGGCTTCGTCTCGATGAAAGAGGGCGAGACCATGGATACACTGAGGGCGATGATGCCTAGTAGTTGATGAAAATCTTTTTTTTTTTAATTTTTGCATAAGATTTTTAGGCTTTGTACAAGACTTTTGGAACTCTTTAGGATTTGATTTTTTGATGTTATTTTGAAATTTTTGATTATATTTGCTCTTTCAACATTTAGATATGAATAAAAGTTTTATTTTTTCCTCATATATTTGTTCAATAGTAACAATAATGCAAATATATCACTCAAAAATAACTATTTTCCATGAATTTTCACCACTATGCAGAGTAATCAGGCATGCGCACATCAACATAGGCGTGCACCTATTGCATACAAAGAGCAGGCGTGCACCTATCTCGTGCGAATTTGATTCCTAAACAAACTCTAAAACAAATTTGGACATCCCTAGGTGTTTTGACCCTGTATAAGCCCTCTTTCACTTCTTAACTTTTCACACAATACTCAAGATGACAGAGGCCAGTCTTAAAACTCTGCGATCACATCTCAAATCATTGAAGGATCTAGATTGATGACTTCTTGAACCAAGCGCGTTTCATGAGATAAGGTTTTTACAACATGTCAAACTTGACATTCCTCTCCTCAAAACTGTGGCAAATTTTTAGGACCCTACAAATCATGTCTTCCATTTCAATGGGCAAACTTTGCCTTCTGTTTGAGGAATTTCAAGCTATTTTGGAGATTTCATCATCTAGTACCTCAAGTATTATTCTCCTTGTTTTGAAGCCATATTCTTCAAATGATCTTGTTGATTTCTTTCACATTCCCTATTTGCGCATGGATACATATTTGGTAAATGGGAGGATCTTATTGCCTTCCCTTCTCCAAGTATTGGGAACAATTAAGAAGGCTTCCACTTCTTCTTCCCAAATTCTAAACTTGTGTCGCTTGACCCAATTCCTACTTGTTTCTGAAGTTGGCTCTAGGACCCCTCATTGATACATCTGATTCATCGGATGACTTCTGAGATGACCCTAGGACCCTTGGTGCTTGCTAAAACTTTGTAGGGGCTTGATCGTGTAAGAACTGGTCAAAGTCAGCATTTTCTCGACAATCTCTTATTACTTCAGGTAAAAATTTTTATATTTTATTATTTTTTCTACATTCATAGTTATTTCGCTCTGCTTTCAGACTTTGCTTCAAGAGAAACTATCCCTCTTAGCACCACCATAGATAGATCCTACCTGGTATGGACTTCAACATCACCCTCGTCATAGAATTCAATAATTGGATCCCTTAATAGAGTGTTTTCAAGTGATCCGAGGTACAGACATTCGTTGGTCTTGCCTATGGTGGCGATTGTAGCATGTGACCACTTGTACCTATACTAACTGTATCCCATTGGCCGGTCTCACTCACAGTTCCTTCTATGCCCCTTCTAGACTTTGCTGCTAATATGGATTGAAACAAAGAATAGTGATGCGTCTACTCATCTTCGGCCCTAGAAGACTCTTTGAACGCTTCCTCGCTCATGTTCGAGAGACTTGGCCTTATCGTCAAATTGAATGGAATATGTTTCATTCTCTTGATCTCATAACAGATGATAGTTACAAGAATTGGTCTAAACAATAGTCTTCATTTCAACTACCGGAGCCATCAACAAAGAAACAACGAAGACATTGACTTTATTGCTTTTTGTTAGATGTTTTCCATTTGTCATAATAATGACAGTCATTATCAAAAGATATTTGTTTCCAAACATTGCATTTTATTTATTTAGTCAAATTACAACTGTTTAGAATGATATGTGCACATAAAACAACTCCTATCATTAACCAGTCTTTTCAAGCTTTTTGGTTAATTATTTTTCTCCTCACACATAATATTTCTTTAGTTTGTCGATGTTTATTGGTTCAACAAATTTATTGCCTTCCATGTCTGATAGTTTGATAGTGCCTCCTAATAGTATCTTTCGTATTACATAAAACCCCTACCAATTAGGTTTGAATTTCCCTTTTAGATAAAAAACTGTAGGTTTAGTTTATTTGAGCACAAGATCATCCTCTTTAATCTTTTTTTTCTTCAGCTTTTTATTGACAGCCTGAGCTACCCTCTATTGATACAATTGCATGTGATAGAGTGCTCTCACCCTTTTCTCATCCAACAATACCAATTGTTCACATTTATTTTTGGCCCCTTATTTTTCAGGAATTCCTGCTTCAATCTAAACTCGAGCTGACCACACTTCAACTTCTATTAACAAAATTGCCTCAACATCACAAACCAGAGAGAACGAAGTTACACCTGTCGAACTTCGTATGGTTGTCCGGTATCCTTACAATACAAAAGGTAATTTATCAGCCTAATCCTTATAAGTTTGTATAGTCTTGGCAAGCATTTTCTTATTGTTTTTGTTAGCAATCTCTATTGCTCTATTAGCTTGCAGCCTATAAGGAAAGGACTTATGATGCTTGATATTATATTTCTGTAGTAACACTTTAGTTTCTACTTGAAATTGCAAATTGTTATTTGTGATTGCATGATGTGGTACACAAAATTTACATATTATATGTTTTTTAATAAGTCTAGCATTTGTTTTGCCCCCAATTTACTAAAAGATTCTGCTTCTATCCATTTTGAAAAATAGTCAATTGCTACAACAATATAGCAATGATCGTTTAAAGTTGATGGCTTCACTTCTCTAACAATATCAATTCCCCAAGTAGCAAATGGCCAAAGTGACGAGATATTCTGTAACTCTTTAGAAGATAGATGTATTAAGTCTCCATATATTTGGCATTGATTACATGACCTTACAAATTGAAAACAATTTGTCCTCATAGTTAACTAGAAAAATTCTTGTCTCTTGATTTTCCTGGCTAACACCAACCCATTCATGTGCGGCCTGTAGATACCTCGGTGTATATCCTCTATAACCTTCTTAGCCTCTTATTGATCCACATATCTTAATTGCATCCCAGCAACCATCCTTTTGTACATAACCCCATCATGACATGTGAATTGTTATGCAAGCTGATGTAAGATTCTCTTGTCTCTCTTATTAGCCTATTTAGGAAGTACCCTATACTTTATGTATCTCTTCAGATCATAATACCATGGTTTCTCTTCTGCCCCCAATTCTATCACTCTTATTTTTTCCATAGCACGAAGCCTATGTTTACACCATTGTCAAAGGTTTAAATGACAACTCTTTAACCTTTTCACATATAAAAGCTCAAGTTTTTAAGGTATCAATCACTTGATTCTGCTTCTGTGCCACATGTGTGAAAGTACACTTTTTTAATCTTGTTACTAATGGCCATATATACTCTCAATAGGGCTTGAGTCTATCTTCTTTAACATCCCATTCTTCCTTAGCTTCTAGAACAACTAACATAGAATTACCCAGAACTTCTACTTCTTCTACCCCCATTGCTACTAAAGCTTACAAACCAAAAGCACAAGCTTCGTATTTGGCCATATTATTAGTGACCTTAAAATTTAGCCTCTTGGCCAAAGACAACATTTCCTCGCTTGATGAAACAAGAATAACTCCAATCCCTGCACCTTTTCCACTTACTATGTCATCCAAGTACATTTGCCATCCTATAATCATTATTGCCCCAAAATGCTTATTAGGGGAAACTACATCTCCCAAAGTTCATCATTTTCGGTTGGATTCATAGCTAGAAATTCAGCTACCACCCTACCTTTCACAATTTTTTTATTACATATTCAATGTCAAATTTAGACAATTGAATCAACCATCTTGCCAACTCCCCACCAAGGAATGTCTCTCATACAGATATTTCATTGGATCTGATTTTGACATATCCTTTACTGGATAAGACTGAAAATAATGATGCAATTTCTTGGAAGCCCATACCATAGCCAAACATGTCTTCTCGACCTGACTATACTTCATCTCGTACGATAACATCTTCTTGCTTAAGTAATAAATGGCATGTTCAACCTTGTTTTCATCTGCTTGTACCAACATGGCTCTAATGGCTTCTTCTTTAATTATTAAATACAAGATCAAACATCTCCCAAGCTTCAATGGCCTAAGACCAAGAGGATTTGTTAAATATTCTTTGATCTTCTCAAATGTTGCTTAATACTATTCATTCCATTCCATAGGCTGATTCTTCTTAGAAGCCCGAAAATAAAAAAGCAAATTGCGTGAATTTTGTAATGAATCGACTGATGTATTATAACTGCCCCAAAAACCTACAAACTTCCTTCTCTATCTTTGATGCTAGTATCTCTTGGATTGCTTTTACCTTGGCCAGATCTACCTCTATTCCATTCTTCCCTACTATGTAACATAATAGCTTCCTTGAAGCTACTCTAGAGATGCATTTTTTTGGATTTAACCTCAAGTTATACCTTTGAACTCGTTCTAGGAACTTTTATAGAGCTTCAAAATGCCCTTCACCTGTTTCTAACTTAACCATCATGTCATCAACATAGACCTCAATTTCATGATGAATCATGTCATGAAATAACATGATAGCCATTCTTTGATAGATACATCCTACATTTTTTAGCCCAAAAGGCATCATCTTATAGTAATAGGTCCCCCTACTCAATGATGAAAGTCGTATTTGTCTTATCTTCGTTCGCCATGAAGATCTGGTTATAACCTAAAAACCCATTAACAAAAGAAAACATTTCGCTTGCAGCTGCATTATCTACCAAGACATCAATATGCGATAATGGAAAATCATCTTTTAGAGAAGCCTTATTCAAGTCTCTATAATTAACACACATTCTCACCTTACCATCCTTTTTAGGAATCGGTACAATAATCGCAAGCCATCCTGGGTAATTCACTACATCTAAAAACCTAGCATCAATCTATTTAGTCTTTTCCTCTTTGATCAATTGTGCCCACTCTGGTCTCAACCTTCTTAATTTTTGTTTCACAGGCCTCATGTGTGCGTATGTTAGGATAGTATGCTTAGTAATTCTTCTGTCAATTCCAAGCATATCATCACAGGATCAGGCGAAAACTTCTTCTTTCGCTTTTAAAATTTTTTCAAATCTCTCTCTTCAGAAGTTGTATCACGTGCAATGCATATATTCTTAGGATGTTCAGTTGTACCGAGATTAATATAATGTAATTGAATGGAATGAATGTCAAATATGCTTATGAAATGAGAATCATCATGTATGCAACTATCAGGATAAATATCACACAAGCAAAATCAGACTTATTGCATCGAATTTAGAAACAAAAAACTTTAAACAATTTAGAAATGAAAACAAAATCTTATTCAATAGGAACATCTTCAATGTCATGCTCTACCATGGCTGTAAGTTCATCTAAAGTTAGTCTTTCATATGAAAGCTTTTGCTCGATACACAGCCTCTCTACTATCATTACCAGCTTGTCTTCTTTTGTTGAGACCTCAAAATTTACCACATCGTTTAATATCTCAAACCCAAGCTTGGTAGTCTCATTATGCTCCTACAGTTTTGCCTCTTCAGTGTATAATGGCTCCTCAGCTTTAACAAATTTTATTCCCTTCCTTTTGCGAACCCAAATCTGCTTACCCTTCACCAGTTGATTGTCCTCTTCAGATTCATAACTCAGTCCCCTTTTGTCCATTGGCCTTTAAATTCTGGATTCTTACCAAAACTGATGCCATGCATATACCCCTTCTTCTTCATTATTCCTGTAATAATAGGATTAATTTCTTCAATCATGGCCACTTGGAACCCACTTATAAAAGGTATCTCACCTTCAATAACACTCAAAGCAGCAATGGCTAGTGATGCTTCAGCTCTAATAGTGATGATTTCCCCATCCAAATTAAACCTGATTAACTGGTGCAAATAGAAGGAATTTCACCCAATAAATGATACCATGGGCACCCTAATAATGCAGCCAAAGTTACTGTTAGGAGTGTGCATTATAATCTGACCCGATCCGATCCGATCGGGTTAACCAAATATAAACGGGTTTTAATCGGGTTATTGCATCATATAAATCGGGTTTTCTTTGATTCAGGTTTTAATCGGGTTGTGTATTGAAAACCCGTATTAACCTGACCCGATCATATAGTTCTAAAAAGAATTATTTAATAACTGTGTTGTTAAAATAAACATATATTTTTTTCTTTCCCAATCGGGCCAATCCAATTGAACCCTAAAACAAAAAATTTTACCATTACATTTCACCTCCTCTCTCGCCTCCTGAGCCGCCGCCTCTCTCACATCTACCACCCAACCTTTCTTGGCCATCGTCCCGCCTCGTCAAGCTCTCCAAGGTGGTCGTCTTGCCTTACTAGGCACTCCACCTCCACAGTCGTCTCTCGCCAGGCCTTCGACCTCCACAGCCGACTATCCTCGCCAAGCCCTCCACCTCCACAGCCGTCTCGCCTCGCCTCGCCAGGCACTCCACCTCCATAACCGTCTTGCCTCACCAAGATCTCCACCTCCACAGTCGTCTCGCCTCATTAGGCCCTCAGCCTTACACTCCAGAACTGTCTAGCCTCGTCTTGCCAAGCGCTATCCTCCACACTTCCACCGTTCCACGTTCATCTCGCCTTACCAAGGCCAAGCCCTCCATGCCTCCACGACCGTCTCACCCCACACCCGTAGTCAACCTTTTCCATCCATCTAGCTTTTGACTTTCATTAGTTAAATTTCTTTAATTTCTTTACCTTGTGCATTAATTTTTTGTAAATTATAATTTCTATTTTGTTACTTTATGTTCTATTAATGTGTATTAATGTTCATAGCACACTTTGTAGATTCATTTTTTATTTTTATTTATATATATTTCGTGATCAAGAATGCTCTGTAATTAGATGATAATTAAGAATCAAATCATTATCTTGATATTACCAATAATCTTTATTTAGTTTACTTTCTTGTTTGTTCACCAATTCCCTTCATTCGCAATTTCGCATTTTCGAATTTCCTTCATCCCTAATTTCGCATTTTTTGTTTTTTGGTATGAGTTTTGCTTCAAGTGTTTGTTAGAAAGAAATTGTTAAATTGCTTGGCTGAACCCGAGTAACCTGATCAACCCAAGATGGCAGGTTACATATCGGGTATCTTTATCAGAAAACCCGATCACGGGTCTTGTTTTCAGAACCCGATGCATGATCGAGTTGAGTGGGATCTATTAAAACCCAATCCGATCCTACCCTGTGCACCCCTAGTTACCGGTGTTGACCCAGGTATGGCAACCCAAGAGGGGGGTGAATTGGGTTTTTATTTATCAAAACGGATTTGTAAAACTTTTCTTGAAAGATCAAAATTAGTTTACTCTTTCTTTGAGAATGAAGGTGAAGAAGATGAAATTAAAAGTTATCAAATATGTAATCAAGAGAATAATAATAATGAACAATCACAAGTGCAAGTAAATGTAAAGAGTATAGGGATAGAGAGAGTGCAAACTCGATGTACGTGGTTCGGCAAACCTTGCCTACGTTCACGAGCTAAGCTTTCCACTAAGTTGTAGAAATCTTTACAACTTGCTTGATGAGTAACCTCACCAAGACTTTTTCTTCCAACTCTTGATAACACCACACCACGAGTTTTTCTTGATGAACAACCTCACCAAGACAACTTCCTTCAACTCTTGATAACACCACACCAAGCGTTCTTCTTGATGAACAACCTCACCAAGCCAACTTTCCTCAACTCTTGATAACACCACACCAAGAGTTCTTCTTGATGAACAACCTCACCAAGGAAAGAGTTCTCTCAAGGATAACTTTTATCCTTTACAAGAAGATCTCACTCTTACCACAATACAAGAACAAAGTAAATTTTTACAATAAAAGTACAACTCTCTTCAGAGTAGATAAAGAATATAAAACTCTCTAAACTTGATATATCTCTTATTTTTTGCTTGATAAAATGCTTCTCTTGCTCTTGCTGAATGCATGAGAGAAGGGCTCCTTTTATAGGCAAATGGGATGAACTTAATCAAGTGAAGACACCATCTCTAAATTTTTTGCCCACCATAAAAACCGTAATTTGTCTGCCATTTTTGTCAATGTTCTGTTTGAAATTTGAAATATGCAAAACATAAAAGATCTTCACATTTGAATAAGATTTCCAACGCATCAAGAATCAAGTCATTTGGATATCTGTAGCTCAAGATATGGCCAAAACACCATTCGGTGCTCATGTGATTTGATTTTTCTTTCTTGTGTCAGTCCACCAAATTGAATGATAATTCTGTCAGCCTTCCGTTTGAAATTTGAATTTCTTCAAAACATAAAAGATCTTAATATTTGAATAAGCTTTCCAAAACATTAAGAATCAAAGCATTTGGATATCTCTATCGTAAGATATGGCCAAAACACCATTCGATGCTCATGTGAGTTGATTTTTCTTCTCTGTGTCAGTTCACCGAATTTCATGTCAATTATGTCAGCCTTCCATTTGAAATTTGAATTTCTTCAAAACATATGAAATGTTCTTCATTAAGTCATCTTTCCAATGCCGTAAGAATCAGGTCATTTTGATTTTTTTGGCTCAAGATATATCCAAAGGAGTATTCAGTGCTCATGTCAGCTGCTTCCATTTGTCTTTCAACTTGCATGATGATTTGGACAACCTTGCACTTGAAATTTGAATTTCATTAAAACATATGAAATGTTATAAATTGAGTAATATTTCTAAAGGCTTAAGAATCACATCATTTGGATATTTGTAGAGATATATATGACCAATTGATTGAACATTACTCATGTGTCACATTCCTTGAGTCAATCCTTGTTCTTAAACTTTGGTGCCTTTAATATGTAGTCTTATCCTTAGCTTCAACACTTCATTTTAATAAGCCTCTTCTTGATTTTAAAATTATTTCAATGATCTTACTCTTGCACATAAATAAACATGTTAGTAAATCTCAATTAATCAATGTGTATTGTTATCATCAAAATTATCATGTAGCCTTAGGGCTAACAACTGGTATGTCCAACATGGTGAACTCCATAATGGTTTTAATAGGCCCTGTTTTAACCAAGGCCTTGAAGGTTCTGATCGCACATCTACAAGAGTCATCATAAGCATGAATCACCATATGAGAGGTCTCCAAGTCCTCCTTCCCAATCCCAAACTTGTGCAATATTTTGGGAGGCACCAAATTGATAGCAAAGCCATCATCTACTATCACGTTAGAAGACTTCTTGCCTCCAATCTTAGCAGTTATGAATAAAGGTTTATTGTGCTCCTTCCCTTTTATGGCAAATTATCATCAAAGAAACTAATGACCACTCTTTCATTCTTTATCACCAGCTCATATTTTACTCCCTTATCCTCATTTTTTAACATTATAGTAGAAATTATCTCCTCAGGTGTCGATAAAACTGAGAAGAAGGGCATATCAACAAGTGCCTTGCCATTGCTTCAAAGAAGATATAAGAAGATCCCAAATACTAACATTGGCTTGGGTTTTCTTGAGTTACTTGAGGATTACATCATCTTTTTCTTTCTTTTCTTCCTTCTCCTTAGTTTCACTATTTTTATCTTTGATTAGGCTCAGGTAGAATCGCCCACTTCTTGTCACACCTTGCACTTCTTCTTTATTCTTTTTCTCTTTCTCTTTATCACGAAAGTCATCTTAGAGGTTATCTAAGATCTTTTTATTCCCCTTATTTTTCTCTACTACCTCATTTTCTTTGCTAAAGTTATCCTATGATTTCTTTATCTCTCCTCTTCATTGCCTATATCATCCCAAAAATTACTTTTTTCTCTCTCATTATCACTAAAACTATTTTAAAAGTTACAATTTGTTTCTTCATCCCAAATCCCCATCACATTTTCTACTTTACACCTCCTAGGTCTAAACACCCTATTTTCAAACACCATTTTTTCTCACACTTCTATTTACTCTCTTTTTTTATCTCTTTTTTCCCTTCACCTTCCTCATCACTAAGAACAACATATCCTAGCCTTGGATTACCAACATAAGGATTATCATGTCCCTTAACTATAATAGGACCAACCCTCTCCTTTAATGAACATCTCCACAGCTATATGTTGAGGCTCTTCATCATTCATGCTTCAATCTTGACAAGCTTCTTGCCTTCTGACTTTCTCCTATTCCAAGTCTTGTTCCTTGGCATCGACTTCTATATCCTCCTTGGTCTCAAATTTCCATGAGTTCATGTCTTACCAAGTATAATATAGGGTCCCTCGTCTCGTGACCCCTTGCTTTGTTGTTATCTTTTTGACTCAAAAAGCCTTGCTGCTGCGAGTCTTGCCTTCTTCCTCAAAACATTTCATCACCTCTACCTTTGTCATGACAGAGCTAATCATAAAGGTAGATCTTGGTGGTGGCATGTCCTTATAATTTGGGAGCAGATTTCTTCTCGTGCTTGGTTTCACCTTTTCGGGATAAAGAACTCTCTCATAGTCAATAAGATCTTGAATCTCATGGCGTAATCAGACACATCTATCAGTATGATGCCATGGCAATTGGTGAAATTCATAAAACTCTTTTGCTTTATAAGAGGCTAAAAGTAGATTAGGTGGCAATCTTGGTGCTAAAGGTAGAAGCACTAACTGAGCACGAAGTTTGGCAAAAACTTTAGACAAAGGTCTTCTCTAATTATTGAATCTCCTCTAATTCCCTATAGTATTCTCAGTAGCATTTTTGGTGGTTGATCCACCACACTAATAGAAATTTCCCTGTCCTTTATGTCGCCTTGGAAAACCCTTCTTGTTCTCTAATTCTAAATCCTCAATTTGGATCGATGATTCATAAAGATCCTCAAAAGTCTTCATTGGTATTACTACCAACTTCTCTCTGAATATCAGTAATGCCTATCTGATAATCATATGGAGCTGATCCTTTTCACTAGGGTGATGAACCATCTAAACTACCTTTTCCTTCCATCTGGCTATATAAGCATAAAGTCTCATTATTTCCTTGATAGGTAGTCTCTAATTCTCGCACAGAAACGTCAAGTTGACAATTATAAATGTAATGCTCTACAAATCTCTTGGACAACTCTATCCAATCCTGCCGTAGAGATTTTTCCAATTGGCGATACCATGTTGTTGCTAGCTTCTCCAAATATAGTAAGAACATATAAGTAATTAGCTACCGAGATAAACCATTTGTTCCTATCATAATGGCATAATGTATCAAATAGGTTTTCAAATTTCCCCTCCCATTGAACTTTGGTAAGTGAGACATTCGAACATTGGGCAGGAGCTCCAACTAAATGTCACATAGATCATAACACCTTTCAGCCCTTTCTTTCACATGATGGACTATAATTTCTCCACATCTTTGAAAAGTTGTCTCACAGATTCCAGTCCCTTTGACTTTAGATAATCACCTTTGTCAAAGATTTATACATCATCTTCTCCAATGTCCTTCTTTTTCTCCTTTCCCTTACTACGACTAGTACCAGCACCTTCACCATTTTTATCACCAGTAGGTACCGGTAGTGGTAGCCCAGTAACCATAATCTTAGTTAAGTGAGCCATCGACTGCCTTAGTGTCTCCATATCCATCCTTGTCCTATCCATTTTTTTAGTTAGATATTGATTGTTATCCATTTCCCTGGTTACCACAGCTATTGCTCTTTCGAGTCTTTCTTTGACTTTGACCCAACATCCACCTTCTTTGACCTAAGCTATGATGGCTACAAAACAAAAAGCTAAAATGATGCATTTCATGCATTCTATGGATGAAGGCGTGCACGCATCAATGTGCATTCAATATAATTACATACAATAAGAATGCATTCTCCTCCTAACCTTATTCCTCCTACATAACTGGCATAGTCTCTTTCCTAGGATCTCTGGTCTGTCCCCAATCAATATGGGATATGGAGATTTTAACTCTCAAATTTTGGGCATGAATTTCCTTATTACTAAGACATTATAAGGATAGTTCCAAAGTGATTTACTCAAGTTCAATTTTTACATAATCATCAGAAGTTGATAACCTCTTTTTGGTTGCTTTCAACTTTTGATTGACCTTTCAACAATCAAGGGTTGATGACCTGCACTTGGTCACTATCAACTTGGTTATTGGAAGATGTCACGATTTGGATTGTAGAATAGGTAATCAAATCATTCATGGCTTAGTGCAAGAGTTTCATATCTAAATATGCAAAAAGTTTTTGGGAAATCCTAAAGTAAATTACTAAGTTCATCTTTATGGGCTTTGGTCACAAGGGTCAAATGTCTAAGGACCTCTTCGAGTGAGAGATACACCCTTGAGCTAGTCTCTTTTTATACCAAAAGAAATTGGTACATGCTCAAAAGTAGGACAGTGATGAGAGTCGTCAATAGGTCAAATAGAGTGAAGGACTTCTAACATCAAAGCCACACACCTAAAGATAAGGCAAGTTGTGCATTATGTGCAAGTCTAGTGATGCAAAGAATAAACATTAACATAACAAAACAAAGGACTTAGCATTCCCTTCGGAATCAAATTCTCTTATCCTAAGTGGAGTTGCCACTATGAACGGGACTGTCATCCTGCCAAAATGATTGCGACACGACATTGTGTCAAAGCCCATAAAGACTTAAGGGAGCACATAATAAGCCACAAAGGCAAGCCTGAAAAAGCGAAACGAAGTCGCCACCCATGCCTAACCATGAGAAAATTATGAGTGATGACAGTCCAATTGTTGTTTCTGGACCTAAACTACCTTCACCCCTTTAGAGACCGGTTCGAGAAGTCAGATATGAGATTAAACCTCGCCCAGATGTGAATCCAGCCTTCACTCAGGTTTGCTAAGTCCAATATTTTTATCATATTAATGTTTACTCCATTGATCCTGATTCATTTTAACACACAACTCATTTTATCTTTTTAAGCATTTGAGGTGAGTACATATGATACATCTAAAGAAAGTAAGAAGAAGAATAGAATGGCAATCCTAGAAAACATAGGGGAATGGGAAAAGCGATTATACCAAGTCTTTATAAATGTATAAGATAAAACAAAAGAAATAAAATAAGAATTATGGAAATCATCCATTTCCATTCTCTTATCAATTGCATTAATGAAATCGTATGAACAAAGGACATAAAACATGCAAAAAAGCATAACTTAAACATCAAGAACGATCGCTCAAAAATTAAAGCATCAAATAATGAAATGAAACTAAATCAAGCAATAAATCCCTCACCACCAACTGTGAGTCCACTTATTATCTGTTAAGTCTCAGTTCATCATTCATAAAGAAAACAAAAGACAACATGGTATTAATTCAAAGATTAACAAATTCCTAAGCAGGCAATCTAAACATCATATTCATGTCACCCTTGTACAATGAAACCAAGAAATCAAATAACTAAAATGGCAACATTATAAATAATAAGTGGGATATTATCAAAGTAATGATTCCCTAACAATCATGAGTCTCTCATTGCTTATCAACTCTCACTAATTAATCAAGAAAATGACAAGAAGAGAGAAAGAAAAGATGCATATTTTGCCTAATCATGATTCTAGCAACCAAAGAAAAAGAATAAAAACATGCATAACCACATCAAATTCCTCCTAAAACATGCTTCTAACATGGCATTTTTCACAACATAGATATCTCATGCATAACTCATGTCAATATGATGGTCCCTTACCAATAATTGTGAATCCACCATCGTATATCCATGAATAACAAAGAGAACAAAGAAGAAGGCAAAAATCATAACATTATAAAGAAAACATTATGATAGTAAATTTAAAATGATTCTAACATGTTATACTCATATTAATGAAAACATAAAATTTAAAACATAATTCATATCAAAATGATAATCCCCTGCCATCAATTTTGAGTCTACTATCATGCAAAATGAACAAAGAAAATGAGTAGAATAAGAAATAGAATCATAACATCAAAGCATTATTCATTTCAAATAGTGGCCCTCTACTAACAGTTGTAAGCCCATCATTACTTATCCATGAAAAAAGAGATAGAAGAAGAAGAAGAAGAAGAAGAAGAAAGAGGAGGAGAAGATATAATCATGTTATAACACCTGAGGAGAAGATATAATCATGTTATAGCATAATATTAAGGCATAAATAACCTAAGCATGATTCTAACATACATAGGCCCAATACATGCATACTAGCATGTCAAACTCATAAATAAACCTAAATATGATTCTAAGCAAACAAGCAAGAAAACATGCATAAGCAAACATAGGATGTCCTCAAGACTTACTCCGATTCTAGCACTACCAGAAGTAGAATCTTCACTTTGACATCATCCTAGAATAATCCAAAGGGCATTTCTGGATGCCAAGAACTCCTCCAAGAAGACACTTTAGGAGGACTCCCAATATCTCTCAATTTTCTACTCTCTATACTCTCTAATAACATTCAAAAAAGGTGTGAGAATCAATAGATTTTGATGCCTTGAATGAACATTGACATTTCTTTATATAGGCATCACGCGAGCATATAAAATGACGTAAAACCAATGGGGGATTCGAGACAACAGGCATGCACCTATCTCTCAAGCGTGTGCCTATTGTGCCCTAGCCAACAAACATGCACCTATTTAAAGGCTTATAAGTACAAAACCCTAATATTTCGATAGATGGATAATTGTGATGAAAATCTCAAAGGACAAGCGTGTGCCTGTCATGGATAGGCACTCGCATGTTCCTAATTGGGTTATGAATTCTTTAAACTCTAATTTCTGTCTTTTCATTGTGTTTAATGATTGTTTTATCTAGTTGTTCCACATCATGGTGTCTTTTTTTGGAGTTCTAATGCCTCTTAGATTCAATTCTAATTGGTTACTGTGTTTGGCAATCATCATCGGACATCTAAACTATAAGCTAAAATCTAGTTCTTACAAATACCCCAGAGCATTGTTCCTTATTTCCCAAAAAAAAAAAAAAGCAATAAGATCATCATAATCCTACCCCTTTAAAACCAATCTTGTCCTCAGGGCTGAAAGTCTGAAAGCATTACTACATATCAGCAAAATCCTCTTAGGTAGCATCCTTTGGAAATGAGTTAGACTAGTGAACCAACACGTGAGTGACCAGCCTATTATGCTTCTTGACAATTCTTCTATCTAGAGTAGCAACTGCATGTAATTGTAATCGTCCATCACCATCCACTACATGAAGATCTCTATAAGGCACAATTAAAGCCCCGAGCTTGAGACAAGACACATGGAAAACAGGATGGATCATTGCATCAATTGGTAACTCAAGCTTGTAAACCACTTGCCTAACATGTTGTAAAATTTTGAAAGGACCAAAAAATCTTGGATAGAGCTTCAAACTACCTCATACAACAACTGAAGTTTGCTTATAAGGCTATAAGCATAATTAAACTAAATCAACCATATTACATTCTCGCTCTTACAATTTGCATTAGCAGCCTACTTCATTTTGTATTGAGACTGAAGTAGATATTCCCATAATAGGCAAATCATCACATCACACATTTTTTATTGTTGCTCCACAACTGCAACACGGGTTTCTTCTGGTATATAAGTAGTATATATATGTGGAGGTCTACTATAAATAACCTCAAAAAGAGTGATTCTACTGGAAAAATGGAATAAAGTGTTGTACCACCACTTTGCAAGGGATAACCAACTCACCCAATGTTTTGGTCTATCACTAGTCATGCATCTCAAATATTGCTCCATGCACTTGTTTACAATCTCAGTCCATCCATCAAACTATGGACAATAGGCAGAACTCAATCGTACTTTAACACCTTGCAAAGTAAATAATCCTTGCCAAAATTGCTAATGAATATCCTATCTCTATTTGAGACCATTGTCTTAGGCAACATCCCTGGCTCCATATAGATGACACAAAGCCATAAAATGAGCATACTTAAATGGTCAGCCACCACAAATATTACCTCTTTTCCTTCTGACTTAGGTAAGCGTTCAATAAAGTCTATGGAAATATCAGCCAATACGTACTCTAGAGTTGGTAAAGGTTGAAGCAATCTTGGAGTAGAGATATTTTTCAACTTGTTGCGTTGAAATATCCAACTTGTTACGTTGACAAATATCATATTTGGCTACATAGTGCTTCACATCCTTACTCAATTTTCTCCATTAGAAGGCCTGCTTAATTTTTTCATTTCTTTTTTAAACCCTAAATGATCTCCACTAGGCCTATCGTGAGCTTCTTATAGAATCGCTTCCTTAAGAGGCGAATTTCTACCATAAACGCCCTTTATATCTCAACTGATCATCCTTCGAAGTATACTTAGAACATCTTCTTAGATAAAGCTGAATGGCCTGAATTAATTGTTGTACTTCAAAATCTGCTTCCTATTCCCACTGTAATTAGTCTATCCACTCCGATACAACTACAAAAAGAGCCACAATTTTAGCACATTCTTCAAGCTGTAGATAAATCATCTGCCATTGTGTTCTTCCTGCCACTTTGAAAAATGATCGCAAAATCATACACCATAAGTTTGATCAACCATTTTTGTTGCATTGGGTTAGAAACTCATTGTTCTAGCCAATATTTAAGACTAAAATGATCAATGTACACTTTAAAATGTATTCCCAAGAGATACGGGTGCCATATTTGAATAGTGAAAACAACTGCTATCATTTCCTTTTCATAAGTCAATAGACCCAAATTTTTTGAAGATAAAGCTGATGTAGGACCAATAGAGTACAGTTAGAAAAAATTAGGGATTTCAATTTGATTTTAGGGATTTTAATAAATTAGGGATTTTGACTTCCTAATTTGAGAGTAATCCTAATTTGAGTTATTTTTCTTAATTAATAGTTTACTATTTTGTTTAGAAATTAATTTTGATAATTTCTAGTTAAACTAGGATTAGAATTCTATTTCACAATGAAATTTCGTTTCTTAATAGAATTATGTTTTAAGGTCCTATAAATTGGAGCATTTAGTTATGTTATTTTCAGATTTGATTGTTATTGGTTTTTGATTTTTTAGCAAAAAGATTATTTCTCCCTCAATTTTACTCTATTTCTCGTCAAAATTCTTCTATTATTTCTTCCATTTCCTATTCTCCCCCACTTAAAAGAACTTGACTCTTGGCGAGTTATCGAGGAAGTTGCCAATACAAACGCCACATCTTGTCTTGCGCGAGCATTGGAAAGTCACCAACCCAAATCTTTACTTCATGATGATCCATAGAAATATTGATGGTGCTTCAATAACCTTTAATATTGGTGGAGAAACAACACTCACCATGGACGAATTCACCAAGGACATAGACCCAATGAAAGAGTAGGTGAACCCAAATATGACTTATAACCTATAAAAATCAATTTCTTGAATGATCTCATGAGATCCTTTTTCACATATGGATTTAACTTCATATGTAGACTTAAAATCATCATTAGAATTCATCTTGCCCTTGATTTCAATATTACCTATAGATTCATGTTGACCTTCAAGATCAACCTCCCCTACGTCATCCTCACTAGAGTCATCATCATGCTCATCTTCACTTGATGTAACCATATCTTCGATAAGTTCATCCTTGATAATTTGTTTCTGCACACAAGGCCCTGAAGGGAAAAAAGGGGGATCAATGGTAAAACTTTTAATAAGAAGTCTAACATCTTCTTCAAATTGGCATCCAATCTTCTTTCAAATCCATCAAGTCTATTGTTGAGACTAGCCTTTAGTTTATTTATGGCATCTACAACTGGAGGATAAAGATGGTTGGCCATATCTAAAGACTTGGAGGACTATGCAATGAAACTTTGGATGATGTTTTGACACCTTTGCAATGGCAATTTGAAGTTGGTGCTGAAGGACAAATTTTAGATTGCGATGAAGAGATTTTCATGGTGGTTATAGTGAATAGTAACTCCAGCATGAATAGTGACTTTGGTGAATAGTAATTTCAATGATGATTAGTTACTCTTTTGTAAATAGTGATTTCGTCATGAGCAGTGCCTGTGACTAAATTTTTGTTTTTTTATAGGAGATGAAACTAGCATAAAGTTAATTGATGACAAGAAAATTTAAGGTTTGTGGGTTGAACAAAAAAAAAAGATAACTAATGTAAGAAGGGATCAAAACCATGCTCTAATAACAATCAATGAGGAGCAGAGTTCCTCAAATTAAAAAAAAAAAGGAAGGAAGATGTAGAAAGAGAAAAGGGAAGAAATGATAGAATAAATTTGGGAAGAAATAGAGTGAAATTGTGGGAGAAATAATCTTTTTACTAAAAGACAAAAAACAATAACAATAAGTCTGAAAACAACATAACTAAAGGCTCCTATTTATAGGACTTTAAAATATAATTCTAATATGAAACAAAATTCCATTAGGAAATAGATTCATAATCCTAGTTTAACTAGAAAATACCAAAATTAAATTCTACATAAAATAGTAAACTATTAAATAGAAAAAAACTCAAATTAAGATTACTCCCAATTTAGGAAGTGAAAATCCCTAATAATAGTCAAAATTCCTAAAATCAAATTGAAATCCCTAATTTTTTTCTAATTGTATTCTAATTGGTCCTACATCAAATTGATGAGGAACAGGGTTCCACAAATTAAAAGAAAGAAATGGAGATGTAGAAAGAGGAAAGTGAAGAAATAATAGAAGAAATTTGAGGAGAAAGAGAGTGAAATTGAGGAAGAAATAATCTTTTTACTAAAAGATCAAAAACCAATAGCAACTAAGTCTAAAATTAACATAACTAAAGCTCCTATTTATGGAACCCTAAAATATAATTCTATTATGAAACAAAATTCCATTAAGAAATAGAATCTTAATCCTGTTTAACTAGAAAATACCAAAATTAAATCCTAAATAAAATAGTAAACTATTAATTAGAAAAAATAACTCAAATTAAGATTACTCCCAATTTAGAAAGTCAAAATCCCTAATTTCTTAAAACCCCTAAAATCAAATTGAAATCCCTAATATTTTCTTAATTGTATTCTAATTGGTCCTACATCAAAAGCGTTGCTGAAAAATGCAATTGGCCTTCCCTCTTGCAACAATACGACCCTAATTCCCCTATTAGATGCACCAAATTCAATAGTAAATTGCTTTGAAAAGTTAGGCATTGCCAACATAGGAGTAGTACTTATAGCTTGCTTAAGGCGAAGAAAGGCTTCATCGGCTTCTCCAGTCCATATGAAATATCATTTTTCAAATGATTAGTGAGAGGAGAGCTAATCTTACCATAATCTTTGATGAATCTTCAATAATAATCTATCAAGCCTAGGAAGCCGTGCAAAGACTTAAGTGATGTGGGATAAGGCCATTGAACTGTGCACTTTACTTTGGTAAGATCAATTGCCATTCGGTGAGAAATAATATGACCCAAGCACTCAATCTATTGCTGTCCAAATGAGCATTTAGATTGCTTGACAAAAATCTTATTGTCGAACAAAATCTCAAGCATTTTCCTTAACAAAAATATATGATCCTCCCATGACTTACTATAAACAAGTACATCATCAAAAAAGGCTAAAACAAACTTTCTAAGTAAGGCTTAAACACTTTATTCATTACGCTTTGGAATGTAGATAGGGCATCTATGAGTCCAAAAGGCATTACTAGAAATTCGTAATAGCCTTCATTTGTTCAGATGCTATCTTGTCAATATCATCAGGATGCATCCTAATTTGGTGGTACCTCGATCGCAAATCCTACTTCAAAAAATACTTCACATTATACAATTTCATTCAACAATTCATTAACAATTTGGACAGAAAATTTATCCCTGATAGCACATTATTTAAAGCTCTATAGTCAACACACATATGCCCACTATTTTAACTAATAGTACGAGAGATGAGAATGGACTTACACTAAGTCGAATAATCTTCACTTCCTTCCTACATATCGACAACCATTCGCTCTATTTCATTTTTTTGAATATGAGGATAGTAGTAGGGTCGAGCATTTGTTAGTGAACACTTAGGTTTCAAAGGAATTCGATGATCATGGGACTACAAAGGTGGCAACCTTTAGGTTCCCAAAAAACGTCTTCAAATTGTAGTAATATTTGAGAAAGATCCTTAGGCACTCCTTCTTCTATTTTGAAAGCCTTATAGTCCTTTTTTTCTACTCAACATGCGAGGAAAATATTTGAGCCACCCCTGCCTGGCTAGTTTGTTGCAAATCTTTATACCTTCCTTTCGTTGACACCAACTTGATAAGACTAGCAATAGAACCCCAAAAAACTATTCTCTTTCCACCAAATGCAAATTGCATCCATAAATTTTTTAAATCCTAAAATATTAGTCCGAATTGAGCTAACCATTGAATACCTAACACCATATCACAACCCTTCAAAGATAATAATCTTATATCAGTCTCAAATTGCTTGCATTGTATAATCCTCTGCAATTTGAAACATACTACAGTACTAATAACTTTAGAACCATTTGCCACTACCACAACCAACAGAACTATCTCATATATTATGCAACCTACACATTTTGGCTATTATTAGATCAGGGAAGTTATGAGTACTTTCTAGAACTATGAGAATTGTGATGGCCTTCTTTTTTCCATTACCACGAATCTTGATGGTTTGGTGCAAAGTAGCCCTAGAAATAGCATATACTGAGATCACATGTACTTCATGTTCTTATGTCATCTCTCTTCCCCTTTTTCATCACATTCATGACCCTCTAACACATAAATCTGTCTTTTTGAGCATTTATGCCTAGTACAAACTTCTCATCATAGTAATAGCATAGCTTTTTATCCCTTCTTTCATGAATCTCTGCTGGTGAAATTTGTTTTATTGGGGGGGAATTTGTCACTCATCGTTCGAATGTGGGAACCTATAGAAAAAGGCTAAGATCTTGATGTCGTTCTAGTTACTTTGATGATCGCTTCCATAGTATTCTCATGCAATAGTGCTAATACAATAGCCTGTGAAAAGTAAGTTAGCTAGAACATGATCACCTCATTGCAGATAATATCCTTTAAACTACTAATGAAGCACAAAAAATTCTTCTGTAAGGCCATGAGTTCTGGCCATTAACACCTCAAACTCTTCTTGATACTTCTTTACAATAGTATTTTGCCTTAGTATTATTAGTTGCCCCTCCAGCTATCAAACTGCCCAAGGCCAAACTTGGTAATTAAATCTTCCATAAAGGTCTTCCAAGTTAAACTCTTGTCTCCTATTTCATAAGCTTCAAACCACTCCAAGGCTTTCCCTTCAAAATGAATTGTTGCCAAATTCACCATATCTCTTTCTTCGACACCATTAAATTTGAAAAATCTTTTACATTTATAAATACGACCCCTTGGATTTTCCCCATCACACAACAGAAAATTCAACTTAGAGAATTTTGTATTAAAGGAATTCATACCAGATTGCGGTTGGCCCGACACTAAACCTGAACTTTCCCTAGAGTTAATAGATTCCCCTATTTTGGACACCATCTACTTGTTTTGAGATTCATTGCTATAATTAATCGAGTCAACTCCATGATTGATGCCACTTGTTTCTCAAAGTTTTCGTGTAACATTCTAACTAATTCTTCCATTCTTTAAGCCTCCTGTGCCCTAGTCCCACCACCATAACTTTGTATTAAGAAGATCGATGCTCTGATACCAATTATAAAGGACAAGGAGAAGAAACACAAAAATCTAACTCATAAAATAGTAATTTTATTAATAAAAATTCCTAAATGAATGTTACACCATGCAACCCCTTTGTATAGAAGAAAATCATAAAATAAACCCAGCAAGTCTCATACAATTCAACCAAAATGCAAATCTAAGAAAAGAAACATATAAATCTAAGAAAAAAATAATATAATAAGAGTTATTATCCCAAAAATACCTTGAACATTATTTCTTATTTCCCAAAAAATCAATAAGATTTATTCCCAAAAAACCAATAAGATTTATTCCAAAAAAACCAATAGGATCGTTATATATCTAGAGTAATTTCTAGATTATGGATGGGAAAAAGAGAGAAAATGAGAGAAAAAAAGCCTGAATGAGATGGAAAATTAGCTAAGCTACTAGAGAGAATTTCATAAACTTCTGATTTAACCAAAAACAGAAAAGTCCCTTTCTCTCTGAAAGTTCTGAAGGTATGCAGTTATAGAGAACAAAACAGTAAACTGTAATGTAAATCGACACAGGAGGATTTTTACGTGATTCAATTATAAAAACCTACGTCCACGGACAACTATAGAGTTGTAATTCACTATGTTCTTGTTTATACAATCTTTAGGACCTTTTACAGTACTGACTCACTCTCACACACAAACCTAATCTTTGACAAACAAAATCTTCGTAAAGATCCTAAACACTAGTGACATGCTTACTCTCTGTCACAAATAACTTAACAGAACACTGTTAAGTTACACATAACACCTGATGTCTGACACAGAATTACTTAAACACTCAACCCTCTAGTTATCCCAAGTGTTTATGTACGATTTTTTAACTATCATACATGAAAACAAAGACTTAATGAATCAACGACACAAAGACATCCCTTGGCGTCAAAGCTTTGCAATTATAAAGTCATGGAATGCCGTGACGAACAATCAACAATCTCTCTTGCGCCAAAGACTCTCTCACTCAATGCTTGCTTCCGACTTTTTCATACATCAATATATATTGAGAGATCTTGATACAATCTTCCTAAAAGTCCTGTAAGGATCTCAATCAAGATCACAATAGGATTAGGATAAAACAAAATAGGAAATGCTTTATAGTTAATCTCCTAAAGTAATAAGGATATATTAACTATCTTCCTATTTTGATTAGGATACAAAATATTATCCTGATCAAAAGAGATAATTATCAAAATACTTCCTATAATAATTATTTAGAAACAGTAAAATAGGAATAAAATACTTTAATTACTTTTATCACAAGTTAACCAAAATTTGAACATGTGTATGTCACATGTTTGACGTTAACACCAACAATCTCTCCCTTTTTGGCAACTTGTGATGAAAGCACTCAACTGTTTCTAAGAACAACACATAATAAGTTAGATATCACTGAAAGTTATCATGAACCATAAGACAGACAAATATCTCATACAAAGAAATAATCAGAAAACTGTTGTGACTTACATAACAGCACACTGTCACGAGATGTATGACTGAACAGAGTACTAAGTGAAGTTTCACTAGTACACTCAAAGTTTGTAGAATAATCAATATACTAAACTCAGCTGCACTCAAAATCATCGATTCAGTTACTTCACTAATGCAGATTATCATAATGCAACAAACCATTCGAGTGCACACAGCATATAAAAGATAAGTCATTCTCCCCCTGACTTCTTACTTATTCCTTTTGGAGAAACAAGTAACACAAAAACAAAATTAGCAAGCAGAGAGAATAAGAACAAAAGAACAGCAAATTAAAGTAGTTCAGAACAGATAGAATAAAAATAAGTAGGTTAGAGTTTCAGAGCAAATGGAAGGCCAAAGCCAAGTTCAGCCAAGTTGTGTCTCCCCCTTTATCTCATGATCTCACCTTTGATGTGAATCGTTCTCCCCCTTGATTTTAGCACAAGTGACCAAAATCTAACCAAGTCTGGGAGACTTCCTAACAAGTGGTGAGGGAGAGCTGCCAGAGCGTTTGACAGACTAGTGAGCCACATGTTTAAACCTACGTTTAGGGGTAGAGGTTAGATGATCAGATGGATCCTGTTCGGTGGGAGTTGCAACTGATGCTATTGGTGCAGAAGGAGCTGGTGCTGGAGGAGCTTCAGTTGTATCCGAGGAGGTAGCAGTAACTTCAGCAACTACTCTGCGTATCTCCCTTTCGATTCTTTCTACACTTGTTTCAGTGGTTTTAGTAGGCAGTTGGGAAGATGAAACTGGTGACTCATGTGCTGGCAGTGGGGGTGATGGTGGATGAGGGTCTTCTTCAGTTGTTGCAGGTTCAAGAATATCCAGGGATTCTTTCTCAGCAAGTGGTGAAGGCTGTTTCATTCCGAAATCTATTTTTGTTGGTTCATCTGAATCAGATTCATCTTGCAAAGCGGGAGCGGATTTGTCTGATTTCTGCTTTTTCTAATCAGATGATTTCTTCACCATTTTCAGTTTCTTTTTTCCCTTTCAGATATTTCCCTTGACAGAAGCCTTGTTTAATTTTTCTTTTGGCTTTTGTGCTGCTATTTTGTCTTTCTTAACAGGAGGCTGTGCAGCAGGACTTGATGGACTTGGAGCTGTTTCCTTACGTTGTGGTTCAGTGGCTTTTGGTATATCAGCAGCTGGTGGTTCTAGAATCACAGGTTCACGTTCAGGTGCCATAGAGTGTGGTGCTGTGAATTGAGTCTATCCGAGAAACTGAGCTTCCAACACAGATTGCTTATGTTGGATATCTTTTAAATCCTGCAGCATATCTGTCAAAGCAGAATTGATCAATTCAAGTTTTTCTTCAACCAATTTCAATTGATTTTTCCCGACTCTTGTGGGTTTAGGTTCAGGTGCAGGTAGATCAGTTTGATCATGCAATCGTTGAAGGAATCCCTTGGTAATGGACTTAGACAGAACTTCAGTTTGTTCACTAGAACTCACAGGAATGTTGTTCTGAGCCAGAATGCCTTGTATCAACAGGGGAACACAAGCAAATAGTAATCTGAGTGATAGGAACCAATTTGAACAATTGTTCTATATGCTAACAGTTCAAAATTGACTGGTCTATTAGTTCCTAAAAAAAAGAGAAGTTTCATTCTATCTTCCCTAATCTGATTTTGATGAGCAAAAGGAAGCCAATTAAACTGAGCTATCTTGTGTAACACTCGGTATTTCTTCCTAAGAAATTTCTGGTCAAGACTATCTCTGGGTTTCCACTTGATATCTGTTCGACCAATAACTTCCTTAATTATTTCTTCCATGTTATATTCTTCATCTACAGAATGCATGCTGCCTATTGGAATGTCCAGAAAAGAGTTTATGATATTGGGAGAGAATTTCACAAACTTCCCCCAACAGTAGACTTTATGATAATGAAAACTCTTAGGATCGTCAATGGCACTTGATATGTTAGCATAGAATTTTTGAATCAAAGTTTTTATTGGAGGAAGAAAATTTGATACCGTTCGATTCCAGTAGTTGGACTCAATCATCTCATCGACACCATATGTGTTGAAGTCCGAGAGTTTCACTGGCCTTTCCAAATGTAGCTTCCTTTGTGAAGTAATCTCATCAAACTTCTTTTTGACTGCCGCAGTGAGAAATTTGTTGTATTTTGGCTTGACTTTATCCTTAATCTTCTTCACTAGTACTTGTTCATCCTAGCTGATGGCTGGATCAACTGCTCTTGTTGTCTGTTTGTGTTGCGTAGGAGGCAACTGACTGCTTTTGCTACTGTCATGACTGGAGTTACTTGAAGAAGAAGCACTGGTTGTCGAGTTTGATGATGCCATGGCTAGGGTTTCGAAACTACAAAAAGTTTTTTAGAACAGAGACAGAGAGCCAAACACGCAGTACAGGGAAGCAACTGTGGATGAGGGATTATATAAACAGGAGAAGCCCATAAAATATTGTTATATATACTAGGCCGATTTTAAAGAAATTTTTTATTTTCATCAAAAATTAATTAATGTCTTTCCTTTCCAAAAAAAACTGTTTAATAACTCCCTTCAAAACACTTCAATTCAAATTTGAATTAAATTCAAATAAGGAATACTGATAAAATAAGGACTCCCGCCATTGAGATTTCTCTCCTTTAGTGTAACGATGCTGACATGGTAATATTTGACACATGGACACACAAGTGACTTAATTTTGGATAAGCACTTAGAACATTGTTATGAAAAACGTAACAGAACACAGTTAACAATATTACAACAGTAATATCTGAATTATCATATTTTTCATTCTAAGAAAGCATAATTTTTGGAGCTGAGTAATTCGCACATTAAATTTTATTTTGAATCTATTAAGTGGACAACTTGAACATGCTTCTTACACACACAAAAGTTAGTCTCAATGTGAATTTGCTAATTAATACAGTAGCTTTCACACATGTATAGAGGTAGCCCTTTTCCATTTGAGTGGGTGACCTCACCATATTTCCCAGATACAATGAAGTTACTCTCAATGGATGGCTTTCACACATCATTTACTGGTAGCCCTCTCTGTATATTTTTTTTATTTTTAAACTAGTATTTAATTATTCACACAATTTTTATATCACAGCTCAAAAGATGCTAATTTAGAAGGAAACTTATGATACTACAGATATGAATAACATAACAGTGTACTGTGTTCACTCATATAACTGACAGATGCCTAAGGCTTTTCTTAGATTTTCAAACCTTGTTGTGTCCAATGCCTTAGTGAATAAGTCAGCTAATTGTTTATCAGTGGAGATGTGCTCAATGTGTATCACCTTAGATTCTACTAGTTCCCTTATAAAATGGTATCTAATATCAATGTGTTTTGTTCTAGAATGCTGAACAGGATTTTTGAAAATATTTATGGCACTAGTATTATCACAAAATATAGTTATAGGCTTTTGTTCAATACCATAATCACTCAACATTTGCTTCATCTATAAAAGTTGCGTACAATAACTCCCTGCTGCTATATATTCGGCTTCAGCTGTAGACAAAGAAATTGAATTCTATTTCTTGCTGTGCCAAGAAACCAAGTTAGTACCAAGATAAAAACATCCTCCCGAAATACTTTTTTTTATCATTTGCATTTTCTTCCCAATTAGCATCACTGAATCCTGCAAGACAATCATTTGTATCTTTAGAAAACCATATTCCATAATCACATGTTCCATGAACATACCTGATGATTCTCTTGGCTGCTGCAAGATGTGATTCTTTGGGATTTCCTTGAAATCTTGCACAAAGTCCTACACTAAAGCTTAAATCAGGTCTACTTGCTATGAGGTATAATAGGCTGCCAATAATGCTTCTGTACAAGCTTGCATCAACATCTTTTCCTACATTATTCTTTGAAAGTTTCAGATTAGTACTGATAGGAGTGTTCATTGGTTTTGAATTCTCAAGTCCAAACTTCTTTACAAGATTTTTGGCGTATTTTGATTGAGATATAAATATTCCATCATTCATTTGTTTAACCTGCAATCCAAGAAAGAAGTTTAATTCTCCTACCATGCTTATCTCAAACTCTTCCTGCATCAACTTAACAAACTCATTAATTTTGCTTTTGTTAGTGGATCCGAAAATAATGTCATCAACATATATTTGAGCAACAATAAAATAAGTTGATGCATGTTTGATAAACAAGGTCTTATCATTATTGCCTCTTTTATAACCTCTATTGATCAAGAAGTTTGTCAACCTTTCATACCAAGCTCTAGGAGCTTGTTTCAAACCATATAAAGCTTTGTGCAATTTGTACACAAAATCAGGATGTTTAGGATCTTCAAATCTTTTAGGCTGTTCAACAAAAACTTCTTCATTGAGATAGCCATTTAAAAATGTAGTTTTAACATCCATTTGATACAACTTAAAATCAAGCAAACAAGAAATTGCAAGTAGTAATCTGATTGACTCAAGTCTAGCTACTGGTGCAAAGGTCTCATCAAAATCTGTGCCTTCAACTTGTGTGTAACCTTGTGCAACTAGCCTAGCTTTATTTCTAACTACTTGACCACTTTCATCAGTTTTATTTTTAAAAATCCATTTAGTTCCAATGACATTTGTACCTTCTGGCCTAGGAACTAATTCCCACATTTCATTCCTTTTAAACTGATTAAGTTCATCTTGTATAGCTTGAATCCACATTTCTTCTTTTAAAGCTTCTTTCACATTTTTTTTGTTCAACTAAAAAAACATAACATGCAAACCTTACCTGATTTCTTACCTTGCTCCGGGTTTTCATCATACCATCTGGTGTTCCAATGATAGAACTTGTTGGATGTGCCTTCTGAATCCATGTAAGTGGATCTTTTCTCTCTTTATCATCCCGGATTGAACTTTTGTCCAAATCTGAGTTGTCAGATGTTACTGTTACGTCAGGTGTAACAGCAGCTGTTTCTTCCTTCATAACAGCATCTTCCTTTTTGTTGTTGTCTGAATCTGACTTTTCTGAGTCTTCTATGAAGCTGGTTATCTTTTCCTCTTGTGAGTACTGTGAATAATCATTAAGGCCGTCAAATACTACATTTGCATATTCCATGACAACCTCAATTCTCAGATTGTAAACTCGGAATGCTTTGCTATTTTGAGCATATCCCACGAACACTCCTTCATCACTCCTTGGATCTAATTTTCCTAATAGTTCTCCGTCGTTTAAGATGTAACGCCTGCAACCAAAGACATGAAAATATTTCAAATTAGGTTTTCTTCCTTTCAAAATCTCATAAGGTGTCTGATTAGTGTCAGGTCTAAGAAAAACTTTATTTGAAATATAACAAGTCGTGCTTATTGCTTCAGCCCATAGCCTCTTGGTCAACTTCTTGCTATTAAGCATTACTCTTGCCATCTCTTGAAGAGTTCTATTTTTCCTCTCCACAATGCCATTTTGTTCAGGGGTTTTAGGAGCTGAAAATTCATGATCAATTCCATGATATTTGCAAAAGTCAGCATAGCTAACATTTTCAAATTCTTTGCCATAATCACTTCTTATTCTCACAATTCTTCCTATGTTCCTATTTTGCTCATTTTCAAGCTTGACACAAAGGTTCCTGAAAGCATCAAAAGTGTCAGATTTTTCTTTAATGAAATCAACCCAAGTATATCTAGAAAAATCATCCACACAAACAAATATATATCTCTTACCTGTAATGCTTTCAATTTGCATAGGACCCATAAGATCCATGTGAAGCAAATCAAGTATCTTAGAAGTGCTAAGATGTGGATTTGATTTGTGTGAACTTCTTATTTGTTTTCCCATTTGACATGGTCCACAAATTTTATCAATTTTGTCATCAAGTTTAGGAACTCCTTTTACAGCACCTAACTTAGTTAATTTAACCAAGTCTTTGTAATTTAAGTGTCCTAATTTTTTATGCAACAATTCTAAATCCAAAATCCTAGCATGGAATGCAATTTCGACTAGATAACAATTATCCAAAGATCTATTACCTTCTAGAATGCATTCACCAAAAGTATCAAAGACCATGCATTTGTTTTGTGTGAAATTAACAGTATACTTTTCATCACAAATCTGACTAATACTTATAAGATTAGCTTTCAAGTTTTCCACTAAAAGGACATTTTTAAAATTGGGTAGGCCTTTGACATTCAAAGTGCCTTTACCAATGATCTTACTTGTTGTTCCATCTCCAAAGGTGACATTTCCATCCCTGCATGTTTTAAAGTTTGTTAGAAACAATTTATTTCCAATCATGTTCCTGGAACAACCGCTGTCAAAATACCACAGATCATTAGATGCATGATTAAGTGCAGTAAAGGTAACATGACATACTGTTTTGTCTTTCTTAACCCACTGCTGTTGTGGTTTTGATAATAGTTTAAATTGTTTCGACCTTTTATGCAAAAGATTCAATAATTTAAAGCATCCAGGTCTAATATGTCCCTTTTTATCACAAAAATAACAAATAGGAATGAATTTCCTTACCTTTTCAGGACTGGATTTGAACGAACTCAGTGGAGAAACATACATTTCACTGCTCTTGGAATTAGAATTTGACTTTGATGAGTTAAGTTCAAGATTCTTACAAGATGTTGAAGCTTTCACAAAAACTGTTTTTGATGATGATGCAACGTTTCTTTCTGTGTATCCCAGTCTGTGTTTGTTCTAGTTGTCTTCCAAGACTCAAGACCTGATCAAGTTTGGCTGCAACAATTTTGAGTTGATTAATACAATTCTTGCTTTCAAGCAGTTCTGTTGTGATTTTCTCAATGTGTGCTGTTTTATCTGTTAAAACAGTCTCAAGTTCTGTGATGTGATTTTCAGCATAAGCTTTTTCACATTTCAGAACTTCAATCTCCCTTTTCAAGGTGTTGATTTCTTCTTTCTGACTTAGCCATTCACCATATAGTGCATTGTATGTTTCTTGCAACTCTTCATAATATTTTGGTCCGTCTTCTTCATCTGAATTATCAATACTGTCTTGACAGTCTTCTGTTATGTCTGACATAACAGCCTTTCCTTCATCTGCTGCAGATGCTATAAATGCAATAAAATTGCTCATGCAATCTTGATCTTCTGACTCCGATTCTGATTCATCACTCCAGGTTGCTGTCAGCCCTTTATTTTTCTTCTTAAGATTAGCACATTCAGATTGAATATGACCATAACCAGAACATTCATAGCATTGAATCTATCCTTTCTTTTCTGGTTGTTTCGGTTTCTTTTTCTGATTTTCCTTGCTGAATTTTTTGAACTTTTCTTCACTTGAGTTTACTGGTTTTCCTTCATTCTTTTTCCTGAAATTTCTTTTCATGAACTTGACATAATTTCTTGTTAGAAAAGCAATTTGTTTAGAATCAGTTTCATCAAGCACATCACTACATTCATCATCAGATTTTTCAGCTTTCACATTAAACGCAATGCTTTTACCTTTTTGTTTTCGAGTACTTTGATTTATTTCAAAGTTTTGGAGAATGTCAATCAATTCATCAACTCTCATTTCATCAGTGTTCTTTACTTCCTCAATGGCTGAAATTTTAGGTTGAAATTTCTCTGGGACACTAACAACTTTTGCATCGGTGAAAGTTTTACCAAGCATGTATGCCGAATTTGTAATGTGACATATCTTAGAGTAAAACTCAGAAATTGACTCATCCTCATGCATTATCAGATTTTCAAATTGAGAATTTAATCTCATCAATTTAGATCTTTTAACAGATGCAGTACCTTCATGTTTTACCTCAAGTATGTCCCAAGCTTCTTTGACCGCTTTGCATCTAGAAATCTGTCCGAAGTTGTTTAAGTCTACTGCAGCAAAGATTGCATTAAGAGCCTTGGAGTTCCAACTAGATCGTCAGTATTCTTCATCTGACCATTCGTCCTCTGGTTTTGGTTTGGCATGACCAAAAGCATTCAACTTCGTTGGAGGTGTCCATCCCTTAAGTACACTCGTCCAAGCCCTGTCATCAAGAGACTTAATAAAAATCATCATTTTTACCTTCTAATATGGATAATTACTGTCATCGAGATTAGGTGGTTGCGTTCCAGATCCTCCGTTGTGGATAAACTTCATCCTTCCAGATTAAATTGATCGTTTTCTTCACTTGTCTATCAGTGAACCTGCTCTGATACCAATTGAAAGTTCTGAAGGTATGCAATTATAGATAACAAAACAGTAAACTGTAATGTAAATCGGAATAGGAGGATTTTTATGTGGTTCAGTTATAAAAACCTACGTCCATGGACAGCTATAGAGTTGCAATTCACTATGTTCTTGTTTGTACAATCTTTAGGACCTTTTACAGTACTGACTCACTCTCACGCACAGACCTAATCTTTGACAAACAAAATCTTCGCAAAGATCCTAAACACTAGTGACACTGCCCACTCTCTATCACAAATAACTTAACAGAACACTGTTAAGTTACACATTTCACCCGATGTCTGACACAGAATTACTTAAACACTCAACCCTCTTGTTATCTTAAGTGTTTACTAATTCACTC
This sequence comes from Boswellia sacra, assembly GCA_013180625.2. Taxonomy (NCBI): domain Eukaryota; kingdom Viridiplantae; phylum Streptophyta; class Magnoliopsida; order Sapindales; family Burseraceae; genus Boswellia; species Boswellia sacra. Next base: position 228,692 of record SNVD02005843.1, read on the forward strand.
AGACTTAAGCAACAACTCATGTACGGTTTTTTAACTATCATACATGAAAACAAAGACTTAATGAATCAACGACATAAAGACATCCCTTGGCGTCAAAGCTTTGCAATTATAAAGTCATGGAATGCCGTGATGAACAATCAACAATCTCTCTTGCGCCAAAGACTCTCTCACTCAATACTTGCTTCCAACTTTTTCATACATCAATAGCTATTGAGAGATCTTGATACAATCTTCCTAAAAGTCCTGTAAGGATCTCAATCAAGATCACATTAGGATTAGGATAAAATAAAATAGGAAATGCTTTATAGTTAATCTCCTAAAGTAATAAGGATATATTAACTATCTTCCTATTTTGATTAGGATACAAAATATTATCCTGATCAAGAGAGATAATTATCAAAATACTTCCTATAATAATTATCTAGAAACAGTAAAATAGGAATAAAATACTTTAATTACTTTTATCACAAGTTAACCAAAATTTGAACATGTGTATGTCACATGTTTGACGTTAACACCAACACTCTCTTTGTCAAGTCAATATTTATAGGCAACTGATGTACAAATGGACAACTCATATTGGCTGATTATTGAGCTGACATGTGTTACTTACATGGCATATCATTTAAATTCTCTCTCAATTTTTGTATAATTTACTCATCCCACAAAAGTCTTGCTTCTATCTAAAAGTGGTCCCACCTTTCTCTTTTCTTCATCTGTTCTCTTCTCTCTCCTGTGGTCCTACCATTCACTTCTCTCTCTAGCTTTTCTCTTCTCTCTCCAGTGGTCTTGCTTTTCACACCAAAATCGTTGTTCCATTCTTATAACCATCTACATGCTATTTTGCTAATACTCGAAGCTCTAACAGATCACTTAGTAAGTTTTAGTGTAATTTATTGTTTTAATTTTATGATTTGAAACACTACTGAGTTAGAAAATTCAATTTTTAAGATAAAATTTTTAACTCTATACATTTAGAATAATAATGATTTTAGCAATTTAGTTATATGTAATGCACTAGTAAATAAATATATTAATTATTCATTTGTTAAGTTAGTGATTTAGTTATGTGTAATGCACTAGTTTTTTTATATTAATTGTTCATTTATGATGTTCTATAATTTAGGTGAAAATTAGACATTAAAGCTATTTAAAGTTGGATTTAAGAGTCAATTATTGGATATTAAAATAATGAAAACTAAAATATAAATTAACAAAAATGATTAAAAATAGCGTTTATTAAAGAAACTGACTTGATATGTATTTTTCTATTTGATTTTGTTTTCATATATTCATATTCATTAATGTCTCTTGGAGATTTAATGATAGCTCAACAATTTTATTCATCATCCTAAATATTTAAAATTATATGAAATCATAAAGATGAAATAACTCTTATTTTATTGTAGGTTAATTTAAGTAATGGATTGTCTAAATGATAAAGAAAAAATGTTCAAGGATGAAGATTGTTGTGAACTCAAATTGGGAATAGAGTTACATTCGGATGTTGAAGCCTTTGAATTATGCAATACATATGCTTTAAGAAAAGGTTTGCGTATTCATAAGGGGCAAATTCGAAGAGATGCACCCAATAATATTCGACAACATGAATTTTTATGTTCAAAAGAAGGGTTTTATACAGATGGAAATGCATATGAAAAAAAGAAAGCAAATAAGTTAGAGACAAGAACAGGTTGCAAGGCTGTAACTCGATTCACTGTAAATAATGAGGTATGGGCAATTTCTTTTATAAACTCTGAGCAATAACCGTGAGTTTACTAAACTTGAAGAAAGACAATTTCTTAAATCAGGTCAAAAAATATCAAATGCTCAAGGTAGTGTTATAAATTCTATGGTTGATGCTTGTATAAGACCAACAAACTCATATTTTTATTTAACAAATGAAGTTGGTGGTGTTGAGAATGTCGGATTCACAAAAAAGAATATGAGAAACTACTTGCAAAAGAAAAAAGAAGAAATGATTGAAGCAGAAGATGTGCAAAGTTTGCTCAATTATTTGAAACAAAAACAAGGTGAGGATCCTAGCTTTTTTTATACAATGCAAGTAGATCAATATAATTGAATGACAAATTTCTTTTGGAGAGATTGTAGATCAAAGTTGGATTATGATTGCTATGATGTTATTTGATTTGATACAACTTTTACAACTAATAAATACAATTTGATTTGTGCTCCTTTTGTGGGAGTTAATTGTCATTGGAAAAATGTGTTGTTTGGGTGTGCTTTTTTATTGGATGAGAGCATTGAATCATTTGTTTGGTTGTCTGAGTCATTTTTGGAAGCAATGGGAAATAAATAACCTAAAACAATTTTTACAGATAAGGACAAAGCAATGGCAAAAGCAATTGAGATTGTATTTCCTAAGACACATCATCGATTATGCACTTGGCACATTGCTAAAAATGCTACCCAACATCTTGGTAGTCTTTATACAAATCCTGACTTCAAGAAGACATTTAACAAATGTTTTCATGGATCATGATAAAATGAAAATTTAAGTGTCTTGGAATAATATGATTCGACAATTCAATCTTCAGAATCATTCATGGCTAACAAAATTATATTCACTTATGGTGGTGTTTGGCTTATAGTTTGGATACTTTTTCAACAAATATCAAGTCTACCCAAAGGAGTGAGAGTACAAATAATGTTTTCCATTAAATTTCCACAAAAACAATGAAATTTGTGCATCACTATGAAAGTAAAACAAAAGAGATGAGGTGGGGGAAGTTAGAAGACGACTACCGTTGCAAACAAGGTGTTCCTCACCTAAAAGTAAAAGGCGGAGTCTTGACTCATCCAAGTCAAATTTACACCATCAAGATGTCCAATTTTTTTTAAAAAGAGCTATTGGGTTGTATGGGTGTGAGAATGAGAGAAATTAGAAGGATTAATGGGGTTTATCTTTAAGAAGCACATGAAGAAGTTAATGTTCAAAGAGTGCATATAATTCAATTCAAGTTTGATACTCTAACAATTTCGTGTTGTTGTAAATTATTTGAGTCAATGGGAATGTCGTGTCGCTATTCTTTTAAGGTGTTTGATTTGAATAATTTAACCACCATACTGATACATTACATTTTAAAAAGATGGACGAAAAAGGCAACCAAAAAAAGGAATTGATGTAAATGGCTTTTCAAGTGGTACTATGAAGTCTAGCCAAACATTGCGACATAGTAAGTTATGCATCTCGGAAGTCAAGTTTTTAGTTTAGCATCATTGACTGATTTTGGAACTACACTTGTTAAAGAAAAGTTACTACAAGCAAGGAAGTTATTTGAAGAAAATATGGAAAATAGCAAGATTTTGGAGAATACTAAGAAAATGGATGGCCAAGCTAATAGTAGTATTCTTGTAGATAAGGCCCTTGTATTGAATCCACCAAAGGTAAGGACTAAAGGCCTGACAAATGCTAGGTTAAAGAGCAATTTAGAAAAGCAAAGGAAAAAGGCAAAAAAAGGTACGAAACTTTCCCAAAATATGTAGTTTCACTTATAAGTGTTTGGGCATTAGTCATCTTAATTGATTTATACTATTATTTTTTTTAACTAACTATCGTTGACATAGGTCAATACACTCATAATGTTGTTTAGTAGTCCAACTCTTGTAACAACACCATCTCATGTTGCAAACTTTGCTCCATTATTTCATTTTGGTGTACCACAAGAAGTAGGAGTATACGATATGGTATGAATCTAAATATTTTATTTTTATACTATTTATGCAATGTTAATAGAAATTAATATTACTTTCAATTCTCATTTAAGGGTAATCCAAATTTGCCAATTGGGCATCCTTATAGCAACTTTACTATGCTTCAAGGCATTAATCAAATGCCTTATATGAACTAGGTAATTTTTGAAACTTTAATTTGTATTTGTATTTCTGGGTTTTTATAATTAACAATATATACTTTATAGGTTTCATTCACACGTTCATATGGACAATGGCTTTCCTTGAGTCATGTTTCATTTTATTCTAAGAATTCTATATTAACTTTTAGTGATCATGTTATTACAAAATTAACATTGTTCAAATGAAGGATTTCGAGCAATTATATTGTTGATCAAGATCAAGGGCCACAAAATTAATTGATTTTATTGAATTTTGCTTGTGTAAGTTCACTGATGATGCGTTCGAAACTAGCAAGTATACTAGTCGCACAAGTAATAAAGTGATAAGTAGATATCGTTCCCACGAGGATTGATTCTAATTGAATTCGTTATTTTCCAGCAACGATAAACTAAACAGGGGGGGTTTTGTTGAATGATTAACTAAATGAAATAAGAATGCAAATTAAGAATAACAAAACAGAAGTTAATTTGAATGAAAGATCAATGAGAGACACTTGGTTAAGGGTTCTTTCTCTGCCACAAGATATGAATTTGTGAATTAACATAGAATTGTCATCTAATTACAGCATTGAAGTTATCAACCGTAGATAACAACAAGCTCTGTTATCCCAATCTTTCCTTACTTTGTTGTTAAATAAAACAAGCTCTTTATTTAATCTCTATCCATTAAACAACCTAGAACAAGCTCTCTAAGTTTAATTCAATGGAAGCATTACGATGAGAAAGATAGGTTGATCTAAGCAATAATCACACAAGTTCGGATTATTTAACCTAGGTTGTATTTTCCAATTGCAATCTCTGATCACAATTTTGCTACTAATGATTGGAAATTCATGACAATTACGGATCAAGATTTCTAATCTAGCAATAGACAACAACCAGATTATATTCAGTTGGCCATTCCAAATACAATCAGTAAGCAATCATAAGCATTAGATATGGGAAAATACAAGCAACTTCAATTAGAGAATTGGATAACAATTTCTTACACAATCAACTCACAAAATCCATATCAAGGGCTTTGAAATCACCTCAACCAATTCAGATTTAGTTACACATATTCAATCAGAATAACAAATACAATACAGAGAAATTCCAGAATTGAAAAGGAAAGAAAGAACTTAGCAAATTCTTTGAAAATCTTCTTTGTAGATGAATCTTCTTGGAATTGTAGTTCCTCCTCTTTCAAAATCTTCTTTCTCCTTCAAGAACTCCAAGGGATGAGAGAAATCCAGAAATGCAGCCTCCTCCCACGTTTTCCCCTCTTCAAGTTATGAGAATAAAACCCTAAAATGTGTTTAAATACTCTGCTACAGTAACTTGCTACAGTGCCCCGTATTTAATAACATGCTACAGTGATATATGGAATTACAAATATACACTTCTGATACCATTTTTATCACAACTTTTGGTACACTACATAAATTCGTGAACCGTAAATTTCTCCAGAAAATAGACTTCGAGAGCTTTTCAATGGTATATAGCATGTTATCCGGTTAATGTATATCGATACAATCAACTCCAAGAAATTGGTGACTAGCAGAGGTGAAAATGAAGGGTTTTACTCCAATTTTGTGTAAGTTCCTCCAAAACTCCTACAAACATCAAAAACCACACAAAAACATAAAAATACCAAGGAATATAGCAAAGAAACATGGACGAATTGATATGAAAATGATAATAAATAGACACTTATCAAATTCTCCCACACTTAGACTTTGCTAGTCCTCGAGCAACTACGACAATATGAAATAAACTAAACCGAAACAGAATCAACAAAAAAATTAAAATACACAAATGCTTCATCTTGCAAATAGGCCTCAAAGATTGTACTTAATTATAACCCAAGGAAAACTTCAAATAATGCACTTGATCAAGAATTTTATCCGAAAGATTAGTTTCGCTTCACTTCAATTCCTCAAGTGTGTGTGTGTAGAGCCATTCTCACCTGATCACTTGTAACCCAGATGAGTTTATCCATAAAAATGAATCATATTTAATACTGAAGATGTGTGTATAAATGAACTCCATAGGCCTGCTTTTCAAGTCACTCTCCACTAATGTAGAAATGCACAACACTAAGGATCAAGTAGGACTTTATTAAGCTTGTAACGTTTGGCTTGGGTGAAGGTATGATAAAGGATAATAATTTGGCTCAAATCACCCACAAACACATAAATCATTCAAGACTATGTAGAGTTCAACCCTATAACAAAACTTCATTTCAATTCACCAGGTTACTCCCCCAAACTTATTTAGAACACTCAATCTTTTTTTTTTTGGCAGAAAACAAAGAAAACTACACCCCCACACTTTGTTGTTTCATTCTTTTTAAGAACACTTAAGGGTATAGATCTCTTATTCTTCTTCTTTTGTTCTCTTTTTTTTCTTTTTTTTCTTTTTTTTTATTACACTTCCCCTCCCCCACACTTAAACAACATATTGTCCTCAATGGGTAAGTACGTGGACGATAAGTATAGATT